>CM038143.1:358947370-359498947 GCA_021437245.1 Aegilops speltoides
ACTTTGTCGCAGCTCACTTAAATCGTTGAGCGTGCTCGAAAACAAGTTAAGGGTGCGGCTATCCACGGGTAGGTTCCTCCGAGCACAAGTTTCCCATACAAAGTGTGGTTGTTCAAGGAAGGCAACTTAAAATTTAAAATTTTGAGCTGCTCAAATCCTTAGCTTTCGTGATCTATGCGTTCTCCGGCAAGTTTCTCTTTCTTGAACAGCACTTGGTTCATCCTCCATTTCCTTCCCCCCCGGCAAACTTGTGCACGAGGAACGTTTCTTTTGCTTAAGAAACAAGGAAAGAGAAGAAGGAAAAAGCATATGGCCTTTCGGCGTGCTGTTGCTTGCCGGACATGCGTGTCGTACGAAAAGATGCCAAATAACTCATGCAAATAGCAAAGAAGAGCATGGGAAAAGGCAAATAGCGCAAGACACGGAAACTTTATTGCTGCACGGGGTCTGCGCCCGGCTTTGTACAAAGGGTTACATGCAACGATGGCAAAGCTTTTGTACAAAAGGTGGTTGCTTGGGCGGATCACGGCAACGCGCTTTATGGGTAAAACTTGCGAAGATGCTCTATGTTCCAGGAGTTGCTCACTGGTAAGCCTTCTTCGGTCTCGAGGCGGACAGCGCCGGGCCTCGTGACTTGTCTCACCCGATAAGGGCCTTCCCACTTTGGCGTCAACTTGTCGGAATTCTTGGCGGACTGAACACGCCGAAGAACAAGGTCGCCTTCCTCGAGACTCCTGGCTTTGACCTTGCGGCTATGGTAGCGGCGCAAGGCTTGCTGGTATCAAGCAGCTCGTCGGAAAGAGTTCGAGACGTCCCTCCTCGAGGAGCAACGCGTCATCTTGTCGCGATTGCTCTTGCTCAAGCTCATCATAGCGAGCACTCGAGGAGATCCGTATCTGAGTTCCGTGGGGAGAACGCTTTCGCTCCATAGACTAGAGCAAAGGGTGTCTCGTCCGGTGGCTCGATTTGGTGTCGTTACGATTGACCAAAGAGCCGCCGCAGCTCCTCTATCAATTTCTTCCACTTTCGCAGCCTCGTCGAAAGTTCTTGTCTTGAGTCCGCGCAGCACTTCAGCGATTGGCCCTTTCGCTTGACCGTTGCTCCTTGGGTGAGCAATGAAGCGAAACAGACCTTGGCGCCAAGGTCTTGGGCGTCTTGCATGAAGGTGCGACTAGTGAATTGTGTACCGTTGTCGGTGATAATCTGTTAGGGATCGAAAACGCACACAATCGACTGAAGAACTTGACCGCCGATCGTGTTGTCACCTTTCTCACGGCTCCATTTACGCCACTTTGTGAACTTGTCGATTGCCACGTACAAGTACTCAAAGCCCCGACAAAGACGGGGAAGGGGCCGAGGATATCGAGCCCCGGATCGAGAAGGGCTAGGATAAAGGGATTGTTTGGAGAGCTTGAGTGGTGATGAATTTGCTTTGCATGGGCCTCGCACGCTTCACACTTGGTTACTAGTGCGCTTGCATCTTGGAGGGCTTCTTGCCAAAGAACCCTTGCCGAAAGCCTTCGGCAAGTGCCCTTCGCGCCAATGTGGTGGCGCATATGCCTCCATGTATCTCGCTAACAGCTTCGTCATCCATCTTCCCGGAGATGCACTTCGATCGACACCATTGAGCCTTCTTACATGCAGCTCGTTGTCCACGAACCGGTACATACTTGACCGTCTGGTTACCCTTTCTATTTCTTCCGGGTCGTCGGAAGTTCTCCGGTTTGCAAAAACAGACGTCTGCTTATGCCCATGCCGGAGCTCGGGGCTCAACGGCAAGGACTAAAGGCATGAGGGCTGCTGCGGGAACCTCAGCTTCTACGGCAAGAATTTCTGGCTCTGCCGGAGCTGAAGGTCCCCCGGCAAGCTCGCCGGGGCGAGGCTTGTCGGGAACACTTGCTTCAACTGCACCAATCTGAGGATCTGTAGGAGCAAACTGTTCCTCAGCGTTCTGGTCGTTGATCTTGGGGACTTTGGCGGCGGCCTTGGGGAGACCCGCCGGCAAGTAGTCGTCGGAGACCAACTTCCTCTTCCTGGATTGCCCAGTTGATGGCGTGACGGATGGTTGAGTCAGCTTTAGCAAGAAGGTCCCTGGTTCCACAGGTAACTTCATCGAAGCACACTTTGAAAGGCCATCTGCGATTTCGTTCTGAGCTCTCGGGACATGCTCCATCTGCAGACCTTCAAAGCGCTCCTCAAGCTTCCTCACTTCATCTACGTAAGCTTCCATCAAAGGGCTCTGGTAGCTTTTGTTAACTTGCCGGACCACCAACTGAGAATCTCCCCGTACAATCAACTTCCTGATCCCAAGTTCGGCCGCCATCCTGAGGCCGGCGAGCAAACCTTCATATTCAGTAGTGTTGTTTGTCGCTTGCTCTCTTGGGAAGTGCATTTGGATGACATACTTGAGGTGCTCTCCGGTGGGCGCGATGAGTACCACGCCGGCGCCGGCACCTTGTAGCGAGAAAGCACCATCAAAGTACATTACCCATTCACTTGTCGCTTCCTGTACGGGTGTACTTGTTTCTTGGGCTTCTTCGTCGGGCGTTGGGGTCCATTCTGCTATAAACTCTGCCAAAACTCGGCTCTGTATGGTTGAAGTACTTTCAAACTTGAGTCCAAAGCTTGACAGCTCCAGTGCCCACTCAACTATCCTGCCTGTTGCTTCTGGGTTGTGCAATATCCTCTTCAGCGGGAAGCGAGTGACCACTGTTATCTCGTGTGCCTGGAAGTAATGGCGCAGCTTTCTCGAGGCCATGAGGAGGCCGAAAAGCAACTTTTGCACACCAGAGTATCTTGATCTAGCCCCCTGGAGAAGGGAGCTTACAAAATACACTGGGCGCTGCACCATCTTTTTCCGCACCCCCTCCTGTTCTTGCGCAGAGTTGTCCTTGTCGGGGCCAGAGCTTGTCGGGGCAGCCCCCTGCTTGTCGCCGGACTCGCTTGCCGGTGGTGTAGCCTCCTCGTCGGACTCCCTCTCCGCTACTAGCGCAGCACTAACCACTTGGTTGGTTGCCGCTAGGTACAGCAGCAACTTCTCCTGTGGTTTAGGTGCGACAAGTATTGGGGTGGAGGATAGGTACCGTTTCAGATCTTGCAGCGCTGCTTCCGCTTCCTGAGTCCATTTCATGGGGCCTGCCTTCTTCAAGATTTTGAAGAAAGGTAGGGCGCTCTGAGACTTTGAAATGAACCTCTTGAGGGCAGCCACATAACCTCGCGAGTCTTGGGCATCCTTGACTCGCTTCGGGCCTCTATCCGCTCAATGGCTTTAATCTTGTCGGGGTTGGCTTCAATCCTCTCAGGACACAAAGAACCCGAGAAGCTTGCGGAGGGAACTCCAAAGACGCACTTCTCGGGGTTCAACTTTATCAGTATCTTCGCAGATTCTGAAATGTCTCTTCCAAATCTTGAATCGGTGTATCCTTGCTCTTGCTCTTCTACGATATCATCCATGTAGCCTCTACATTTACGTGGATCGTGGCTCAAAAGCGATATACACTACCCTTGCAAATGTTGATCCTGCATTCTTGATCCAAATGGCATGCGTATGAAGCAATAGGTGCCACATGGAGTGATAAATGCAGATCTTCTCTTCATCCTCTTGACCATAAAGATCGGTGGTAGCTTTGGTATGCATCAAGAAAGCGAGTAGCTCACATCCGCAATGGAGTCAACAATCTGGTCGATTCGCGGCAGGGAATGGATCCTTGGGGCATGCTTTATTTACATCTGTGAAGTCTATGCATAGCCTCCACTTCCGTTAGCCTTGCGCCGACGACCGGGTTTACTAGCCACGTCGGATGGATCACACCGACTAGGCCTGCTGCCTCTAGCTTCTTGATTTCTTCGCCGATGAATTCTTGGCGCTCCATGGCTTGCTTCCTTACTTTTTGCTTGACGGGCGCGCGATGAGGGCAAGCGCAAGCTTGTGCTCAATTACCTTCACAGGAACACGGGGATGTCGGATGGTCGCCATGCAAACACATCGACATTCGCCCGCAGAAAGCAACAGCGGCGCTTTCCTATTTGTTTGTCAGCGTGTAATCGATGGTGAAGGTACCACCGGTCTGCGTCCTCCTTGGCGGACACCTTCTTGGTTCTTTGGCGGAGCAGCCATTCCCTTTTACTCTTGCCGTGGAGCTCGACGGGCGTCCTCGACAGCAGCGCAGATTCGAAGAGGTGCGGTTGCGGAGTGGGCCCGGAGCATTGCGGACTTGGTCTTCGTCTTCTTCCCCGGAGCTTCAGCGCAAGTGTATCCTCATCGGCTGCTGCTGCGCATCCAGTAGATCTTGTCGGTGCGAGATAAGCGCATCTTTCTTGTCGCCGTGGGCGGTGATGACGCTTATCGGCCCCGGCATCTTGAGCACGTTGTAAGCATAATGGGAAGCTGCCATGAACTTGGCAAGGGCGGGACGGCCGAGTATTCCGTTGTATGGTAACGGAATATCGGCGACGTCGAAGGTGATGCGCTCAGTCCTGAAATTGAGCTCCCCGCCAAAGGTCACCGGCAGGGTGATCTTTCCCTTGGGCTTGCTCCGTCCCGGGTTGATTCCTTGGAAAGAACCGGTCTCTTCGAGCTCTCCATCTGGGATTTGGAGTTTCTTGATCACAGCAGAGGAGATCAAGTTCAGACCGGCTCCGCCGTCAACCAACATTTTGGTGACCTTGAGGTTGCGTATGGTGGGCGAGACTAGCATCGGCAAGCACCCGACCGCGGTGGTGCGGTCAGGGTGATCCTCAAGATCAAAAATGAGGCGTCTTTGGACCATTTGAGGAGCTGCTTGGCGACTCTGAGGCGGCTCCGCTGCATTCACTTCACGCGCCCACTGCTTTAGCTGGTGGTGGGAGGTGTGCAGGGAGGCGCCACCGTCGACGCACAGGACCTCCGTGGCTTTCTGGAACTCCTGCTCGCTATCATCCTCATCCTCCATATCCTCGTCGTCGTCTTCATCCTTGTCGCGGCTTCGGGAAGGTCGATCACCTTGCCGCCGCTTGGCCTTGCCGGGGGGTCCTCCCCGGCCATTGAACGGCCGCTTCTTGCTCGGTTCTCCTCCGCCACCTTGGGCCCTCTCCTTGTCGCGCCTCTCGTACTCAGCTTTTTGCTGCTCGACGAGATAGTCGACGCGCTTGCAGTTGTAGAGGTCGTGGCCCTTGGTGCGGTGGATTTTGGCATATTGCTTGCCGGGCCGCCGCAGCTTGTCGGCTGCCGCATTGAGGGCAAGCTCCTTGCCGGAGTTGCCAGCCATGTTTGCTTGGCGGGAGCTTCCTTGCGGACTTCTCGACGGCAAGCACCTCTTCCTTGTTCTTCTTCCGAAAGTTCCGCCGCGCGCTTCTTTCGGGCGGCGTCGTCGGAGTCGCTTCCTCCTGCGCCAGCACCCTCCCCGGGGAGCCTCCTCCCCTCTTCCGCGCATGCACATTTATCAGCCAGAGCATAAAGCTCGCTGACATCCCGGATCTTGGTCATCGCCATCTCTTCACGCATGTGGCGGTTACGCGACGCTCGGTGGAACGCGCCGATAACCGCGGCGGGTGGACGTCGGGGATGTTGTCTTTGCATGCACCGAAGCGTTGGATGTACTTGCGCAGGATTCTCCTTCATACGGGCCAAAATGTGGAGATCGCTCTCTGGCCGTGGGGTTTGTGGCCGCCAGGTGAAGGCGCCAACAAAGCGATGGCAAAGGTCTGCCCAAGAAGAAATGGAGCCTTCCGGCAAGTGCATAAGCCAAGAACGAGCGTTCGGCCTAAGCACGAGCGGAAGTGGTTCGCCGAGAATCTTCTCGTCGCGCTCCCGCAGCCTGCACGCGATGGTGTAGATCTTGAGGAATTCGAGGGTGCGTCTTGCCGTCGTACTTCTCCGCACGTCGGGCTTGAAATTCTTCATCTTGGGCCCTTTGGGCGTGCCGCAGCTCGCGGGTGAACGCCGGGCAGCTTTGCAGCGTGAGGGCAAGTCGCTGGCTCACCGGGCGCCTTGTCGGCAGTGCTCCCAGCTCTGGTTCGATTGTCGCCCGAGTCTCGGCGGCGTTCGATCGTGTTCGGCGTCTTCGCCGCCGATCGCCGAGGACTGGCGTTGATCCCGACGAGCCCGCGGTCCGACGACGCCGTGGAGCCGTCGTCGGTGTTGTTCGGCGGGCGGCGTCTTCGCTTCAGCGGCGGGGAGTGCATGGTGGTTGCACCCCGCGCGGTCTTATCGCCGCCGACGCCGTTCTCTCGGCTTGCCGCGCTGTGAGGCCACCGCTGCCGTGGGCGGTCGTTGTTGGCGGCGCGATCGGGCTCGGATGGTAGCCCTCCGGTCCTCGGCCTTGTCCGCTCTTTGGAGGAAGTCGAGGAGCATCTGCGCTCTTGTGGCGCTTCGCAGGAGTGGAGGGAAGCGGGCAGCGGCGGTCGCGGACGCGCGGGGCTCCGGACTCAGCAGTGTTAGAAGGAGAGGTCCTGCCCGGCGCTTTTGCTTTTGCTCGTGTGCGACGGGGTCCGGAACATCCGCGAGCCTCCGGTGCGTCCTGCTCCAGCGACGCGAATACCACCTCCGTGGTATGGCGCTGCTGGTCGTCGTCTTGCCGAGATGGGCGTGGATCCACGGAGACCGAGGCGCGGTCATCCGTCCCGTCCTCGATCTCGTAGCACCGCGATACCCTTGCCGGTGTCCACCCTTCCGCTGGCGTCTCCTCCGCCCACCGCTGCTCCGGTGGCGGCGGGTGAGACGCAGACGGTCTGCAACCCTTGAAGCCCTCGTCTTGAGGCCATAGCGCGATTGTCGATGAAGGTCTTGTAAACCGGAGAGGTTGAAGAAAAACGCGCCGCGCTAACGCCGGATCAGGTCCGCACAACCTCGACGCTTTACCGGCGCGCCAAAGATGTCGGGCGGGGATTTACACCTATGGGGCCGGAGGGCCCTTCGTGTGTTCGATGACGAGGGCGGAGGAGGCATGAGAAGCGGATCGAGGCGATCTTGCTGGGCGCGGGATTTTACCCAGCCGGGCGCGATGGTCGCGTAAAACCCTACTGCTGCTTTGTGTTGTATTTGATCTTGCTCAAGAATGCGAGCGTATGGTGGTGTGGTGTTGAGTGAATCCAACCAGCCGAACCCCAGGCGCTAGAGTTGCCAAGGATCCGAACCTCCCCTACGTTGTGCATGGGCCTCCTTTTATAGGGCAAGGGGTCACCGACAGGTGTCAACGTAGGAGAAAGGGGTAAAAACGTAAAAGAGGTGGTAGTTGGAACAGTGCGGGAACAGTGCAGCTACAGTATATGAACAGTGGATTCTACCTACTTTTGACAGAGGGGGACAAAGGCATTTAATGCCCGTCGCCGTCGACCCCAAAAGTTCCCGCCCTTGCGTCTCCGTTCGCCACGGCGATGGAGCCACCACCGTGGAGTGCCACCGCACCCCTCATGCTGCACAGCCATCCGCCACGCGTCTCTGGAGAGGGCTCAAGGCGGCGCGGGACGATGAGCCGAGTGCGAGCACACAACAGCTCTCCGGCAAGTACCTTGCCGGGGTCTTGATCTTGCCGGGCCCGGGAGCTTGTCGGGCTCTGTAACTTGCCGCTCCTCGGGCCCTCGCCGGGACGCGTATAGTGCCGAGGCGTGTCTTCTGTGATGTAATCTTCTAGTCTCCCCGGCAAGCTCCTCTCGCCAGGGCCTTGCGTGAGTGATGTAATCTTGAGCCTGGAACGGCCTTCCCGGCAAGCTCCTCTTGCCGGGGTCTCGATCTTCTGTCTTGTATACTTTGTTCTTGGATGGCTTGATATGGGGCAGGGATGTTCTCCGGCAAGCATGTGGTGGATCCAGCTGCGGGGAGCTGTGACTGCCCGTGCACGAGTTGGGGTACTGAGGTACCCCTACCTTAGTACACCGATACTCTGCTCATGCACGGACAGCGGTCCGGAGCATCCCGCGAGCCTCCGGCTTGTTCTTGCCCAACATCGAGTACCACCTCCGTGATGCGGCGCCCACTGGTCGTCGTCTTGCTGAGATGGACGTGGATCCACGGAGACCGAGGTGCGGTCATCCGACCTGCCCCTGGATCTGGTGGCGCCGCGAGTGCCCTCGCCGGTGTCCACCCTTCCGCTGGCGTCTCCTCCGCCCACTGCTGGCTCCGGTGGCGGTGGGTGAGACGCAGACGGGTCTGCAACCCTTGAAGCCCTCGTCTTCGGGGCCATGGCGCAGTTGTCGATGAAGTCGGAGAGGTTGATGAAGAACGCGCCCGCGCGAACGCCGGATCAGGTCCGCACAACCTCGACGCCCCCTACCTGGCGCGCCATAGATGTCGCGGGCGCCGGGCCGGATGGGGACCCGCCCGCCGCGAGCACCTATGGGGCCGGGGCCCCTTCGTGAGTGCGGTACGAGGGCGGAGGAGGCACAGAGAGCAGATCGAGGCGATGCACGCTGGGCGGATTTTACCCAGCCGGACGCGATGGACGCGTAAAACCCTCTTGCTGCTTTGTGTTCAGATTTGATCTTGCTCAAGAACGCGGCGTATGGTGGTGTTGTGTTGAGTGAGTCGAACCAGCGAACCCCTTCTACGTTGTGCATGGGCCTCCTTTTATAGTGCCAAGGGGTCACCAACAGTGTCAACGTGGAGAAAGGGGTAAAATGTAAAAGAGGTGGTAGTTGGAGCAGTCGGGAACGGTGGAGCTACAAAGGCTTGAACAATGGTTTCTACCTACTTTTGACAGAGGGGACAAGGGCATTTAATGCCGTCGCCGTCGACCCAAAAGCTCCATACTGGCGTCTCCGTCACACGGCGATGGATCCACCACCGTGGAGTGCCACCGCACCCCGTCTTTGCCTGACCATCCGCCACGCGTCTCTGGAGAGGGCTCAAGGCGGCGCGTGGGCAGATGAGCTGGGGTGCGGCACACACGTAGCTCTCCGGCAAGCGCCTTGCCGGGTCTTGATCTTGCGGGCCCGGAGCTTGTCGGGCTCAGAACTTGCTCCCGGGCCCTCGCCGACGCGTATAGCGCCGGGCGTGTCTTCTGTGATATAATCTTCTAGTCTCCCGGCGAGCTCCTCTCGCCAGGCCTTCGTGAGTGATGTAATCTTGAGCTCGAGGCGGCCTTCCCGCAAGCTCCTCTTGCCGGGTCTCGATCTTCTGTCTTGCATACTCGTTCTTGAATGGCTTGATATGGAGCAGGAATGGTCTCCGGCAAGCACATGGTAAATCCTGCCGCGGGGGGCTGCGACTGCCCGTGCACAAGTTGGGGTACTGAGGTACCCCTACCTTAGTACACCGACACCTCTCTCTCGGCCAGAGTCCTGATATGGAACAGGGATTCAGAGAGAAGCAAATCAGATGCTAGACAAGCAACAACAAAGATCGAACAAAAACAAGTACAACGAGGAGAAAGCCTTACTCCTCCTCCTCTTCTTCTTCCTCGTCGGAGCTCAGCACAGAGTGGTCGAAGTCTGGTACCCTTTCTGCGCGGCGAGGCGGAGGAGTGGGCTCCCTTGGACGTTTGCCGGGAGCTGCGGCAGGATCAGGCGTGGCAGCCCGGGAAGACCCCGCCTCAGTTGCCGGCGCGGCCTGAGATGCTCCCGCGGCAACGGTACTTGCCGCGGTGGAGCGTGTCCCACGGTGCTGCGGCTATTGGCCTACCTGCCGCCCTGCTGTATCTCCAACTCGACGGAGGCGCCTTCTTGGTTGGAACTGGGGCTGCGCTGGGGGCTCCGCCTGCGGCAAGCTGCTCGAAGACGGCTGGCCGCTCGCGCCCTCGGCGGGCTCGCTCGCTTCGGCTTCGGGCTCCCCCTCGCCGACAACCTCTCCGGCAAGGTCCTCCCGGTCGGCAAGGCTTGCCTCCTCGGCCACCTCTGCCTCCTCCAAAGTGAAGCCAAATTCGCCCGCGGCGGCGGCTGCTGCCGCCTCTTCGGCCCTGGTGGCAATGTACCGCATCTCGTCATCGGTGGTGTCACGGGTCAGGAGCCTCTGCTCGTGAGCGCTGACTGCTACTTCCACCAGGCCATCGAAGAATTGCCGCACGACGTCGTCGGCGGGCTCCATCCAAGTTGGGTTTATCCCGTGCGAATCGCACTCCGGCATCATTGCACAGATGCGATCATGCTTGGAGTTGTTGCACAGCGGGATGACGCCCTGCGGCAACCTGAACCACTCTGGATGGTTGGCGTCATGCTTGAACAGCTCCTTGAGCATCCCGTCCAGCTCCAGAACTGTGAAGTTGAAGTTGAGGCCTGGACGCAGCCTCATAATATCTGCCGGGCCGCCAAACAGCCAGCGGGCCTCCCCTCGCAGCGAGGCGTCGACGGCGAAGAAATCAGCGCTAACGGCCCTTGCTGTGAGCCGGCAAGCTCGAGCCGCAGGATTCGGTGGTGGCGATCTTCACTTGGCGTCGTCCGTGACAGGCGCTCAATCGCCGCCAAGCACTACCCGGTCTGGCGCAAGTTGGTGAATGGCTGCGGTTGGCGCCAAGAATCAACACCACTCCGCCCTCCACTCATCCCATTTGCTGCGGAGCTCCCCCTCCAGATACACCTCCTTCATGCCGACCCGAGAGATCCAGGCGACTCCGCCGGCTAATGGTTCTCCTTTCTCGGCTCGGGGGATGAAATAGTGGTGAAAAAGAGCAACATTTGGGTGGATGCCAACGAAGTTCTCGCAGAGGCGTGCGAAAACTGCCATTGTCAGAACGGCGTTGGGGGTGAAATCAAGAAGATGAAACCCGTAGGTATTCATGATGTCGCAAAAGAAATCATAAAAAGGTGGGCAGAGCCCGCAATAGAAGAACACCGGAAAGAAATGGTACACTTTTGGGCACCGCTTTGAGGTGGAAGCTTCGGCGGAGAGCACCGGCGTGCACGGATGCGCCCGCGTCTCCGTCGACCAGAAGAGATAGAACTCCTCCCGCAGCGCCTTCGGGGTGAGCTCGGGGGGGAAAAGCACTCGCTCCTTGTGCAGCGCCTCAAGCCGTAACGCCTCGGTCGATTTCGTGCTCTTGCCGGTCTTCGTGCTCTTGCTGGTCTTCGGAGCCATGGCGGAAGCGGCGGGGGAGCGCGGAAGCGTTGGGGGCGACGGCGACGGCGGATGGCGGAGCGCTGCTCTCCTTCGGCTTGGGAAGCAGAGGGGAGCGGCGGAGCTTTCGGAGGAAGAAACTGCAAGTGGCGAAGGTGGGGGAACGACCCTGTTTCCTCTGCTTATAAACAGGGGAGGCGAATGTTACGCATTTCCCGATTTAAGAATTGCCCACGATCTCTCCCACGACACTGCGATTGACGCGTGCCGTTACGGGAGGATGCGGTGGATACGGAGTGGATTTGGTTTGGACCCAGGCCACGAGTGCCCGTGCCCTGTTTTGGGCCTGGCCCAACAGCGCTCGGCACCGTGTATGGCCCAGGCCCAGGGGCTCTTGTCGGTGTACTAAAGTAGGGGTACCTTAGTACCCCGAACTTGTCTGCACGGCGATCCAGGCGTCCGCCGGCTAGGCTTGCCAGGCGTCCGCCAAGATCCTTCGTTATTCCTATTTACTGCCATTCAAGAACAAAGTGTTTAACTGTGAAGACAAGGCCCCGGCAAGAGGAGCTTGCAGGGAAGGACAAGACCCCTGCAAGAGGAGCTTGCCGGGGAGGCCAACCAGGGCATTTCAAGAGACTTGCCGCGATGCGCCGCGCGTCCCGGCAAGACCCGGCGAGCGACAAGCTTGCGGGTGCGACAAGATAGCGACCACGGCAAGGTGCTTGCCGCGGCGAAGCCACCACTCTGCGCCCACGCTCCAGCGCACCCGACGACGTGTCGCCGCAGGGTCGTTCCTGGTGTACGTGGCGAATAGCTGTGCAGCCAAGCGGTGCGAGGTGGCAAGTGAAGATGACAAGGAGGCCATCGTGGCGATCGGTGGTGCCCTTAACGGTCGTTTCTTGCACTGTTTGGGCGACCGGACGGGCATTAAATGCCCTTGTCCCCTGCCGTCAGAATTAGGTAGGGGGCACTATTGATAGCGGTTGTACCAACCCCCGTTTTTACTTTTTTACCCCTCTCTGTACGTTGCCACCTGTCGGTGACCCCTTTAGACTATAAAAAGGAGGCCCATGCGCACGTAGAAGGGGTTCGACTCATTCGAGACTACAACACACCCACGCTCTCAAGCAAGAACAAATACAAACACAAAGCAGTAGTAGGAGTTTTATCTCTCCGGAGAGCTCCGAAGCTGGGTAAAATCCCTCGCGTGCTTGACCTCGATCTGCTCTTCGTGCGCCCTCCGCTCCCTGCCGGACCGAAAAGGGGCCCTGCCCCATAGGTGTTCGTTTCCCACGACAGTCGGTATCTCAATACCTAGTTCAATCACATTACCGGCAAGTCTCTTTACTCGTTATGTAATGCATCATCCCGCAACTAACTCATTAGTCACATTGCTTTCAAGGCTTATAGTGATGTGCATTACCGAGAGGGCCCAGAGATACCTCTCCGACAATCGGAGTGACAAATCCAAATCTCGAAATACGCCAACTCAACATGTACCTTCGGAGACACCTATAGAGCTCCTTTATAATCACCCAGTTACGTTGTGACGTTTGGTAGCACACAAAGTGTTCCTCCGGTAAACGGGAGTTGCATAATCTCATAGTCATAGGAACATGTATATGTCATGAAGAAAGCAAGAGCAACATACTAAATGATCAAGTGCTAAGCTAACGGAATGGGTCAAGTCAATCACATCGTTCTCCTAATGATGTGATCCCGTTAATCAAATGACAACTCATGTTTATGGCTAGGAAACTTAACCATCTTTGATTCAACGAGCTAGTCAAGTAGAGGCATACTAGTGACACTATGTTTGTCTATGTATTCACACATGTATTATGTTTCCGGTTAATACAATTCTAGCATGAATAATAAACATTTATCATGAAATAAGGAAATAAATAATAACTTTATTATTGCCTCTAGGGCATATTTCCTTCATAATGGGCCTTGGAGTTATCCAGCTTTGGTTTGAAGTTTGAGAGCACTCCAACTATTCAAAGCAGAGCACTAGCAGAGTTCATTGCGGAATGGACGCCAACCCGTGACGAAGAAGTACTGGAGATAGTCATCCCCGGCAAGGAAGCGCCCCAAGAATGGATTATTTACTTTGATGGTGCCTTCTCCCTACAAGGTGCAGGAGCTGGCGTGCTTCTCGTTGCTCCCACTGGGGAGCACCTTAAGTACGTCGTTCAAATGCATTTCCCCCGAGAGAAGGCTACCAACAATACTGCATGGTATGAAGGGCTCCTTGACGGGCTCGGGATTGCAACAGAACTGGGAATAAAGAAACAGATCATCTGCGGAGATTCACAACTTGTGGTGAGATAAGTAAACAAGGAGTACCAAAGCCCATTGATGGAGGCATACGTCGAGGAAGTGAGAAAGTTGGAGGAGCGCTTTGAAGGATTACAAACAGAGCATGTGCCATGTGCGGAAGACAACATTGCCGACCATCTGTCAAAGTGTGCTACACAAAAACTCCCTATGGAACTAGGGAATTTTGTTCTCCATCTGAATCAGCCCTCCGTGTCCCCAACAACAATGGCCAGAAAGAGGAGGAAACTGGACTCCATCAAGCCTCTCCCGGCAGAGCTTCCCGAAGCCCCCGACAGAGAGCTTGGCGGGAACAACTCCCCTTTGATCGGTGAGCTCCACCCTCCTACCACACTACCAATCCTTGCGGTTGAGGCATGCGCTCTCGTGAATGAGGAGGTGTCGCTGGTCCTCGTTGTCGAGCCTCGGGCTCAAACTTGGGCACGGCACATCGTTCGTTTCCTCCAAACACGAAAACTTCCCAAAGAGCAAGAAGAAGCTGAAAAAGTAGCCCGGAGGGCCAGTATGTATCAGCTCGTTGACGATACACTATACAAAAGAAGGCCCAACGGTGTGAAGCTAAAGTGCATTTGCAAGGAAGAAGGAAAGGAACTGATGGCAGAGATGCACAAGGGTATGTGTGGCTCCCACATCAGATCAAGGGCCTTGGTTGGAAAAGCTTTCTGGCCAGGTTTCTACTGGCCCACAGCCCTCCAAGATGCAATTGAGCTAGTCATCAAGTGTGAAGGCCTGCAAGTTCCACTCCAAGAATATCCATCAGCCTGCTCAAGCTCTCCAAATGATCCCTTTTTCATGGCCATTTTTGGTCTGGGTGCTCGACATCTTGGCCCCTTCCCCCGCGCTACCCGTGGCTTTGAATTCTTGTTCGTTGCAATCGACACAAAGTAGCCGGAAGTGGAGCCCGTGAGAAAGGTAACCACACAGTCAGCTATCAAGTTCTTGAAAGGATTGGTGTGCCGCTTCGGGGTACCTGCCCGAATCATCACCGACAATGGCACCCAATTCACAAGCTGCGCCTTCATGCATTACGTTCATGCCCTACGAAGAAAGATCTCATTTGCCTTTGTTGCCCATCCCAGAAGCAACTGACAAGCTGAGAGGGCAACCGCAAAAGTGCTACAAGGCCTCAAGACAAGAACATTTGATAAGCTACAGAAGTGTGGCAGGCAATGGATCGACGAGCTGCCGGTGGTTCTTTGGTCCCTTCGTACGACATCAAATCGAGCTACCGGGCAGACTCCCTTCTCCCTAGTCTATGGGGAAGAAGCAGTTATCCCCATGAAACTCATATACGGGTCACCTCAAGTGCTTGCCTACGATGAAGTAGCGCAAAAACATCACCGACATGACAATGCTTTGCTACTATCGTGCTGCTACGCGTGTTGCATGCTACCAACAAGCCCCGCACCGCTATCACAGCCACAGGGTTCATGCCCGGAGCTTTGAGGAAGGCAACCTTGTCCTTAGGCGCGTTCAGTCCGCCAAGGGTACAAACAAGTTGACGCCAAAGTGGGAAGGCCCTTACAGGGTAGTACGAGTCACCAGACCCGTCGCAGTTCATCTGGAGATCAGAGATGGCATTCAGTTGCAAAACTCATGGAACGTTGAGCATCTCCGTAAGTTCTACCCGTAAGGCGCGGCTATCGGCCCCTGCCCGGTAGCCACCCTTTTGTACAAGCTTTGCCGAAGTTGCATGTAACCCATTGTACAAAGCCAGGCATAGACCCTGAGAAACAAAGAAATAAACAAAGCGTTGGGGGTCCCCAAATAAGATTGCATGCATGAATAAGCATATCATGAGCATAGCATGATCATGTAGATAAGATTGCATGTAGCTCTGTTTTCACTTGCACTAAGCTGCAGGCACTCTTGCCGCAAACTCGGTCCCGAAGAAAAGAAGTGAAGACAAGCCTACACAGCAATCCCCGGTAAGCCAAACAGATAAGTTCTCTCTCTCTCTCTCTCTCTCTCTCTCTCTCTCTCTCTTTCTCTCTCTCTCTTATCCATCTGTGTTCTGTGAAGAGAAACTTGTGCATATGAAAACCTAGCCACCTTCGAAACATAGGTGCTCCCATCCTTTGACTCTAACATTGCTTCGATCAGGATGGTCGCAGTATCCTTTGATGGAAAAGGTTTGGAGGGGGGTTGGTCCCTCTTTGTGTTTTTGTGCCCTGGCGGGCCTAGCCCAGCGGCAACAAACTGAGGGTACCGTGCCGGGGAAAACTTGTTTACTTGAATGTATAGAGGCATTTCACCTCTGCATAGATATGATACATGCAAAAGTACCCATCAAAGCTTGTCTTTTTCATTAATATGCTAATAAGCAAGTATAGATCTTACAGAATACAAACATGGCTAAAGAAGATTACATAATTTAGACTAAAGTCTGGCCGATGCCTACATGTTTTAGACTGAAAAAAAGATAAGTGCCTCATAACCCTTTTCTTGTCCCTCTCCTCCTAGGCACCACGATGGGAGGTGAAGAGGCCAAAAGGAGCAACTGGGAAGAAGCCTAGCCTGACCCCAGCAGGCCCCTTGGCGAGGAGCCTGAGAAGACCGGGAGGGCGCGGGCGAAGGTGATGGTGAAGAGAGCAGCGAAGGTGACCCCTTGGCCACCGCCACCAAGGCCAGCAGGACGTAGCAGGGCGAATGAAGCCGAAGCCCACGAGGAAGCCTGCCGGGGTCCAGCTAGAAGGCTGTTGGAGGAGTCGAAGGCACCATCCACGCCTCCACATCGAACTCCCCGGCAAATCACCTTGCCAGAGAGGAAATGCAAGTGTAGATGATGGTGCCGCCGCTTGATAGTTATGGTGCGACCGGCGTTCAACTGGATCCGGAGTCATCCTCCTCCCGGTCGGCGCCGTCATCATCGTCATCACTGTCCTCCTCGTCGCTATCGCTCGAGGAGGAGCTTTTGTCATCTGTCGAGCTCTCCGTGCAGCACCCTAAGCGAGCACCCCAAAGACCTTGATGGAGAGCAGATCGGCCTCCATTAATTTAAAATGGAGGACATGCCCCTCCGACAAGCTGTGGGCGCGAGCAAAGGTCTTCCAGCCGCGTCGGAAAAACATTACGTGAGGAGCGGGGAAGTCCACATCCAGCAGCATGTTGCCATTATAGCAGCCCCTCATGTGCAGCTTCAATGCGCGCGGCTGTTCATTCTCCATCACCCTCATGAATGGAGTAGGAAGGCGGAGATGACCATGTGTGGATTCGTGTAGTCTAATGATAAATTCCAGTGGCTGATCCCCGACATGGCCCTCCATTGGAGGTTGGGCGATCGGTGGAGGAGCGATCAGGGCGCCCCTCATCCTCCTGGACCCCGAAACGTCATGACGGCCATAACCTCTCCCCCTCCCGCCTCATCTCACGGCGGGCTCCGCCCCCGCATCTTCGGAGGGAGGAGGGAGACACTGTCGAGCTAAAAGTTCTCGTTGCCGCCGCTAGAACAGCACTGCGCCCCCAGCCTCTGACCATGGTGGACGAGAACTGCTAAGGGAAAGGAAGGAGTGAGATGTGTGGAGAAGCACCCTGTCCCGCATCCTTTTTTGTAGGCAAATGGGGCAGAGGGCTAGCTCCTTTCCATGGACGTAGCCGCCCTGCTCCTCCAGTCTGGCTGCCCCTTGCCATCAACGACCGATGGAATCAAGGCCGACCCCCCGAGACAATCAGTGACAACTGGGTTTCTGCCATGGCGCGCGTTTTCGTGCCCTTTGCATCCGCCACCGACCCGATGCAATGCATGAAGTACACGTGGCAGAAACACAGGAAGCAGGGAAGATAATGGAATGGAAGTTACCGCTCCGTGAGCATGAGACATGGGTAACCCACAGATCGTGGCTCATTATCTCCCCACAGTGTCTTGCACGACATGTGGGAAAACCGTTAACTGACTAAAGCTCAGATTAGTGAAGAAGCAAAGAAGACCTCAAAGGACGAACTACTGCAGCCTCCTCGCTTTGTGAGTTGATGGGGCCTACCACGACGACGCTTCGGCGGCGTGTTCAAAGCTAGGCAGGGGCTCTGCCGGTCTGACAAACCCCAGGTATGTTGTCCGGACTGTACACAGGCTCAAGAGCAAGGTTACAACATCTATGAGAAGACCAAGTAGAAGAGATAGCTCTTTGAGGATTTGAAGGGAAAATCAAGAAGATCAAGTCAAGCTAACACAGCAAGATACGACAAATGAAAATCTCCCTTGTCGGGCAGGCGAGCCTGGTGAGGTCGAGGTTGCCCCAAAGACAAGTCTCAACTTGCTGGGGACGCTGAGGGCGGACTACCCCACCAAGGCTCCACCGCTCCACCTCACAGCAACGCAAGTCATCTATCGGTGCGGTGTCGAGCACCCAAGTGACTAAGTGGTTGTTATTTGGCACGTGGCAGCCACTTCCGAAGGAAATCGCCTCCAAATGACACCCGTCCAGAGACATGTCACACAGGCAGGCGAGAAAGTGGTCGAACGGCCCAGCAAGGCTTGCCAGGCTGCGCTACGATGTGACACTAAGCAGTGCATTTAATGCACCTTGTCCTGTCTGCAGAGTTAAGTATGATAGAACTATTTGCTATCTAATCAGTATGCAATGACTGATTCGCCATTGTGGTGACCCCTTGATCTATAAAAGGAGGGCCGTGGCAACCTTAGAAAGGATTCAGACCCTTGTACTCTCGTATGCGCGAGCTGTGATGACCCACAAGTATAGGGGATCTATCGTAGTCCTTTCGATAAGTAAGAGTGTCGAACCCAACGAGGAGCAGAAGGAAATGACAAGCGGTTTTCAGTAAGGTATTCTCTGGAAGCACTGAAATTATTGGTAACATATAGTTTTGTGATAAGGTAATTCATAACGGGTAACAAGTAACAAAAGTAAACAAGGTGCAGCAAGGTGGCCCAATCCTTTTTGTAGAAAAGGACAAGCCTGGACAAACTCTTATATTAAGCAAAGCGCTCCCGATTCACGTTCGTTACTTTGATAATTTGATATGTGGGTGGACCAGTGGTTGGGTACTGCCCTTCCTTGGATAAGCATCCCACTTATGATTAACCCCTCTAGCAAACATCTGCAACTACGAAAGAAGAATTAAGGTAATACCATAGCATGAAACATATGGATCCAAATCAGCCCCTTACTAAGCAACGCATAAACTAGGGTTTAAGCTTCTGTCACTCTAGCAACCCATCATCTACTTATTACTTCCCAATGCCTTCCCTAGGCCCAAATCATGGTGTGAAGTGTCATGTAGTCGACGTTCACATAACACCACTAGAGGAGAGACAACATACATCTCATCAAAATATCGAACAAATACCAAATGCACATGATTACTTATAAGATTGACCCCCTCTCGATGAGAGGATCAATGGTGATGATGATGGCGATGATTTCCCCCTTTTGGAGGGATGTTTCCCTAGCAGAATAGCTCCGCCAGAGCCCTAGACTGGTCCTGCCCAGGTTCCGCCTCGAGACGACGGCGCTTCGTTCCGAAAGCTTCCTTATGTTTTTCCAGGGCAAAAGACACCATATAGCAGAAGATGGGCATCGGGGGCCTGCCAGGTGGCCCATGAGGCAGGGGGCGTGCCCTCCACCCTCGTGGCTGGTGGGTGGGCCCCCTCTGGTGCTTCCTTCACCCGATATTTTTAGTATATTCCAAAACTGACTTTCGTGGAGTTTCAGTACTTTTGGAGTTGTGCAGAATATGTCTATAATATTTGCTCCTTTTCTAGCCCAGAATAGCTGTCGGCATTCTTCCTCTTCGTGTAAACCTTATAAAATAAGAGAGAAAAGGCATATGTATTGTGACATAATGTGTAGTAACAGCCCATAATGCAATAAATATTGATATAAAAGCATGATGCACAATGGACATATCAACTCCCCAAAGCTTAGACCTCGCTTGTCCTCAAGCGAAAGCCGATACCGAAAAAATATGTCCACATGTTTAGAGATAGAGGTGTCGATAAAATATAATACGGACATGAGGGCATCACGATCATTCTTAGAACAGCAACACATATATTGTCATATGATTTCTTATGCTAAAGTAACAATCTATTCACAATGTAAAGTATGAATCTGAAACTTCATTGAAAACTAGCAAACTATAAACTTAGTCATTGATGCAATTGCAAATTATCATAACATCGGAAAGAGTCAATATAAGAGCTTTTCAGCAGGTCCACATACTCAACTATCATTTAGTCTTTCACAATGGCTAACACTCATGCGAAACTTATGGGTATGAAGTTTCAATCGGACACAAAGAAAGATAGGGGCTTATAGTTTCGCGTCCCAACCTGTTACCTCAAGGGTAATGTTAATAATAATACTTTATGAAAACCTACATCCAAGTGGATATATATATATATATATCAGGATATTTCCAACACATAGTGCTTGCCAAAGGATAAAGTGTAAAAAGGAAAGGTGAAGATCACCATGACTCTTGTATGAAGGTAGAAGGTAAAAATAAAAGATAGGCCCTTCGCAGAGGGAAGCAGAGGTTGTCATGCACTTTTATGGTTGGATGCACAAAATCTTAATGCAAAGGAACGTCACCTTATATTGCCACTTGTGATATGGACCTTTATTATGCAGTCCGTCGCTTTTATTTCTTCCATATCACAAGCTCGTATAAAGCTTATTTTCTTCACACATACATATTTAAAGAGCAATTTTTATTGCTTGCACGGATGACAACTTACTTGAAGGATCTTACTCAATCCATAGGTAGGTATGGTGGAATCTCATGGCAAAACTGGGTTTAGGGATGTTTGGAAGCACAAGTAGTATCTCTACTTGGTGCAAAGAATTTGGCTAGCATGAGGGGGAAAGGCAAGCTCAACATGTTGGATGATCCATGACAATATAACTTATTCGGATATAAGAAAACATAACTCATTACGTTGTCTTCCTTGTCCAACATCAACTTTTTAGCATGTCATATTTTAATGAGTGCTCACAATCATAAAATATGTCCAAGATAGAATATTTATATGTGAAAACCTCTCTTTCTTTATTACTTCCTATTAATTGCAACGATGACCAAAACTATGTTTGTCAACTCTCAACAACTTTTATTTATCATACTCTTTATATGTGAAGTCATTACTCTCCATAAGATCAATATGATCTTGTTTTCTTTTTTCTTTCTCTTTATCCCCTCAAGATCATAGCAAGACAGCAAAGCCCTCAACTCAAAACTACTCTTTATTATATATAGCTCAAGGACTCGATTACATAGATAGAGATCAAACCCAAACTCAAAGCTAGATCATACTAAAACTTTATTCTACTAGATCAAAATATAACCAAAAGGATCGAACTAAGAAAAACGGTAAAGATAGAAGTGTGATGGTGATACGATACTGGGGAACCTCCCCCAAGCTTGGTAGTTGCCAAGGGGAGTGCCCATACCCATGTATATATGTCTCTTTCTTCGAAGGTGGTGATGATGGAGTTGTTGATGACAGAGTTGTTGATGACGGAGTGTCGCACATCGAGCATAGGAGATGCTCCAACTGGCGGATAATGCCCTTGAGTGCGGTGATATGCTCTTGCAACAAAATATTTTCACGCGTGAGATAATTGTTTTGTATGCGAACTATTTCAATCATCTTGAAAGCTTCAATTTCAATAGAGGTGAGATTATTGTAGTAAGGTTGAAGGACGTCTTCTTCTATTGCCAGGACTTGATCTTCCGTGGCTTTCGTGATCTTGTCACCTTGTTTCCTCGGGTTCTTCTCGCTTTGTCTCTATCTTCATTAGCCAAGCATCGCTGCCCATGTTGTTGGAGGAGGGGAACGACATGATGCCTGACATTGAGAAACTCTGGCAGAAAACAACTCAAAACAAAAACAGAGGATTTCGTCATGGTACGGTGGTCAAAACCTTCGGGACATTATATAATGAATTTTTACCGACCAAAAGAAGTATCGTGCAAGAAAATAGAGTCTGGAGGGAACACGAGGTGTCCATGAGGCAGGGGCGCGCCCAGGGGGTAGGGCGCGCCCTCCACCCTCGTGGATGCCTCATGTCTCTTTCGAACTACTTTTAATTTTCCTAATTTTTCAAATATTCCAAAACGAATAAAAATTGCTATTTGAATAGTTTTGGAGTCGGTTTACTTACCGTACCACATACCTATTCCTTTTCAAAGTATGAAACATTCTGGAAAGTGCTACGTCTCAAGCTTGCGTTGGTTTTCCCCGAAGAGGAGAGGATGATGAGCACAGTAGCGTAAGTCTTTCCCTTAGTTTTGAGAACCAAGGTATCAATCCAGTAGGAGGTCACGCGCAAGTCCCTCGTACCTGCACAACACGATAGCAACTCGCAACCAACGCTTAGGGGTTGTCAATCCCTTCACGGTCACTTACGAGAGTGAGATCTGATAGAGATAATATTTTGGTATTTTTGATAGATAGATGCAAAGTAAAAAGTAAAGGCAAAGTAAAAACAAAGCAAGTAAATAAAGTGATATAGGTTGATATGATGAGAATAGACCGGGGCCATAGGTTTCACTAGTGGCTTCTCTCAAGAGCATAAGTATTCTACTGGGTGAACAAATTCTGTTGAGCAATTGATGAATTGAGCATAGTTATGAGTATATCTAGGCAATGATCATGTATATAGGCATCACGTCCATGACAAGTAGATCGAAATGATTACGCATCTACTACTATTACTCCACTCATCGACCGCTATCCAAATGCATCTAGAGTATTAAGTTAAAAAGCAGAGTAACGCTTTAAGCAATATGACATGATGTAGAGGATAAATTCATGCAATATGATAAAACCCCATCTTGTTATCCTCGATGGCAACAATACAATACATGCCTTGCAACTCTTTACATCCTTCGAGTAAGGACACCGCAAGATTGAACCCAAAGCCATGCACTTCTCCCATTGCAAGAACTACCAATCTAGTTGGCCAAACCAAGCGGATAATTCAAGAGACTTGCAAAGATAACTCAATCATACATAAAAGAATTCAGAGAAGAATCGTATATTTTCCATAGATAATACTGGATCATAAACCCACAATTCATCGGTCTCAACAAACACACCGCAAAAAGAAGATTACATCGAATAGATCTCCACAAGAGAGGGGGAGAACATTGTATTGAGATCCAAAAAGAGAGAAGAAGCCATCTAGATACTAGCTATGGACCCGAAGGTCTGAAGTAAACTACTCACACTTCATCGGAGGGGCTATGGTGATGATGTAGAAGCCCTCAGTGGTGGATGCCCCCTCTGGCGGAGCTCCGGAACAGGCTCCGGAACAGGAAGGAGTATGTTGGTGGAGCTCCGAGGGGCCCATGAGGTAGGGGGCGCGCCCAGGGGGGCCGCGCCCTCCACCCTCGTGACCGCCCCGTGGCTTTCTTGACGGAGGGTCCAAGTCTCCTGGATCTTATCTGATGAGTAAATCACGTTCCCGAAGGTTTCATTCCGTTTGGACTCCGTTTGATATTCTGTTTGTTCGAAATACTGAAAAATGCAAAAAACAGCAATTCTGGGCTGGGCCTCCAGTTAATAGGTTAGTCCCGAAAATAATATAAAAGTGGAAAATAAAGCCCATTATTGTCCAAAACAGTAGATAAAGTAGCATGGAGCAATCAAAAATTATAGATACGTTGGAGACGTATCAAGCATCCCCAAGCTTAATTCATGCTCTTCCTCAAGTAGGTAAATGATAAAAAAGAATTTTTGATGCGGAGTGATACTTTGGCATTATTTCAATGTAAATCTTCTTAATCATGGTATGAATATTCAGATCCGAAAGATTCAAGACAAAAGTTCATATTGACACAAAAATAATAATACTTCAAGCATACTAATCAAAGCAATCATGTCTTCTCAAAATAACATGGCAAAAGAAAGTTCATCCCTACAAAATCATATAGTTAGGCTATGCTTCATTTTCATCACACAAAGATGTTCCCAACTTCTATACCCCCGATGACAAGCCAAGCAATTGTTTCATACTTAAATAATCTCAAACCTTTTCAACCTTCACGCAATACATGAGCGTGAGCCATGGATATAGCACTATGGGTGGAATAGAATATGATGATGGGGATTGTGTGGAGAAGACAAAAAAAGGAGAAGGTCTCACATCAACTAGGTGTATCAATGGGCTATGGAGATGCCCATCAATAGATATCGATGTGAGTGAGTAGGGATTGCCATGCAAGGGATGCACTAGAGCTATGAATGCTCAACAAAAGAAAACTAGTGGGTGTGCATCCAACTTGCTTGCTCACGAAGACCTAGGGCATTTGAGGAAGCCCATCGTAGGAATATACAAGCCAAGTTCTATAATGAAAAATTCCCACTAGTATAAAAAGAAAACTTATGAGACTCACTACATGAAGAACAAGGTGCTACTTTGAAGCACAATATATGAGACTCACTACATGAAGAACAAGGTGCTACTTTGAAGCACAAGTGTGGAAAAAGAGATAGTAGCATTGCCCCTTTTTTTGGGCCTTTCTCTTTTTTTTGGCCTTTTTTTGGGCCTTTCCCTTTTTTTGGCCTTTCTCTTTTTTTTATTTGGGAAATGCTCTAATAATGATGATCATCACACTTTCATTACAACATATGAATTACAACTCGAAATTAGAACAAGATAAGACTCTATATGAATGTCTCCGCCGGTGTACCGGGATGGTGCAATGAATCAAGAGTGACATGTATAGAAAATAATGCATGGTGGCTTTGCCACAAATACTATGTCAACTACAAGATCATGCAATGGCAATATGACAATGACGGAGCGTGTCATAATAAACGGAACAGTGAAAAGTTGCATGGCAATATATCTCAGAATGGCTATGGAAATGCCATGATAGGTAGGTATGGTGGCTGTTTTGAGGAAGATATAAGGAGGTTTATGTGTGATAGAGCGTATCATATCATGGGGTTTGGATGCACCGGCGAATTTTGCACCAACTCTCAAGGTGAGAAAGGGCAATGCACGGTACCGAAGAGGCTAGCAATGGCGGAAAGGTGAGAGTGCGTATAATCCATGGGCTCAACATTAGTCAAAAGAACTCATATACTTATTGCAAAAATTTATAAGTCATCAAAAATCAAGTACTACGCGCATGCTCCTAGGGGGATAGATTGGTAGGAAAAGACCATCGCTCGTCCCCGACCGCCACTCATAAGGATGCACAAGCCAGGTACACTTCATGTTTCAAATTTGTTACATAACTTTAACCATACGTGCATGCTACGGGACTTGCAAACTTCAACACAAGCATTCCTCAAATTAATAATCACCCAACTAGCACGACTTTGATATTATTACCTCCATATCTCAAAACAATTATCAAGCATCAAACTTATCTTAGTATTCAACGCACTCAAAAGAAAGTTTCACATATCTTGAATACCAAGTATATTAACATTAAGCAAATTACCATGCTATTAAACACTCTCAAAATAATCTAAGTGAATCATGAGAGATCAAGTTTCTTTAAAACAGATCCACCACCGTGCTCAAAAAGATCTAAGTGAATCACTAGAGCAAAAATTATCACGCTCAAAAAGATATAAGTGAAGCACTATGAGCAAAACTATCAAGCTCAAAAGATATAAGTGAAGCACATAGATTATTCTAACAATTTTCAATTCATGTATGGCTCTCTCAAAAGGTGTGTACAGCAAGGATGATTGTGGTAAACTAACAAGCAAAGACACAAATAATACAAGACGCTCCAAGCAAAACACATATCATGTTGGTGAATAAAAATATAGCACCAAGTAAATTACCGATGGAAGTGGACGAAAGAGGGGATGCCTTCCGGGGCATCCCCAAGCTTTGACTTTTTGGTGTCCTTGTATTATCTTGGGGGTGCCATGGGCATCCCCAAGCTTAGACTCTTGCCACTCCTTGTTCCATAATCCATCAAAAGAATTCACCCAAAACTTGAAAACTTCACAACACAAAACTCAACAGAAATCTCGTGAGTTCCGTTAGAGAAAGAAAACAAAAGACTACTTCAAGGTACTGTAATGAACTCATTCTTTATTTATATTGGTGTTAAACCTACTGTATTCCAACTTCTCTATGGTTTATAAACTAATTTACTAGCCATAGATTCATCAAAATAAGCAAACAACACACGAAAAACAGAATATGTCAAAAACAGAACAGTCTGTAGAAATCTGTAACTAACGCAAACTTCTGGAACTCTAAAAATTCTACAAAAATAGGAAGTCCTGTAAAATTTTCTTATTGATCAGCATCAAAAAGAATCAACGGAAAATCACTCTCCAGTAAAAAATGGCAGCTAATTTCGTGAGCCCTAAAGTTTCTGTTTTTCAGCAGAATCAAATCAACTATCATCGTAGGTTATCCTATAGGTCCTACTTGGCACAAACACTAATTAAAACAAAAAACCACATACAAACATAATTTAGATGGATTATTTATTCCTAAACAGAATAAAAAACAAAAACACAAAATAAAATTGGGTTGCCTCCCAACAAGCGCTATCGTTTAACGCCCCTAGCTAGGCATAAAAGCAAGGATAGATCTAGGTATTGCCATCTTTGGTAGGCAATCCATAAGTGGCTCTCATGATAGATTCATATGGTAATTTTATTTTATTTCTAGGGAAGTGTTCCATACCCTTCTTTAAGGGAAATTGGAATCTAATATTCCCTTCCTTCATATCAATAATTGCACCAATCGTTCTAAGCAAAGGTCTACCAAGAATAATAGGACATGAAGGATTGCAATCTATATCAAGAACGATAAAATCTACGGGCACATAATTCCTATTTGCAACAATGAGAACATCATTAATTCTTCCCATAGGATTTTTAATAGTGGAATCCGCAAGATGCAAGTTTAGAGAGCAATCATCAAAATCACAGAAATCTAGCAAATCACATATAGTTTTGGGAATAGTAGAGACACTAGCACCCAAATCACATAAAGCATGAAACTCAAAGTCTTTAATTTTAATTTTAATAGTAGGTTCCCACTCATCATAGAGTTTTCTAGGGATAGAAACTTTCATCTCAAGTTTTTCTTCATAAGATTGCATCAAGGCATCAACAATATGTTCGGTAAAAGCCTTATTTTGACTATAAGAATGAGGAGATTCTAGCACGGATTGCAACAAGGAAATACAACCAATCAAAGAGCAATTTTCATAATTAAATTCCTTGAGATCCAAAATAGTGGGTTTAGCAACATCACGGTTTTTATTTATTTCAATCCCACTTTCATCAATTTATCATCAAGATCTAGAAACTCCGAATTCTTAGAACGCCTTCTAGGTAAAGGAAGATAATCTTCAGATTCATAAAGATTCATATTGCAAAACAAAGATTTAATGGGGCAAGCATCAATAATTTTTAGATCTTCATCTTGATTTTCATAGGGATTAGAAGAACACGCTTTCATAAAGGCATCTTTGGAAGCACGCATCCTAGCGGTTCTTTCTTTGCACTCATCAATGGAAATTCTCATGGCTTTGAGAGACTCATTGATATCATGCTTATGAGGAATAGATCTAAGCTTTAAAGAATCAATTTCAAGAGAAATTCTATCAACGTTCCTAGCCAAATCATCAACTTTAAGCAATTTCTCTTCAAGCAAAGTATTAAAATTCTTTTGTGAATTCATAAACTCTTTAACACTACTCTCAAATTCAGAGGTCATCTTATTAAAATTTCCATAAGAGCTGTTGTAGGAATTTCCATAATTATTAGAAGGATTGCTAGGATAAGGCCTAGGAAAATTCCCTCTATAAGCGTTGTTTCCAAAACTATTCCTACCAACAAAATTCACATCCATAGATTCATTATTATTCTCAAGCAAAGTAGACAAATGCATATCATTAGGATCAAGAGGAGTATTTTTAGGAGCAAACATCTTCATAAGTTCATCCATCTTTTTAATCAAAACAATGATTTCTTCTATGGCATGCACTTTTTTACTAGAAGATCTTTCAGTGTGCCATTGAGAATAATTAGCCATAATATTATCAAGCAATTTGGTAGCATCCCCTAACGTAATTTCCATAAAAGTGCCTCCCGCGGCCGAATCTAAAAGATTTCTGGAAGCAAAATTCAATCCGCATAAAAATTTGTATGATCATCCGTAAATTCAAACCATGAGTAGGGCAATTATAAGCATTAATTTCATTCTTTCCCAAGATTGGGCAACATGCTCATGATCAAGTTGTTTAAAATTCATGATATCGTTCCTAAGAGTGATAATCTTAGCGGGAGGAAAATACTTAGAGATAAAAGCATCTTTGCACTTGTTCCAAGAATCAATACTATTTTTAGGCAAAGACGAAAACCAAATTTTAGCACGATCTCTAAGTGAAAACGGAAATAACTTCAATTTGACAATATTGTTATCCGTATCTTTCTTCTTTTGCATATCACACAAATCAACAAAATTGTTTAGATGAGTAGCGGCATCTTCACTCGGAAGGCCGGCGAATTGATCTTTCATAACAAGATTCAGCAAAGCGGTATTGATTTCACAAGACTCATCATTATTAAGAGGAGCAATCGGAGTACTAAGGAAATCATTATTATTGGTATTCGAGAAATCACACAATTTGGTATTATCTTGCGCCATGGCAACAAGTAATCCAACACACAAGCAAACAGAAAGGCAAAGGGAAAAGGCAAACGGGAAAGAGATGAGGAGATTGGGAAAGAGAGGGCGAATAAAACGGCAAGGGTGAAGTGGGGGAGAGGAAAACGAGAGGCAAATGGCAAATAATGTAATGCGAGAGATAGGGATTGTGATGGGTACTTGGTATGTTGACTTTTGCGTAAGCCTCCCCAGCAATGGCGCCAGAAATTCTTCTTGCTATGTCTCGAGCTTGCGTTGGTTTTCCCCGAAGAGGAGAGGATGATGCAGCACAGTAGCGTAAGTCTTTCCCTCAGTTTTTGAGAACCAAGGTATCAATCCAGTAGGAGGTCACGCGCAAGTCCCTCATACCTGCACAACACGATAGCAACTCGCAATCAACGCTTAGGGGTTGTCAATCCCTTCACAAATCACTTACGACGGTGAGATCGATAGAGATAATATTTTTGGTATTTTTGATAGATAGATGCAAAGTAAAAAGTAAAGGCAAAGTAAAAACAAAGCAAGTAAATAAAGTGATATAGATTGATATGATGAGAATAGACCCGGGGGCCATAGGTTTCACTAGTGGCTTCTCTCAAGAGCATAAGTATTCTACGGTGGGTGAACAAATTATCGTTGAGCAATTGATGAATTGAGCATAGTTATGAGTATATCTAGGCAATGATCATGTATATAGGCATCACGCCCATGACAAGTAAATCAAACGATTCGCATCTACTACTATTACTCCACTCATCGACCGCTATCCAAAGATGCATCTAGAGTATTAAGTTAAAAATAGAGTAATGCTTTAAGCAAGATGACATGATGTAGAGGGATAAATTCATGCAATATGATAAAAAAAACCCATCTTGTTATCCTCGATGGCAACAATACAATACGTGCCTTGCAACTCTTTCTGTCACTGAGTAAGGACAACGCAAGATTGAACCCAAAGCCATGCACTTCTCCCATTGCAAGAACTACCAATCTAGTTGGCCAAACCAAACACATAATTCGAAGAGACTTGCAAAGATAACTCAATCATACATAACAGAATTCAGAGAAGAATCAAATATTTCCCATAGATAATACTGGATCATAAACCCACAATTCATCGGTTTCAACAAACACACTGCAAAAAGAAGATTACATCGAATAGATCTCCACAAGAGAGGGGGAGAACATTATATTGAGATCCAAAAAGAGAGAAGAAGCCATGTAGCTACTAGCTATGGACCCGAAGGTCTGAAGTAAACTACTCACACTTCATCGGAGGGGCTATGGTGATGATGTAGAAGCCCTCCGTGGTGGATGCCCCCTCTGGCGGAGCTCCGGAACAGGCCCCAAGATGGGATCTCGTGGATACAGAAGGTTGCGGCGGTGGAATTAGGTTTTTGGCTCCTGTTCTGATCGTTTGGGGATACGTAGGTATATATAGGAGGAAGGAGTACGTCGGTGGAGCTCCGAGGGGCCCACGAGGTAGGGGGCGCGCCCAGGGGGGTGTACTCCTCCGAGGTTACGATGTCAATAACATTGGTTTCAACATTTATGGGATTACCTGAGATATAATGTTTGATTCTTTGATCATTTACCACCTTCGGATTTGTGCCTTCGGCGCTGTTGATTTTGATGGCACCAGAACGATAGACCTCCTCAATAACGTAAGGACCTCCCCATTTAAAGAGAAGTTTTCCTGCAAAAAATCTTAAATGAGAGTTGTATAGCAAAACATAATCACCTACATTAAACTCACGCTTTTGTATCCTTTTGTCATTCCATCTTTAACTTTTCTTTAAACAATTTGGCATTCTCATAGGCATGGGTTCTCCATTCATCAAGTGAGCTAATATCAAATAGCCCCTTCTCACCGGTAAGTTTGAAATCATAATTGAGCTCTTTAATGGCCCAATATGCCTTATGTTCTAGTTCGAGAGGTAAGTGACATGCTTTTCCATAAACCATTTTATACGGAGACATACCCATAGGATTCTTATATGCAGTCCTATAGGCCCATAATGCATCATCAAGTTTCTTGGACCGATTCTTCCTAGATCTATTAATAGTCTTTTGCAAGATCAATTTAATTTCTCTGTTACTCAATTCTACTTGACCACTAGACTGTGGATGGTATGGAGATGCAATTCTATGATTAACATCATATTTAGCAAGCATTTTACGAAAAGCACCATGAATAAAATGTGAACCACCATCAGTCATTATATATCTAGGGACTCCAATCCTCAAAAAAATAACTCCTTTAAGCATCTTAGTAGAGGTGTTATGATCAGCACTACTAGTTAGAATAGCTTCTACCCACTTAGTAACATAATCAACAACAACTAAAATATGTGTATACCCGTTAGAGGAAGGAAAAGGTCCCACATAATCAAAGCCCCAAACATTGAATGGTTCAATAACAAGTGAATAGTTCATAGGCATTTCTTGACGTCTACTAATATTACCAATTCTTTGACATTCATCGCAAGACAAGACAAACTTACATGCATCTTTGAAAAGAGTAGGCCAATAAAAACCAGATTGCAATACCTTATGTTTGGTTCTATCTCCAGCGTGGTGTCCTTCGTAAGCCTCAGAGTGACACTTGCGTAGGATCTGTTCCTATTCATGCTTAGGTACACAACATCTAATAACACCATCTACTCCTTTATAAAGGTGTGGGTCATCCCAAAAGTAATGTCCTAAATCATAGAAAAACTTTTTCCTTTTGCTGGTATGTGAAACTAGGTGGTATAAATTTAGCAACAATGTAATTAGCATAATCAGCATACCACGGAACAGTACAAGAAGCATTTATGACAGCTAATTGTTCATCAGGAAAGCTATCATCAATAAGTAGTGGGTCATCAAGAACATTCTCTAACCTAGACAAGTTGTCTGCAACTGGGTTCTCAGCTCCCTTTCTATCAATAATATGCAAATCAAATTCCTGTAACAAGAGAACCCATCTAATAAGTCTAGGTTTAGCGTATTTCTTTTCCATAAGATATTTAATAGCAGCATGATTAGTGTGAACAGTTACTTTGGAATCAACAATATAAGGTCTGAACTTATCACAAGCGAACACAACTGCTAAAAATTCTTTTTCAGTAGTAGCATAATTTCTCTGGGCACTGTCTCGAGATTTACTAGCATATTGGATAACATTTAATTTCTTATCAACTCTTTGCCCTAGAACAGCACCTATAGCATAATCACTAGCATCACACATAATTTCAAAGGGTAAATTCCAATCAGGTGGCTGAACAATAGGTGTAGAAATCAAGGCTTTCTTAAGTATTTCAAATGCTTCTACACAATCATCATCAGAAATAGAAGGGACATATTTTTGCAAGAGATTAGTCAGAGGCCTAGAAATTTTAGAGAAGTCTTTAATAAACCTCCTGTGAAAACCAGCATGACCAAGAAAACTTCATATACATTTGATGTCCTTAGGACACGACATCTTTTCAATAGCATCTACTTTAGCTTTATCAACTTCAATACCTCTTTCAGAAATTTTATGCCCCAAGACAATACCTTCATTAACCATAAAGTGGCACTTCTCCCTATGCAAGACAAGATTAGTTTCTTCACGTCTCTGTAAAACTCGATCAAGGTTGCTTAAGCAATCATCAAAAGAAGTTCCGTAAACGGAGAAATCATCCATGAAAACCTCAACAATCTTTTCACAGAAGTCAGAGAATATAGAAATCATACATCTTTGAAAGGTAGCAAGTGCATTGCATAAACCAAAAGGCATACATCTATAAGCAAAGGTACCGAAAGGGCATGTAAAAGTGGTCTTTTCCTAATCCTCTTTTGGCACAAGTATTTGAGAGAAACTAGAATCACCATCTAGAAATCAAAAATGTGTATGTTTGGATAATCTTTCTAGCATTTGATCAATAAAAGGTAAAGGGTAATGATCATTTCTAGTAGCTTTATTTAATTTGCGAAAATCAATTACCATTCTATAACCTATAACAATTCTTTATGGGATCAATTCATCCTTATCATTTGGAACAATAGTAATACCTCCCTTCTTAGGGACACAATGAACATGACTTACCTACTGACTATTAACAACAGGATAAATTATACCTGCCTCCAGAAGCTTTAGTATTTCATTTCTTATCACTTCTTTCATCTTAAGATTTAACCGTCGTTGGTGATCAAAAACTGGTTTAGCATCTTTCTCCAGTTTTATTTTGTGTTGGCATAGAGTGGGACTAATGCCCTTAAGATCATCAAGAGTATATCCAACAGCAGCACGTTGCTTCTTCAGAGTTTTCAAATTTCTCTTCTTCATGCTCTGAAAGGTTAGCACTAATAATAATAGGATATATCTTCTTTTCATCAAGATAAGCACATTTAAGAGTATCAGGTAATTGTTTAAGCTCAAACACGGGATCACCCTTGGGTGGAGGAGGATACCCTAGGATTTCAATAGGCAAGTTGTGTTTCAAAATAGGTCCCTGTTTAAAGAATACTTCATCTATTTCCCTTCTTTCATTCATAAACATATCATTTTCATGGTCGAGCAAATATCGTTCTAAAGGATCATTAGGAGGCACGGCTATAGAAGCGAGACCAATAATTTCATCTTTACTAGGCAATTCTTTATCATGGGTTTGTCTACGAAATTTAGCAAAATTAAAGTCTTGAGACATATCCCCTAAACCCACAGTAACAATATCCTTTTCGCAGTCTATCTTAGCATTAACAGTATTCAAGAAGGGTCTACCAAATATAATGGGACAAAAGTCATCTTGTGGGGAACCAAGAACAAGAAAATCAGTAGGATATCTAATTTTCCCACACAAGACTTCAATATCCCTAACAATCCCAGTTGGTGAAATAGTGTCTCTATTGGCAAGCTTAATAGTAACATCAATATCTTCTATCTCAGCAGGTGCAATATCATCCATAATTTCTTTGTATAAGGAATGAGGTACTGCACTCACACTAGCACCAATATCACATAAGCCATGATAACAATGATCTCCTATTTTAACGGAAACAACAGGCATGCCAACAATAGGTCTATGTTTATTTTTAGTATCGGGTCTAGCAATTCTAGCAGCTTCATCACAAAAGTAAATAGCATGCCCATCGATATTATCGACCAAGAGATCTTTAACCATAGCAATACTAGGTTCAACTTTAATTTGCACATGGGGTGTAGGTGTTCTAGCATTACTCTTACGAACCACAGTTGAAGCTTTAGCATGATCCTTTATTCTAATAGGAAAGGGTGGTTTCTCAATATAAGAGGTAGGAACAATAGGATCAACATTATAAGTAATAATTTTTCTTCAACTTTAATAAGTTCTCCTACTTTCACTTCAATGGGAGGATGATATTTAAACCACTTCTCCTTAGGGAGATCAACATGAGTAGCAAATGATTCACAAAAAGAAGCTACTATCTCAGAGTCAAGTCCATATTTAGTGCTAAATTCACGAAAAGCATCGGTATCCATAAAAGATTTAACACAATCAAACTTAGGTGTTATACCTGACTCCTTACCTTCGTCAAGTTCCCAATCTTCAGATTTGCGTTTAATTCTTTCCAATAAATCCCATCTGAATTCAATAGTCTTCATCATAAAAGAACCAGTACAAGTATCGCATGGAGCAATTATTAAGAGAAAGCCAAGCATATTTTTTTGAATAATAATTTCTCTTGAGAGCTCACGATTGGGGCATGAATATAACATTGACTTAAGCCTCCCGCAAGCTTGAGCGATACTTTCTCCTTCACGAGGCCAAAAATTATATATATAATTACGATCACGATGAACCAGATGCATAGGATAAAACTTCTGATGAAATTCCAATTTCAATCAGTTGTAGTTCCATGATCCAATATCATCACATAGCCTAAACCATGTCAATGCCTTTCCCTTCAAAGATAAAGGGAGGACCTTCTTCTTGACAACATTCTTGGGCATACCTAAAAGCATAAATAATCCACAAACTTCATCCACATAGATTAGGTGCATATCGGGATGTAATGTTCCATTACTGTATAGGGATTAGCTAGCAGTTTTGTCTATCATACCCGAAGGAATTTCAAAGTAAATATTTTCAGTAGGTTTAGTAGGTTGAGGAGCAACTCTTTGCACTTATGGTCAGGGTGAAGATACCCCGAACAAGCCCCTCAAAGGATTATTTTCCATAGTAACAAGTGACAGTACATTTCAGCACACTATATAAATGTTTCCTTACCAAGTTTCACCTACCAAAGGCGTTTCACTCCCCGGCAACGGCGCCAGAAAAGAGTCTTGATAACCCACAAGTACAGAGGATCTATCATAGTCCTTTCGATAAGTAAGAGTGTGAAACCCAACGAGGAGCAGAAGGAAATGACAAGTGGTTTTCAGTAAGGTATTCTCTGCAAGCACTGAAATTATCGGTAACAGATAGCTTTGTGATAAGGTAATTCATAACGGGTAACAAGTAACAAAAGTAAAAAAGGTGCAGAAAGGTGGCCTAATCCTTTTTGTAGTAAATGACAAGCCTGGACAAACGCTTATATTAAGCAAAGCGCTCCCGAGGACACATGGGAATTACTGTCAAGCTAGTTTTCATCATGCTCATATGATTCACGTTCGTTACTTTGATAATTTGATATGTGGGTGGACCGGTTCTTGGGGTACTGCCCTTCCTTGGACAAGCATCCCACTTATGATTAACCCCTCTCGCAAGCATCTGAAACTACAAAAGAAGAATTAAGGTAAACCTAACCATAGCATGAAACAAATGGATCCAAATCAGCCCCTTACGAAGCAATGCATAAACTAGGGTTTAAGCTTCTATCACTCTAGCAACCCACCATCTACTTATCACTTCCCAATACCTTCCCCTAGGCCCAAATCATGGTGAAGTGTCATGTAGTCGACGTTCACATAACACCACTAGAGGAGAGACAACATACATCTCATCAAAATATCGAACGAATACCAAATTCACATGATTACTTATAACTAGACTTCTCCCATGTCGGTGTACAAAAGTATGGGTACTTCTATACCCCTCACCTGTGCATGGACGGTTGCAGCCACGCCTACATCAAGGCTTGACGAAACAGAGGAGGACGGCAGGAGGCAAGACAGGGACAAAGAATATCAAAACAGACACTCAAGGCAACAAGCAGCAAGAGACGAGCAGGGCCACGCCCGGCAACAGGCCTTGCCGACGCGACCTGCGAAACCCCCTCCCGACAAGTTCCTTGCCGGGGCAGCTTGTGAAGAGACCAGCAGGGCTGAAAGTGCAACTAATCCCCGGGTGGTTTTGGTAATTAATAACAACATATATATCATTGAACTAATAGTTTCTTGAGAATCATTTCAGAAAGTTCAGTGATATGGGTATGGCTATGACTGAAGAAGTGGACCCCTCAAAATGCTAAGGCAAACATTGGCAAAAGCTCAAGACTCCATTTTTGGTTTAGTGATCCAAGATCACATTGAGTCCATAGGAAAGCCAATACTATTAAAAGGGATGAGGTTATGTTAATGATCTGGTTGCTCAAAGTGCTTAGTGATACATCTCCTAAACTATCGCAACTCTCACTTCAAACATACACTCATAAGTAATCTCGGTCCCACCGATTTCCTAAACTCACCACACCGAGATGAACCACCTCAGCCATAAAGCCAAACCCTAGATATTTCGGATTTTCCGATTACGAACTCGGTCTCACGAAACTAGTGTTGCCAAGCTTCAGAATACATCATCAAATCGGTGTCACCGAGATGATGAAGTTGGTCCCACCGAGATTGGCAAACCCTAGTCTTTGGAAGAATCGGACTCACCGAGATTGTATTTTCGGTCCCACCGAAAATCCCAACGTTCACAAGATTTGAACTTTCGGTCTCACCGAGTTGTCAACTTCGGTCTGACCGAGATTGGTCAAATGTGTGTAACAGTTGGATTTTGTGTGGAGGCTATAAATACCCCTCCACCCCCTCTTCATTCGTGGAGAGAGCCATCAGAAAGAACTACCACTCCTACCTTACATTTCGAGAAGAAAACTACCTACCCTTGTGTTGAGATCAAGTTGCTCCACTCCCACCATATGAAGCTTGATCTCTAGCCTTCCCAAGTTGCTTTCCACTCAATCCTTTCTTCCACCACAGCCAAATCAGTGAGGAGAGTTGAGTGTTGGGGAGATTATCATTTGAAGCACAAGAGCAAGGAGTTCATCATCATCAACACCATCTATTACCTTTTGGAGGGTGGTGCCTCCTAGATTGGTTAGGTGTCGCTTGGGAGCCTCCGTCATCGAGATGTGGAGTTGAACCAAGAAGTTTGTAAGGGCAAGGAGATCGCCTACTTCGTGAAGATCTACCCCGAGTAAGGCTAGCCCTCGTGGGTTGCCAATCTTCGTGAGGGGCTGCATGCTACCAGGCATGTGCTCTCCAAATCTTGGTCTTAACATTGTCAATGGTGTCAGAGCTCTCAACCCCAAGGGTTGTGGCCCTTGTAGGATCGAAAGTATGTCTAGAGGGGGGGTGATTAGACTACTTGACAATATAAAAATTCAGCCTTTTGATAAAGACAAGTTTTTGGCAAGTTCACAATGGAGATCAAGTCAAGTATCACCCTACACATGCAATTCTAGAGTATTGGCAGCGGAAAGTAAATTGCACATGTAGTAAAGAGAGGTGGAGAAGAGCAAACGCAATTTGGAGACACGGAGATTTTTTTCTCGTGGTTCCGATAGGTGGTGCTATAGTCAATTCACGTTGATGGAGACTTCAACCCACGGAGGGTAACGGCTGCGAGAGTCCACGGAGGGCTCCACCCACGAAGGGTCCACGAAGAAGCAACCTTGTCTATGCCATCATGGCATACGCCCACGGAGGACTAGCCTTACTCGGGGTAGATCTTCACGAAGTAGGCGATCTCCTTGCCCTTACAAACTTCTTGGTTCAACTCCACATCTTGACGGAGGCTCCCAAGCGACACCTAACCAATCTAGGAGGCACCACCCTCCAAAAGGTAATAGATGGTGTTGATGATGATGAACTCCTTGCTCTTGTGCTTCAAATGATAATCTCCCCAACACTCAACTCTCCTCACTGATTTGGCTGTGGTGGAAGAAAGGATTGAGTGGAAAGCAACTTGGGAAGGCTAGAGATCAAGCTTCATATGGTGGGAGTGGAGCAACTTGATCTCAACACAAGGGTAGGTAGTTCTCTTCTTAGAAATGTAAGGTAGGAGTGGTAGTTCTTTCTGATGTCTCTCTCCACGAATGAAGAGGGGGTGGAGGGGTATTTATAGCCTCCACACAAAATCCAACCGTTACACAGATTTGAGCAATCTCGGTGGGACCGAAGTTGACAACTCGGTGAGACCGATAGTTCAAATAATGTGAACGTTGGGATTTTCGGTGGGACCGAAAATACAATCTCGGTGAGTCCGATTCGTGCAATGACAGGAGCATGCCAGTTTCGGTGGGACCGACTTCATCATCTCGGTGACACCGATTTGATGACGAAGGTTCTGAAGCTTGGCAACTCATGTTTCGTGAGACCGAGTTCGAATCGGAAAATCCGAGTTTACTAGGGTTTGGCTTATGGCTGAGGTGGTTCATCTCGTGTGACTGAGTTTGGAAAATCGGTGGGACCAAGACTACTTATGAGTGTATATGGCGTGAAAGTTGCTGATAGTTTAGGAGATGTATCACTAAGCACTTGAGCAACCAGATCATCATCATAACCTCATCCCTTTAATAGTATTGGCTTTTCCTATGGACTCAATGTGATCTTGGATCACTAAACCAAAATGGAGTCTTGAGCTTTTGCCAATGCTTGCCTTAGCATTTTGAGGGTCCACTTCTTCATCCTTGCCATACCCATATCACCGAACTCTCTCAAATGATTCTCAAGTAACAATTAGTTCAATGATATATATGTTGTTGTTAATTACCAAAACCACCCGGGGATTAGTTGCACTTTCAATATCCCCCTTTTTGGTAATTGATGACAACATATAGATCAAAGCTCGACAAAGGATATAATCAATGAATAATATCGTCGCTTTGAGAAGTATGTGATAAGCAAGAGCTCCCCTAAATTTGTGCATTATTTAAGATTTGCGCTTGAATGCAAATGCACAATCGATTAGGATCATGGGTCACTCTTCCATGTCACATACATCTTGGTGGAGCGCACAAAATGATAAGAATGAACAGCATGCACCCAATCACCAAGACATGAGTAAAGGGTCATACAAGATATGAATGGCATATGATAAGCATTAAGCACACATTAAAGCATAGTACGACCAAGCACTCATTAAGGTAGAATCAAACTGAGTATCAAACACACTGAATGTCTCGAAAACCAAAAGTATCTCAAAGAAACCGCAAAAGAACGAAAGAGCAAAAGCGCAAAGACAACATCACTCTCTCTCTCGAAGTCCTATGATCTATACAATTTCTCCCCTTTGGCAACAAGTTACCAAAAGTTCAAAAAGCATAGAGCTAAGCGTCATCAGGACTCTGCCGGGCGGCGCCTGTCAGGTTGATGTCGGAGTGGATATGACAAGATCGGCGAAGACTTCAGGTGATGTCTGTCTTTGGAGGAGTGGTCCTTTGGAGCTGGAGTTGGAGTAATCGCTGAACTGTGGGAGGTCTTTGGCTGTAGTCCCGTGTCGATCCACGGAATAGCAATGATCGGGTCTGTGGGAACCGGAGCATCTATCGCTGAGAATCTGGACTAAGTCATCCTGCAACTCACGCATAAGCTCTTCCTTCTCCTGCTTTGCTTCCTCAATGTCCGCCTCGAGCTTGTTGGCGGTCACTTGTACTTGATCGACTTCACGTCCGGGCGTGGATCTTGTCTTCAACAATCCTCTCTAAGCTCTCCCGAGACTGTATAATGCTGGCCAGCGTTGTTCAATCCTTTGTGTAGCTTCAAGAATTTGCTCTCGAAACTCTTTGGTTTAGCTGCTGCTGCTGCTTCCTTGTCGACTTTGGCTTTCTTAGCAGCTTCGATCTTGGCTTGACCTTCAACAGATGTCGGATCCTCCTTATCCATCACAACAACATTGTCTTCATGCTCGCTGCAAAGGTAAATGTTCTCTATCCAACAAGAATGTGCCCGTGCCAAACTTGGCATTGATAAGCATCTGAATCTGCGGGCAAATCCACATGACCTTTTCTCGTCACCGCAGTCCTCTTAATGGTTTCTACCATCAAGTCCATCACCTTGAAAGGTGCTTTCTCATCAAGTATGTGCAGCATGTTGATAGAGTATCCTCTGATCATGCGATGATCTCCAGATTTGGGCATCAAGGTATGCCTCAAAATGGTATTAGTGGTAGGTAAGCCTGCCTGGAGATAGTAGACTGAGCCGAGCTTCCAGATTCCCAAATCCTTTGTTGGAACCTCTTTGTACATGTTCTTCATGGATTCATGATTCTTCTTTGGAATCCCATATACATCAATATCATCTTCTCGTTGCACTGGAGCATTCAGAATTTCTGCCCATTCTTCAACAGAAGAAGAAAATCTTTGACCTTCACCATCCACATAATCTTTCCATCGGGTAGAAGTGAGCTGTGGCATAGAATTGCATTATCATCTCATCGTTCCAACTGGTCAATTTCTGACCTACAAAGTCTGCAACTCCACATGCAGTGAAACTTTCATGCACATGTGGAAAGAAATCTCTGTGCTCTTCGCTGTCAATGTACTTCCAGTCGACATATCGGGTGTCTGCGACTATGGGCTTCTTGTCCATCAGCACGGTCTCATAGAAGTCCTGCTGCTCTCTAGTGTGAAATCTGGGATCTACAGTTCTTCTCCTCACGGCATATGGGTCAGTTTGTCTCCATAGCCTGAGACCTCTATCTTTCCTTTCCTTCATATTCTCAGCTTAAGGATGAGCTCATTATGTAGTGGCAGTTTTGGACGAAGTTTCTGCAAAACTGGTCCTTCATCATCTGACACAGCTGGTGGCACATCATCCTTGTTCTTTTAGAATATGGAATGTTTCGACGGTCTTCTTGGGCTTGGCAAAGAGCTTTCTGGAGCTGCCTTAACTGGAGCAGATTTCTTGGGCTTTGATGTGGCTCCGCCTTAATGGCATCACCCATGAACTTTGGCTTCTGAGAAGGAGGCTGGGGTGCTTCCTCATCCTCATCCTCTACTGCTGCATCATGCACTATCCTCTTTCTCTTGGAGGTTTTCTTCACTTTGCTTGCAGCTGCCTCTCCCAAATTCAGCTTCTTAGCAACAGCTTGATTGCTTGACTTTGCTGGTGCCCTTCTTAGTTTGTTGACTTTGTTGCTCTTTGGCAACAACCTTCCTTTGGGCTTTGAGGTCACCTCTTCCTCAACAACAAAATCTGAATCCTCATCATCTGAATTCCTCTTCTTTCTAGCTCGGTGGCTGCAGGAGGCAAGCCACTTGGTGTACTCCTCTCACCATCATCGGATGAGCTACTAGGATCGGGACTAGTGCCCGCCTCGGAATGTCTCGCAATGGGTGTCTCTGTCTGTTCGATCACACCGGCATCGACATGGCCGACAACCCGTGAATAGATAAGGTGTAGGCAGAGAAGAAGAGTCATCACAAACTGCAGAAGTTTTTGCAAAAAAATGAGTTCAAATTCTAGTATTAAGTTTTCACAGAAGACATTTCGGTCAGACCGAGTTTAAGATTCGGTGAATCCGAAGTGTTAAACAGGAGCTTGTCACACCACTTTCGGTTTGACCGAAGTGGGTTTCGGTCCTGCCGAAAACACTAGGGTTTCACAGAATTTTCATTTCGGTCACACCGATTTTGCACAACTCGGTTGGACCGAAGGGTGCAGTGCAATGGCCATAGGCCAAATCGGTCATACCGAAACTATAAAATCGGTCTCACCGAGATGTGTTCCGCGGAAACCTAACCCTAAAACTTTTACTCGAATCTAGTTCAAACGAACTAATCTGGTGTACAGGAGGATTTCAATCGTGGCAAGATATTAGGCAATCCAAACGTGCATTGAATCGGAGATGGGAGCACGAGTGGGATCCTAACTTGGTGGAGTTTTTCTATGGCGGCAACGGCGCGGAGGAGATGTCCATTGACGGCGACGGAGACCTGCGGCGAGGGCCTGAGCGACAGCGGCGACGATCCGGAGACCAAGGCGGCGGCGGCAAGGGTGTGGGGCGAAACGTTTGAAGGAGGAATCAGCGCGGCCCTCGGAATATATACCCTTCGCTGTCGGTGGGACCGAGTTGTAAAACTTCGGTGGCACCGAGATGGATAACGCTAGGCGATTATGCACTTCGTCACGCCGAAAATCACAACTCGGTTTCACCGAGGTGAAAACCTAGATCGATCTAAATGCTTTCGGTTCGACCGAGTTTGAGTGAGTTGGTCGACCAAATCAATTAGAAGGTTTTGGAAGTTAGCCCTTGACGGATCGGTGGCTCAAGTGCTCCTCACCCGAGGGTCCAAAATGACTTGTTCAAAATTTGTGATGTAAGCATGAATAGAATTTGAGACAAGAAAGCATAGATAGCTAGGGAGGTACTTAGGCATTCTTGTCCATCCATTTGGTCAGAAAACTCAAAAAGACCAAAACAACAAATGGATGTCCTCGAATGGATAAAATCATGCATCCAACATGCTCACACAATAAGATAGCAAATGAAATATGTGTCAAACATGCACAACAAAAACTCTAGCAACTAACACACAATTTGTCGATGACTAGGTCATCTTTATATGAGTATATTGACTTAGGAGCCAAATGAGAACATTTGATCATAGGTCATACTCATCGTTTAAGCACAAGTGGGGTTACCACTTTTACATAAAGCATTGATGTGTTCACATCATTTGAAGATGCTTTAGCTCAATTTTTTAGAGCAAAGCTCCCCCTAGATGTGAGAACCCCTTTTAAAGGGTCAAACTAACCTTGGGTTGTCGTAGAAGACTTCATGTAGATGTTGAAGATGTGGATGCTCAATGTTGATGAAGATCATCAAGAGTTGGGAGCTATCCTTTGGATTCGGGCACTTTCAATACCTACATGGGTTAGTCCCACAAGGAACAAACAAGGATATCCATGGACATAGATTGAAGTTCACAATAGATGATGTCCATGAAAGCAATGATTACCTTGTCCCTTGACTTACCAACAAGAGGGTTTGTGACTCCATGAACTAGTGCACAATGTGGAAGTTGATTGCACAAGTTTTTTCCAAAATGAATGTGAGTGAAGTATGTTGGCGGAGTCACCCTCAAGAACTTTCTAGTTCTTCTTCTTCGGGATATACATCATCTTGATGGGAATCCTTGGGATTGTAGTTGAACTTGACGAAGTAGAACTTGACGTTTCCTTGGGAACCCACTTGACCATGGCTTGAGGTGCTTCAACAAATGCATCAATCTCCTCTTGAAGCTTGTCCTTGCCTTTTAGCTTGTGGTCTTGTGGTGGAAGGTCATCTTGAGCTTGTTCCACATTGGAAGAAGTAGGATCATACTTCTCCTTTTGAGGAACAAACTGTGGAGTAGGATATTGACCTTCTTCCCATTCAACACCTTCGGCGTTGAACTTTCGCTCAAAACCAATTCCTTGATTCTTCCGGTGCCTTCCTTGCTTGCGAATAATTTCCTCAAAGTTCTTGCTTCCGGCAAGGCTCTTGTAGACACCTTTATCTATGATCCCTTTCAATAAACTATTTTCTTGCTCAAGTGTAACTTGGCTTGAAACATTGTTAGTGGAATCAAAAGAACTACTAGAAGCAACAATATTTGATTTAGCATGGTTATTGTTACTACTAGAGGAAGAATTTTTCTTATGCTTGTCATGCTTAGTCTTAATGGGTGGCAAGAAATTAGACAAGAGAAGTCGTTTGGCAAGATATGAAGAACTCTTCTTTCGAAGATCGTCATTGATTGCTTTTAGAAACTCATGTTCTTGCTCTAGAGTGAGCTTCTCGAAGCGTAGCTTCTCATGAGATCTTAGGAGCTCTCTATGATCTTCTTGAGTTGTTTCATGAGCTAACTTAAGAGTGTTTAGTTCTTTAGTTAGACGCTCAATCTCCTTCATAGCATTGTCATTCGACTCTTCTCGACTATAAAGACTACTAGCAAGTTCATCGTTACTAGGCTCACTGGATTTATCAAGCAAGAGTTCATCTTCACCAAGCAAGTCATCCTCATCACTATTGAAGTCAATGAATTCAGGGTGTGATACCTTGGGGCCTTTAGCCATGAAGCATCTTCCAATTCCCTCATTTGGTGAATCAAATAAGTCGTAGGAGTTGAAGTTGGAGGATACGAGAGCAAGACCGGCAACACCTTCATCTTGACTGTAGTCGGAGTTGGAGTGATAGCTTCCTTCGGATTGATTGTCGGAGTTGGAGCCGGAGACCCATTCACCTACATGAGCTTGATGTTTTATTCTTGTGTAGCTCCTTGATGACTTGTCTTTCCTCTCCGAATCCTTGCTTTTCCGAGAGGGTCTTCGTTCATAACGATCATCTCTACTCCTTCTCTCTTTCCGAGGTGACTCATCTCTTGAGCTTCTCCTTCTTGGAGATTCTTCTCTTCTCTTGTGGGGAGCTGTACACTCATTTGAGTAGTGTCCGGGTCTTCCACAATTGTAGCAGTTTCGATCACGACTAGAAGATCTCTTTTCATCATATGATCTAGACTTTGAGCTTCTCTCTTTGCCTCTATTCTTGTAGAATTTGTTGAAGTTCTTGACCATTAGGCTTATCTCTTCATTGGAAACTAACTTGTCACTTGAGGTTGTGGGAGCATCACTTGTAGCTTTGTAAGCACCACTTGACTTGTTGTGAAGCTCTTCCTTATCCTTAAGTGTCATCTCATGAGCAACAATTCTTCCAATGACTTGGTTGGCTTGAGATTCTTGTAGTTTGGCATCATTTGGATCAAAGTGCACACGGTGTCATACTTTCCATCCAAAGCTCGAGAATCTTCTTGATGATGAATCGATCGGTCATTTCTTCGCTTCCTAAGCCGGCAATCTCATTTGTGATGAGAGCAAGCCTAGAGTACATTTCAGCGACTCCTTCACCATCCTTCATCTTGAACTTGTCAAGTTGACCTTGAAGAATATCTAGCTTTGATTCCTTCACGGACTCGGTACCTTCGTGCATTTCAACCAAAGTATCCCAAATCTCTTTTGCATTCTCAAGGCGGCTGATTTTGTTGAACTCCTCGGGACACAAGGCATTGAAGAGAATGTCACAAGCTTGAGCATTGTTTTGCAACATCCGCAATTCTTCCGTTGTAAGCCGCGATCCGAACTTTTCCTTCCTCGAAGAATTCACCTTGCATACCAACACAAATAATGCCCCATGCGGCTGGGTTATGACCAAGAATATGCATTTTCATTTTATGCTTCCAACTAGCAAAATTTGTACCATCAAAGTAAGGACTTCTACGAAAATTACCCTCACTAGACGCCATACTCTCCTAGGTTGTGAAACCAAGCTTATGGAGTCCAATGCAATGGAAACCAATACAATGGAGACCAAAGCTCTGATACCACTTGTAGGATCGAAAGTATGTCTAGAGGGGGGGTGATTTGACTACTTGACAATATAAAAATTCTTCCTTTTGACAAAGAACAGTTTTTGGCAGATTCACAATTATGATCAAGTCAAGCATCACCCTACACATGCAATTCTAGAGTATAGGCAGCGGAAAGTATATTGCACATGTAGTAAAGAGAGGTGGAGAAGAGCAAACGCAATTTTGGAGACGCGGTGATTTTTCTCGTGGTTCCGATAGGTGGTGCTATCGTACTTCCACGTTGATGGAGACTTCAACCCACGGAGGGTAACGGCTGCGAGAGTCCACGGAGGGCTCCACCCACGAAGGGTCCACGAAGAAGCAACCTTGTCTATTCCATCATGGCTCACGCCCACGGAGGGCTAGCCTTACTCGGGTAGATCTTCACGAGTAGGCGATCTCCTTGCCCTTACAAACTTCTTGGTTCAACTCCACATCTCGATGACGGAGGCTCCCAAGCGACACCTAACCAATCTAGGAGGCACCACCCTCCAAAAGGTAATAGATGTTGTAGATGATGATGAACTCCTTGATCTTGTGCTTCAAATGATAATCTCCCCAACACTCAACTCTCCTCACTGATTTGGCTGTGGTGGAAGAAAGGATTGAGTGGAAAGCAACTTGGGAAGGCTAGAGATCAAGCTTCATATGGTGGGAGTGGAGCAACTTGATCTCAACACAAGGGTAGGTAGTTTTCTTCTCGAAATGTAAGGTAGGAGTGGTAGTTCTTTCGATGGCTCTCTCCACGAATGAAGAGGGGTGGAGGGGTATAAATAGCCTCCACTCAAATCCAACCGTTACACACATTTGAGCAATCTCGGTGGGACCGAAGTTGACAACTCGGTGAGACCGATAGTTCAAATAATGTGAGCGTTGGGATTTTCGTGGGACCGAAAATACAATCTCGGTGAGTCCGATTCGTGCAATGACAGGAGCATGCCAGTTTGGTGGGACCGACTTCATCATCTCGGTGACACCGATTTGATGATGAAGGTTCTGAAGCTTGGCAACTCATGTTTCGGTGAGACCGAGTTCGAATCGGAAAATCCGAGTTTACTAGGGTTTGGCTTATGGCTGAGGTGGTTCATCTCGGTGTGGTGAGTTTGCAAAATCGGTGGGACCGAGACTACTTATGAGTGTATATGGCGGTGAAAGTTCTTGATAGTTTAGGAGATGTATCACTAAGCACTTGAGCAACCAGATCATCATCATAACCTCATCCCTTTTAATAGTATTGGCTTTTCCTATGGACTCAATGTGATCTTGGATCACTAAACCAAAAATGGAGTCTTGAGCTTTTGCCAATGCTTGCCTTAGCATTTTGAGGGTCCACTTCTTGATCCTTGCCATACCCATATCATGAACTCTCTAGAATGATTCTCAAGTAACTATTAGTTCAATGATATATATGTTGTTGTTAATTACCAAAACCACCCGGGGATTAGTTGCACTTTCACAAGAGTCCTCAGCGTCACTCTCAAGACACGCAGGGCCGACATGCACATCATGATGCAGGCGAAAAGAGCGCGTGATCGCGGAATCGTGATAGGACTCCTTCTAACATTGTTAGAAGTCCGAGTTCCTCCCATTCCTCGCGCTTGTTGCTGCCACCCACGCAAGCGGAAGCGCTGTCACGAGCACAACTGCTCCTCGACTTTCCTCCTACCTTAGAGAAACAAGAAGAGTGGAGGGCTGATATCTAAAGCCATATTGGCCACGCCAATGGGGATGGCCACCGGAGAGCAAGCCCCTCATGGCGCTGAAATGATGAGCCGACGCATGCAGACAGTTGAAGGGTCGAGGGCGCTGCAACCACGGTGCACTCCCCTCCGCCACGGTCGGCCCGTCGGGGCGATGCCTGGGACAACATGTCCATGACGTCATCAGACCCACGGACACGCCGTGACCAACGCCAAGTTCTTCAAGGGCGCCTCAAGGAGGACGCCCGGACTACTGTCGAGCGGCGACGGGAAGCACGTCACTAGTCTGATAGGCGTGTTGGGCCCGCTGAGTACAGGCCTGTGTCGGGGGATGCTAGCGACTTGCCACATGCAATCACTTGTATGGCATTCACCCGCGAGCTGTGGCAGTTCCAGTGGCCCAACACCCGCATGTTCAAACCAGAGGTCCCAGAGAAGTACGACGACAAGACTCACCCATGTGAGTTCCTGAGCGTTTACACTATTGCGATGCAAGCTGCCATAGCACGAGACGATAATATACTTGCCAACTATTTCCCGTTGGCACTTAAGCCCAACGTCAGGTCATGGTTGATGCATCTATCGATAGACTCCATTGCTTCTTGGTCCGACCTATGCCACGAGTTTGTTGGTGCCTTCACAGGCGGCCACGTAGCTCCTGGGCAGGCAAGTGACTTCCACGTGATTCCTCAGAGAGACGACAAATCCTTGTGCAAGTACATATAGAGGTTTAGCTGTGTACAGTACAACATCCCCGATGTTCATCCCGCCGCCGTTATCAGCGCGTTCCACTAGAACGTGCGCAATCGAAAGATGCGTGAAGAGTTGGCCATGAACAAGGTCGCAGATGTTGCCGAACTGTATGTTCTGGTTGACAGATGTGCCCGAGCAAAGGAAGGAAGGAAGTACCCCGGTGAAGACGCTGATGTGGGAAGTGACTCAGAAGACGAATACATCGTCGCCCCAGCGAAGAAAGGCCAGCGGCGTAACAGGAAGCACAAGGGCAATACCGTGCTTGCCGTCGAGGAATCCGGCGACCCCGACACCGCCAAGAAGGCCAAGGTTGATGACCCCGGCAAGGAGGTTGCCGTGTGCGATGCCTGCCGGGCCTTGGCAGCTGCCGGCAAACCAGAGCGCTCCGACAAGCAGTACTGGAAGATTCACCATACCAAGGGCGACGTCCTCCAGAACTGCCGCCAAGTGGAGCTGCTGATGGAGAAGCAAAGGGTTGAATATGAGAGGCGAGACAAGGAGAAGGTCCAAGGAGGCGCTGAAGGGTCCGACGAGAAGCACGGCACCCAAGGAGGATGCGTCAACAAGGAAAAGCAACAAGAAAGGCCCGCCCGAGGTCGTGACAAGAAATAGGAGGATGACAATCATGATGACGGCGACGAATCCACCGAGCATGAGTTCCAGAAGGCGATGTAAGTCATTTGTGTCGATGCAGGTGCTTCACTGCATTCTTCCCACCACCAACTAAAACAGTGGGTGCATGAGATTAATGCAACCAAACCAATGGTCGACGCCCAGAAGCTGTTGAGGTGGTCCCACACGCCTATCGTTTTCGACGCCGAGGATCACCCTAATCGCACCACTGCGGTCAGGTGTTTGCTGTTGTTGGTATCCCCAACAATAAACAACCTCAAGGTGACGAAGATGTTAGTTGACGGTGGGGCTGGCCTTAACTTGATCTCGCCCAACATGGTCAAGAGGCTACAGATCCCCGACGAGGACCTCGAGGAGACGGGAACGTTCCAAGGGATCAATCTGGGGAGGAGTCAGCCCAAGGGAAAGGTCACGCTACCAGTTACATATGGTGGCGACCTCAAATACAGGATGGAGAGGATTGTTTTTGATGTCGCTGAGATCCCGTTACCATACAACGGGATCCTTGGCCGCCCAGCGCTGGCCAAGTTTATGGCGGTGTTGCACTATGCATACAACAAGTTGAAGATTCCTGGCCCGATGAGCATCATCACCGTCAGCTGCGATAGGAAGGATGCGCCTGTCTGCGCTGATCAGCTCTATCGAGAGGCGGTTGCAGCATCTGCCGCCAAGGCACCTGCTCCTGCCACCAAGAAGAGGACAGTAAGGCCTTGGCCGCCGGCAAGACACCTGGCTCTAGCAAGGGCTCCTGTACCCTCTCCGGCAAACGCGCCTCCTCGGAGTGTTGTGTTTCCGCTAGAGACGTACAAGATAAATCTACCGGCAACAGCAAAAAGTCCAAGGCGACCCCAACGGAAACCAAGAAGGTGTCTGTCAAGGAGGATGGCACAGGCGGAGCTTTCGTCATAAGCTCCACCCTTGACAGCAAATAGGAAAGCGTGCTTGTCGCCTTCCTGCGGGCGAATGTCGACGTGTTTACATGACAAGCATCTGACATCCCCGGCGTTCCCAGGGAGGTGATTGAGCACCATCTTGCTATCTGCCTTGCATAGACCGTCAAGCAGAAGGTCAGAAAGAAAGCTTTGGAGAGACAAGAGTTTATCATCGAGGAGATCAGGAAGTTGGAGGCGGTAGGTTTGGTCAAGGGAGTTCTCCACCCGACGTGGTTGCCCAATCTAGTCGTAGTACGTAAGGTAAATGGGAAGTGGAGGCTATGTATCGACTATACTGATATCAATAAAGCCTATCCAAAGGATCCTTTCCCATTTCCACGTATCAATCAGATGGTTGACTCCACTGCTGGGTGCGACCTGTTGTCGTTCCTTGATGCTTACTCAGGGTATCATCAGATCTTCATGACAAAGGAAGATGAAGAGAAAACCACGTTCATCACCCCATGTGGTACGTACTGCTTTGTACGGATGCCTTTCGGGTTGAAGAGCGTTGGTTCAACGTCCGCTCGAGCAATCCAAATTGGTTTTGAGCCCCAACTCCATAGGAATATGGAAGCTTACATGGATGATATAGTGGTCAAAACCAAAGACAAGGCTACGCTCATGCAGGACCTGGAAGAAACTTTTGCAAACTTGCGCAGGATCAACCTCAAGCTCAACCCAGAGAAGTGCGTGTTCGGTGTCCTGTCCGGCAAGCTTCTTGGGTTCTTTGTTTCTCAATGCGGGATCGAAGCAAATCTCGACAAGATCAAAGCAATCGAGCAAATTGAGGCGCCAAGACAGGTCAAAGATGTCTGAAGGCTTGCCGTCTGTGTTGCTGCCCTGAGCAGGTTCATCTCTAAGTCTACTGAGCGTGCCCTCCCCTTTTTCAAGGATTTGAAAAAGGCGGGTCCAATGAAATGGACCCTGGAGGCAGAGGCAGCACTGCAAGATTTGAAGAGATACCTCTCCTCTACGCAAATACTGGTCGCACCCAGGCCACAAGATCCGTTGCTGCTATACCTGGCGGCGACAAATCAAGTGGTCAGCGCTGCACTAGTGGCGTAGAGAGAAGTTGAGGAAGAGAAGACAGCAGTAGCAAGGCCCTTAGGAGAAGAGTTGGACCCAGCAGATCCAATCCCAACAAGGGAGAGCCCCGGGCAGGATCCGATCCCGGCAAAACAACGTCTGCGCAAGCAAGCGAGGTAAAGCAGAAGAGGAAGGTGGTGCAACACCCAGTCTACTTTGTCAGCTCCCTCTTGCAGGGGGCTAGGTCAAGATACTCTAGGATGCAAAAGTTTCTTTTCGGCCTCCTTATGGCCTCGAGAAAGCTACGTCACTATTTTCAAGCACACGAGATCACCGTCGTCACTCGCCTCCCACTGCAACGGATTTTGCACAGTCCAGATGCAACAGGGAGGATTATGGAATGGGCAGTGGAGCTGTCAAGCTTTGGGCTTAGGTTTGAAAGTACCTCGACGATCAAGGGCAGGGCCTTGGCCGAATTCATAGCAGAATGGACATCCACGCCCGACGAAGAAGTCCAAGAGACCGCCCTTCCCGACAAAGAGGCAAGTAGTTATTGGATTATGTACTTTGATGGGGCTTTCTCGTTACAAGGTGCTGGCGTCGGCGTGTTGCTCGTGGCGCCCACCAGAGAACACCTCAAGTACGTGATCCAGATGCACTTTCCCCGGGAAAGGTCGACAAACAACACCGTGGAATATGAGGGGCTTCTTGCTGGTCTCAGGATCGCGGCGGACCTCGGGATCAGGAAGCTCATTATCAGATGAGATTCACAACTTGTCGTCAGGCAAGTTAACAAGGATTATCTGAGCCCGCTGATGAAGGCTTACATGAATGAAGTGAGGAAATTGGAAGCGCGCTTTGACGGTCTACAAGCAGAGCATGCCCCTCGAGCAGAGAATAGCATTGCTGATGACCTGTCGAAGCGCGCTGCCCTCAAGCTACCTGTGGAACCAGGTACCTTTGTGCTTCAATTAACTCAGCCATCTGTCGAGCCATCAGCGGAACATAACAAGCGAATAAAGCGGGGCCCTACAAGTACTTTCCCGCAGAGCTCCGAGGAGCCGCCGGCAAGGAAGTTGCCGGGTACCCCAAGCTTGCCGAGGAGCAGCAGCCCCCGGCAGGACCCCAGGCCCTTGCCATCGAGGCGGCCGCCCCCACATGAGAAGACATGCCTTTAGTCCTTGTCGTCGAGCCCCAGGCTCTGGCATGGGCACAACATACAGTCCGTTTCCTCCAAACAGGAGAGCTTGCTGAGCAACAGGAAGAAGTAGAGAAAGTAGCCAGTCGGTCCAACATGTAGCAGTTTGTGGATGATGCCCTTTATATAAGAAGGACAAACAGCGTGAAACTGAAGTGTATTCCTCGGGAGGATGGACTGGAGTTGTTGGCAGAGATACACGGAGGCGTATGTGGCTCCCACATAGGGTCAAGAGCCCTTGCCAGCAAAGCATTCCGGCAAGGTTTCTTCTGGACCACTGCCCTCCAGGATGCAATAGTACTAGTAACCAAGTGTGAAGCGTGCCAGTTTCATTCAAAGAAGCTTCATCAACCAGCTCAAGCCCTTCAAACAATCCCCCTCTCCTGGCCATTTTCGGCCTAGGGGCTCGATATACTGGGCCCCTTTCCCCATGCGGTCAGGGGCTTTGAGTACTTGGACGTCGCGATTGACAAGTTCACAAAGTGGCCAGAAGTGGAGCCGGTGAGGAAGGTAACAACACAGTCAGCCGTCAAGTTCTTTAAGGGACTCGTTTGCCGTTTTGGAGTGCCAAACAGAGTCATCACCGACGACGACACACAGTTCACGAGCCGCACCTTCATGCAGTATATCCAGGACCTTCGCAGCAAGGTATGCTTTGCTTCTGTTGCCCATCCAAGGAGCAATGGCCAAGCGGAAAGGGAAAATGTTGAAGTGTTGCGAGGCCTCAAAACAAGAACCTTTGACAAGCTGCGCAAGTGTGGAAGGCGCTGGATTGATGAATTGCCAACGGTTCTTTGGTCAATCAGAACGACACCAAATCGAGCCACTAGCTAGACACCCTTTGCCCTAGTTTACGGGGCAGAAGAAGTTCTCCCCACTGAACTCATATACGGGTCACCTCAAGTGCTTGCTTATGATGAGCTTGAGCAAGAGCAGTTGCGCCAAGATGATGCAACGCTCCTTGAGGAAGATCGTCTTCGAGCTGCTATGTGAGCCGCTCGCTACCAGCAAGCCTTGCGCCGCTATTATAGCCGCAAGGTTCATGCCCGAAGCCTTGAGGAAGGTGACCTTGTTCTTTGGCGCGTTCAGTCCCCCAAGAATTCAAACAAGCTGACGCCAAAGTGGGAAGGCCCCTATCGGGTAATACGAGTCACCAGGCCCGGTGCAGTCCGCCTGGAGATCGAAGATGGCATTCCAGTGAGAAATTCCTAGAATATCGAACATCTTCGCAAGTTTTACCCATAGGGCGCGGTTGCCGGGAGCTCCGACAACCACCGTTTGTACTAGCCTTGCTGGAGAGGCATGTAACTCTATGTATAGAGCCAGGCGCAGACCCTGCATGCAGCAAGATAGTTTTTAGCATGTACAGTTCCCTGCTGGTTTCCATGTTTATATCTATATATGTATGCATGTGTACTTGTCCAGGAAATTGTGTCGCCATAGGTCCTGACAGGTGCTGGGAAACTGCCAAGGCTCCATGCCCGTGTCCTCTGTTCCTTCCGGTCGCAGTAACGATGCCCCGGCAAGAAATTGAGAAGACTACTTGGCGCGGCGTCTCCGTCAACAACTTAATCAGATAAAGTTCCTCCCCTGCCCCATTCATGTTCGTAACTTGTGATTTGCACATTAGAAAACCTCGCCACTCTGTCTAGACTGGGGTGCTCCCATCCCCAACTCGAACGCTGCTTCGGTCGGGGTAGTTGCAGTAACCTTGGGCAAAAGAAGAGTTTGACAGGGGGGCTGGACCCTGCGCATGTAACCCGACATATGTGATTCTCCGGCAGGCACAGGAGAACCGGCAAGTTAGCTTGCTGGAGAGACTCATTTATTTTCATTAAAGGGGCACTTTGCCTCTGCACGAACGTATACGTGCATGAGTTCCCGGCGAAAGCTCATCTTTTTCATTGATATGCTGATGCAAATACAGACATTACAGAACATAAGCATGGGCTCGGTAGATACATTTCCTATAAAGTTAAGATTTGGCAAGTGCCTACAAATTGAAAAAAATATAGGTGTCCCGTAATCCCCGTTCTTGCCCCATTCCTCCCCAGGCATGGCAGGCCGCGAAAGGTGACGGGCATGGGGAACTGGGCGACGGAGAGCTTGATGAGGAAGCCCGCCAACCACCGTCACCATGGACAGCAGGACGAGGCCCCTGGCAAGGCGTGTTGCGAGGGGAGGGAGCGGGCCATATGATGGTGCGGCCACTGGCGGTCAGCCGGAGTTGGAGCCATCATCCTCCCGCCCGCTGTCGTCGTCATTGCTGGTGCTGTCCTCCTCGCCGCTATCGCTCGAGGAGGAGTTTTCGTTGTTAGTGGAGCTCTCCATGCAGCACCCTATGCAAATTCCGGAGTTCCCGAAGACCTTGACGGAGAGCAGGCCGCATTCCATTAACTTAAAATGGAGAATGTGCCCCTCCATCAGGCTGTGGGCACGTGCAAAGGTTTTCCACCCCTAACGAAGATACATGATGTGAGGGCGAGGAAAGTCAACGTCAGCCCATATGCTGATGTTCTCATAGCCCCTCATGTGAAGCCGCAAGGACCGCAGGGCCTCCTCCTCCATCACCCGGGCGAACGGGGTCGGAAGCCGGAGGGGACTGCATACAGGCCTATACAACCTGATGAAGAACTGGTAGGGCTGGTCCCCTACGTGGCCGCCCATCGGAGGGGGGCCGCCGGCGGAGGCGCGGCTGGGACACCGCCCCGTCCACCTCCTCCTCGAGCACCGCGATGACCTCGGCCTCGTCCCCTTCCTCTTCCCCTTGCAGCGGGTTCTGCCACCGAAGGCTCCATAGGGGGAGGGACGTGCTGTCAAGCAGAAGTCCTCGTCGCCGCCACTGAAGCGCCAGCACGCCCTTTCACCATGGTGAGTCGGAAGGAGATGGCGAACAAGAGGGGGAGAGGAGGGCAAGTGTGGAGAAGCGCCGTCCCTCTCCCCTTTTATAGAAGAGCAAGGCCGGAGCCTATCCACCCAGCCCAAGGAGCGGCCGCCCCGCACGGCCAATGTGGCCTCTTGAAGCACGGGGAATCGGAACCGGCCCACTCCCCCAATCCACAAGCGCATGATTTTTTGCTTCAGCATTAATGCCCACATCCTCCGTACCCGCCGCTTGCCCTTCCCAATGCATGGAGGGTACGTGACGGAGCAGAAGGGGGTGTGAGGATAGGTAGGATAACCGATTTCCACCCCGCGATCGTGGGGTGCGGTGCCATGCAAGCTGCTACCCGAGTCCACTTAGTAAATGAGTAGCGCCCCTACAGATTCCTTCCTTTTTAAAAAAGGGGGAAACAGGGGCCGCCTCTTTGCTATCGCCTGCGAGATGACGCGAGCATGATGAGGCCATCCACGCATGACCCCCACGTCATGCACTCGACGCGGGTTGTGGGGAAGCACAACTAACAGAAAGATCATGGCGGTTTGCCTCTGCCACGCCCGCCCGCGCACTGCTTTGGACCTGCCCAACTAAGGCTTGCGCTTATGTGTGGCCCAGGCCCGGGGGCTCCTATCGGTGTATAGAAGTATGGGTACTTCTGTACCCCTCACCTATGCACGGACGGTTGTAGCCACCGCCTACAGAAGGGCTTGGCAAACCAGAGGAGGACGGCGACAAAGAATATCAAAACAGACACTCAAGGCAACAAGCAGCAAGAGACGAGCAGGGCCACGCCCGGCAACAGGCCTTGCCTAAGCAACCTGCAAAGCCGCCCACCCCAGCAAGCTCCTTGCCGGGGCAGCTTGCGAAGAGACCAGCAGGGCCACCATCCTTGGGGTTGTGAGCTCTGACACCATAGACAATGTTAAGACCAAGATTTGGAGAGCACATGCCTAGTAGCATGCGGCCCCTCACAAAGATTGGCAACCCATGAGTCCACGTGGGATCGGAAGACGAAGACCCCCGGCAAGACCCTTGCCGGGGACGACTCCAAGGCCCCCGGCAAGCCTTGCCGGGGACGATCGCCGGGCCGCGGCCAGGCCCGCGCTCGGCAAGGTTTTGCCACTCCACCATCACTCAAGCGTGACGGTAGGCATGCCAGCTAAGCAGGCGCCTGCGTGGTGGCATGCAGATCCTCATGGAAGCTTACCATTTCGCTAACGTAGCAGCTGGTTGGCCAGCGTTGGGCTGCATGCCTCGTCGGCCCGGACGCGTGGCGAGGCAAGGAGGAGCGGTGAAGGATGAGATGGCCTCTGTTGACGTCCCCAATAAAGCGAAAGGACATGTAGGCAACGCATTAAATGTGCTTGTCCTATGTTGATCGAGCGATAAGCTCGTATCATCGTAGCTTGCCACCTCCTGTGTGTCACTGTGGCAACCCCTTTGTGTATAAAAGGAGGCCCAAGGCGCACAGAGAGAGGATTCAGACTTTTGGACAAGGCACGCACCGTAGCTAGTTCAAAATCTCAAGAACACGCATATAACCAGATAAAGCAGGACTAGGGTATTACGCATCTTCGCGGCCTGAACCTGGATAAAAAAACCTCTATGCGCTAACGGCTTGACCTGCTCTTCATGCAACTAACCCCCGCCGAATATAGAAGGGATCCTTGTGACCCCATAGGTGATCGGTTTCCCCGACATCCCATGTCCTTGGGAACAAACGTAACTACTCACAAATCATATTCATGTTCATAATCAGATGGGTATTGAATAGCATTAAGGATCCAAACATATGATCTTCCACCGAATATACCAACTAGCATCATGTAACTCCCCGGATTCGATGCGCCAGGTGTCTTCCAGTTATTCGTCGTCGCTGCCATGTCATTTGCTTGCGTGTTGCACTTTTCCATGTCATCATCTGCATTTCATCTGCATGTTTTTTTCAAAACTTGCATCCGGCCTTTTCCCCCGTTGTCCGTTTCGCGATCCGACACTCTCGCCGTGCCCAGTCGCCCCTCTCAGACCTTGTTTCGTGAGCGGGATAAAAACATTCTCGGAATGGGCCGAGATTTGTTGAGTGGCCTTGGTATAGCACCGGTAGACCGCCCGTCAAATTTCGTTCCATTTGGAGGTCGTTTGATGCCCAACGGTTAACCGTGTACCCCGGAAACCCCTCTCTCTTTGCAGCCCAGCCCCTCTTCACCATAGCCGATGAGCCCATCCAAACCCCCTCCATGCTCTCGGTCGTTCGATCACGGTCGTGTGGGCAAAAACCGCACCCCATTTGGAGTCTCCTAGCTCCCTCTACCTATAAATAGGTGCCTCCCCCTCCAAATTCGCGGATACAAACCCTAGAAATCGCCCCACTCCGCCGCCGGACAATTTTCCCCACCGACGGACGTGTCCGCGCTGCCGCCCCAAAAGAATCCGCCGCCGCCACGTCACCCTCTCTCTCCCCCGCCACCGCAGCCCGCCGGGGCCCGAGGCAGCCTGCCTGCCCGACGCCGCCGCCGCTTCGCTTCGCCCGAGCTCCCGCTCCGTCGCCTCCCGTCTCCGTCCGGCCCGCCTCCAGCCAGCGAGCCTTTGGAGCTTGCCGGCTCGCCCGCCGCCACGTCGCCCGGATCTGGCGCCACCTGCCCGCGTCGCCACGCTGCGAGGCGCCCGCCACTGCCGCCCCACGCGCCTCCCGCGCCTCCCGCCGCCACCGGGCTTTGCCCCACCGCCGACGTCCCACCCGTGCGGGCCGCTGCCTCCTCGCCTGCCGCCGTCGCGCGGCTCCCTCACGCTGGTGCCGCCCCTCGCCCCGCCGGCCTTGTCCCCTCGCCTCCATCGCCGGAGCCGAGCTCCGTCGCCGCCGGCCTCCTCCACCGTCGCTGGCTGCCTCGTCGCCGGATCTGGGCGGGTGGATGAGATCCACCCGTCCCCGATACAAACGCCGCCCCCTCACGCCCATTCCTCCCCATCCCGCACGACCTCGTCCAGCTTTTCCCCGAGGTGATTTTTTTGCCCGTCCTGAAAATATTGCATTCTGTGTCCACGTTCATCGTGCCATAATTTCATGCTCGGTTCTCTGATTTGTGCATATAACATGTCAAAATGTTCATCATGAGATGCTATTCATTTCATTCCATTGTGCCATGCTTGTTTGAGTCCATCTTGATGCCCTTATCATCATTGCAAGAGTGCTATATGATGTTAACTGTTGTCTGTTATCAGAACTTGCTGTTTTGTCTTTTTCATTGCATTTTGTGTGTGCATCCTATGAGCTTGATATCTACATAAGTTTGGAGCTACATCATGCCATATTTACAGTGGCGCAATCCATGTATTTTTGTGCATCTTGTAGTGAGTGCATCGAGCTCGTGAAGTAGGGTACTTGCTGTTACTGTTTTGCTAGGGTGAATCTGCTATATCATGATGCTATGTAAACCTGCTGCTACAAGTCATTCTATGCATAATCTGGAGATATACACTAAGGATGTTTTGTTGTAAATGTCATGCTCTATCAAACCATGCCCCTGGTTGCATTTATAGCCTATTGTAGCTTGTTGTAATATTGCTCTCAAATTGCTAAATAATGTTGTTGTCAGCCTGTTAACATTAAGTTCAGTTTTTCCATGAGCTTTGCTAGTGATCCATGCACCCTATGAACATGCTCTTGACATGTATAGCTTCATAAACATGTCTTATTACTGTGGGTTACCTTGTCACGCCATGTATTGCTCTGTGGTGAGTTGTACAAGCTCACCAACATGCCTACTTATTGTTGTTCCTGCCATGTCTGAATCAGTCATATCACTTGCCATGTTTTTATGGATGCTACCATCTTTTCTGTTGATCTTTGGAATTAGTTCAGTAAGGGAGTTGTGTTCTTTGTCTTTAGTATTAACATGCCATGCCTTTGTTTGCCATGTTAATTTCCTGTAACATTTTGTTTGATAGCTCTAAACATTGGAACCTGTAGTTATTTCTGCTAAGTCTGTAAACTGTTATTATTTGCAATCTTGCCATGACCTTTTGAGCATGTTATAGTGTTTTCTGGAGATAGCTCAGTGTTCATGTTTTGTCATGCTTTACCTGTACTTCATTCCCATGCCTTTTGTTCTTATGTTGATGTACTGTAGCATATTGTTTTGATGCTTTCTAGATGCCTAGTTGCTGTTTTGGACAGCTAGTCCTTTAAACTTGTATAGAGTGTATGTGTTGAACCGTTGCTCCGTTTTGAGTGTGCTCTATATGAAACTTGCTTAGAATTGCATGTAGTTTCATCTTGTCATGTTGAATCCTTGTTTTGAGAGTGTTTTCTTGATGTTTGGATGCATTTTGCATCAATGCCATGTTTAACTTGTTTTGCTCATATCTTCTAGGCTGTACCTCCGAATTAAATGAACTTTATATGTAACTTGACTAGAATCTCGTGTAGATCATCTTGGTGCATCTTAACTTGCTGTTTAACAACTTGAACATAAGGTTTATTCAGTTCTGGACCAATTTCTAAAATTGCATATGAGGACTTGCCGGAATTGTTATATGTTGTTTCCGATCTCATTTATACTTGCTTTGATGTGTTGCTCTTGTTTGCATCATCTCTTGCCATGAGTAGTTTCATGTAGCCTTGTCATGCATCATGCTTGATTGAGCATCACGCCTTGTTCATGTGTTGTGTGTTTACCCTGTTGTTTGCTTCTTTCCGGTTGTGCTCCTTCTTGTTAGTTCCTGTTTCGTTGCGATCATGAGGATTCGTTCGTCTACGCTTGGTTCGGCTTCATTCGTTCATCTTCTTCATGGACTCGTTCTTCTTCCTTGCAGGATTTCAGGCAAGATGACCGTCACCTTGGATCTCATTACTATCATTGCTATGCTAGTTGTTTCGTTCTATCGCTATGCTGCACTTCCTATCACTTGTTCTTCAAGCCTCCCCAAATTGCCATGTCAGCTTCTAACCTTTTCACCCTTCCTAGCAAATTGTTGCTTGTCTATGTTACTGCTTTTACTCAGCCCCTCTTATAGTGTTGTTAGTTGCAGGTGAAGTTGAAGATTGCTCCATGGTGGACAGGATTATGTTGGGATATCACAATATCTCTTATTTAATTAATGCATCTATATACTTGGTAAAAGGTGGAAGACTCGGCCATATGCCTGGTGTTTTGTTCCACTCTTGCCGCCCTAGTTTCCATCATACCGGTGTTATGTTCCTTGATTTTGCGTTCCTTACGCGGTTGGGTGATTTATGGGACCCCCTTGACAGTTCGCTTTGAATAAAACTCCTCCAGCAAGGCCCAACCATGGTCTTACCATTTTCCTCACCTAGCCTTTTTCCCTTGGGAGTCGTGCTCCCAAGGGTCATCTTATTTTACCCCACCTCCCTCCCCCCGGGCTAGTGCTCCTCGGAGTGTTGGTCCAAACTAGAGCACCATGCGGGACCATCCCTTGGCAACTTGGGTTACGTCGGTACCTGTACGCTTCGCTTATCCGGTGTGTCCTGAGAACGAAATACGTGTGACTCCTATCAGGATTGTCGACAGATCGGGCGGCTTTGCTGGTCTTGTTTTACCATTGTCGAAATGTCTTGTAAACCGGAATTCCGAGACTGATCGGGTCTTCCTGGGAGAAGGAATATCCTTCGTTGACCGTGAGAGCTTGTGAACACGGTTTTGGGTTATGTTTGACGTAAGTAGGAGTTCATGATCACCTCTTGATCATTGCTAGCTTCACGACCGTTCCGTTGCTTCTCTTCTCGCTCTTATTTGTGTATGTTAGCCACCATACTTGCTTAGTCGCTGCTGCAACCTCACCACTTTACCCCTTCCTTTCCCATTAAGCTTTGCTAGTCTTGATACCCATGGTAATGGGATTACTGAGTCCTCGTGGCTCACAGATTACTACAACAACAGTTGCAGGTACAGGTCATGTGATGATCTTGACGCGGGAGTGATGTTACTTGTTTTGGAGATTCTTCTTCTTCTTCTTCGATCAGGGGATAGGTTCCAGGTCGGCAACCTAGGCTAGCAGGGTGGATGTCGTTTGAGTTTCTATTTGAGTTTCATCCGTAGTCGGATGTTGATCTTATGTATGATGTATTGATGTATTCTTGCGGCATTTGTATGCCTTGTATGTATCCCCATCTATTATGTAATGTTGATGTAATGATATCCACCTTGCAAAAGCGTTTCAATATGCGGGTCTATCCTTGGTGGGACCTTCGAGTTCCTTTTGGATAGGGTCGCATATTGGGCGTGACACATCAACTACAAGGAGTAATCAAAACTACTAGCAACCCACAGGTACCAATCTAAGGTCTTGAGACAAAGATCGGATTCAAGAGATGAACACGGGTTTGAGAGGAGATGGTGCTGGTGAAGATGTTGATGGTGATTGACCCCTTTCAATGAGAGGATCGATGGTGATGACGATGGCGATGATTTCCCCCTCCCGGAGGAATGTTTCCCCAGCAGAACAACTCCGTCGGAGCCCTAGATTGGTCCTGCCCAGGTTCCGCCTCGAGATGGCAGCGCTTCGTCCCAAAAGCTTCGTTATAATTTTTTCCAGGGCAAAAGGCACCATATAGAAGAAGATGGGCATTGGGGGCCTGCCAGGTGGCCCACGAGGCAAGGGACGCGCCTAGGGGGTAGGGCGCGCCCTCCACCCTTGTGGCTGGTGGGTGGCTCCCCTCTGGTGCTTTCTTTGCCCAATATTTTTAATATATTCCAAAACTGACTTTCGTGGAGTTTCAGGACTTTTGGAGTTGTGTAGAATAGGTATCTAATATTTGCTGCTTTTCCAGCCTAGAATTCCAGCTGCCGACATTCTCCCTCTTCGTGTAAACCTTATATAATAAGAGAGAAAAGGCATAAGTATTGTGACATAATGTGTAGTAACAGCACATAATGCAATAAATATTGATATAAAAGCATGATGCAAAATGGACGTATCAAGCTGCTCTCGCCCCAAGGCAACCTTGTTGGGCTAATGCGATGCGTCTCCACCATGGTCCCCTCATCAATCCACCAAAGCAGGAGTAGGGTTTTATGCCTCGTGGTGGCCCGGACCTGGGTAAAACTGCTCGTGTGATCGTTGTCGTGCTGCTCTGCACCCTCCGCTCTTTGTGCAATGTGCTCTTGCCCTTGCCGAACCACAAGAGGCCGATGGCCCCATAGGTGGCCGTGTTTTCCCACGACAGGCTGATTTGCAGCAATCGATTACTTATGGTCCATTACTGGCATGTTCCGGTTGTGGGCCAAATTCAGCCCCTGGTTAAAGTCGGCCTGCTTGTGTCCCGTTAATCTGTTGGGCCGTTTTCATAACGTCATCAAATACGGCCCATTAACGGCCTATTATGTCTATCGATAGAATTAAGCCCGTTATACTCACCGGCCTATTAACGACCCGTTATGGTCGGCCCATGAACGGACAATTCTCACTCTAGCCTGTTTCGGCCCACAACACAGTCCGTTATTGCCCATGTTTGGCCAATCGATCATACGGACCGTAGAAGGCCCATTATTTCTACGGCCCGTAGAAGGCGCATAGGAGGCCCATGGTCACTACAACAGATAGCAGGACCATGGTGGCAACGGTCATTATGTTCCCATGGTTATTGTGGCCTAGTTTAAAAAATAGGTTATTGCGTCCACTAGCAAACCGCGGAAAAAGAACTGCACTGACTACAAGCAAACAAATAAACAAAACAACAAGGAAATAAATAAGCAAGCAACTAACGCTATGCTATTACAGCTATTACACATATTACATCCACTGGGCATCAAAGTTCGCCACCACTGCAAGTATAGGGAACAAAGCAGCATATTACATACACTGGCCGTCTAAATTGGCCACCAGTGCAAATAAATGCGGCAGCAAAACAAGTCCATAACTGAAACAACTTCACAAGGCTCAAGAAACGTTGTCCTGGGTATCTACCATGCTGGCAATAAGCTTAGCAAGCTTATTAGCTTTCTCCTGTTTGGCGCTAAAATCCTCCAACGCTTGCTGTTGCACCAGAAAGTATGCATCTGAATTCTCCAGGGACTTTTGTAGTCCTTCAGCTTCTTGTCGCAGCACAACTGATCGTTGTATTTCAGGTTGTAGTTGAGACTCAAGAAACCGAACTGATTCAGAGTATGAGTTCGAAGAGCTTGTGCCAGTGGTAGTGGCCAGTAACTCAAACACTACATCAAGACAGGACTTTGGGGTTGTCTCACTATCTTCAAGATAGTTTTCCTTAGCTGTTTTATCAGCTTTGTTGGAGACTAACAAGGATGTCTCACTATCCTGAACCTTACCTGCATTCCTTCCTTTACAATTGCTTAATAAGGTATTCTTCCCAAATATTCTGATAGCATTATAAAAGAAGAAACAAGCAGACACATGACAGGTTTAACATGTAGTATATGAAACTCATTTCGGTGAACCAGCTCAGTAGTAAGGTGGGCATGATTAAACTACCAAGTCTTCTATTGCTAAGTAGTACATAATAAAAGCATCAAACAAACATATATGAATGTCCTATGGTCACTACATTGTCTTGCCAAATCAAAATTGAGACACGGTTAAAATCATATCAGTTCAAGACAAAGCAGCATTGAAAGAATACAAGTGTGGGAAACTACACGGCACAACAAGATTTCAGATGGGTAACACGGGTATATATGTACAACAACACTATTGGCTCTGTTGTGATGCTAGTAATGTGCATGATATGAGAAGTCAATTGTATACACAATTGAAATTGAAATCAACAGAGCAATTTAGAAGAGCAAACCTGTTAAAGAAACATGTTTAAACATACATGTTGTGCCATTGGAGTTTTGATTGGATCCTTCAATTTAAAAATAAGTTTGTATGAGTAAATACAGTGATACAAGAGCAAAGCAGTATGCACCATAGCAATGGAATCTTAAATGAGAATAGTTTTTCTTGAGGTTTAAGCACTTGTTCTAAACAAACAGAGTACAGTAAGACGCAGGCATATAGTACTTCAAAATAAAAAATGAGCTCATAGACCTTACCACATTCTTGGTTCGGGACTAGTACAGAACAAGGCGTTCCATGTCATCGTCCCGTAAATGAGTCTCAGGAGAAAGTAAGGGAATTTGATGAGTTTCTTTGCTAGTGAAGTATGTTTTCTTCAGGTAATTCTGATACTGCCACCAAGCATTCTTGAAGATAGCAAAGGTATTGGCAAAGGTTACGTTATCCTGAGTTTCCAAAGTGGTCCTTCTCTATAGAGAAAAATAGGAACATTTGCTGTATTATAACCAGCATGGAGGTAGAATGTATGGGACAAAGCAAAGTATTTACCATGAATAACATTACTTACACATAACTCCTAGACAAACACCTACAACTAGCTTTTTCCTTCATATTCAGTATAATATTTCCATGATGGGAAGATACGCACATAGGATTTAACAACATCAAATGTGATAGATGCTAAAGTACGAATGGCTGGTTGTGCTTCGTCCACAGGAATAGGTGTACTAAATGGTGGGGTTGGGGTTCGCCGTGGTAGTACTGGTGCATTGGGCGTTGGAGCTGCCATACTAACTGCTCTTGTTTGGGAGCTCTGTGCTGGAGATGGTGCTATGTCAACTGGAACTGGGTTACTATCTGCTGGGGTTGGGGTTAGATTGGGTGAAGCTGGTTCTTTGTCCATCAGAGTAGGGGTACAATCTGCGATAGTCTGGGTTATGTGTGGTAGGGCTGGTTCTCGTGCATGTACAACCGGGGTGCTATCTCCACCAAGAGGTAGCACTGTTTTATTTGAAGACCGTGTTTTTACTCCGCTAGATACTGCCATCACCCCCTCCAATTCAAATGGCTGATAAACAAGAGAAGTAGTTGAATGTACAGACCTTGTATGCGAGGCAGCTGCAATAGTGTGGAAAAAAGAGGGCATGAAATAGTTCACATGTATATTGTTTAACTAAAAAGGTAGCGTGACAAAATTTCACATATATGATGTCTATGTAAACTGGATAGGATAGCATGACATAATTCAAAGATATGATTACTAACTAAACAAGATGGCATGAGATGATTATATGATGTCTTTAGTAAATAGGTTCGCATGACATAATTCACATACATGTTATCTAAGTAATCAGGATCGCATGATATAATTCACACGTGTGATTTATATACTAAGCAGAGGCCATTCGCATATATGATGTCTGAACTAAGAACATGGTATTGAATATTGTGTATATGATGTCTAAACTATGCAATGCAAGACACCATATGCATGATATGAGCAGTATAACCGTGCCAAGTAAGAGCATACACCTCGGTGGGGGAATAGGACATGTCATCTGTCTCTGAGTCCATCTCTGAGGAGCTACCGGGACCCAGTAAGAGATCTGCTTCGACAGGTAACACTGTCTGCTCTGAAGACCTTGTTTTCACTCCAGATTTTTCCATCACCCACTCAAATGGCTAATTCACAGGAAGAGTAGTTGAATGTACAAACATTGTCGACAAATGGAAATGTAATGAATAAAAGGATTGGCAAGATATGATACAAATATATGATGCCTGGTTAAACAGGATGGCATTGCATATTTCACATATATTATGGCTGGCTAAAAGAGACGAGATTGCATAATTCACATGTATGATATAGAAACTAAATAGGTGGCATTACAAAACATGTCTAAACTAAGCAGATGACCTATATGATGTCGAAAGTAGGCACTGCAAGCCAACATATGCATGATATGACCAACATCATCATGCCAAGTTAGAGCAAACACCTCGGGGGGTAAATAGGAGTGGTCAACTCCGTCTGAATCCGCCTCAGAACAGATATCTTCCTCTAGATTACAATCGGGAGGGGGGAGAGGGTTTTCCATTGCACCCACGATGGAGCGATGTTTGCATGACAATGTATTGCCGCGCAAAACTCGTCTCTTTTTCTCTACATGTTCAACATGTCTATGTACAATATATGACATGCATACAAACAAATATAGTGAGATTATGTAAGGAGAGCATGCAAAAATCTAGGGTCATGGTAACAACCAGTGGATACATCCAAAAATAACGATAGCAGGCTGATGATAGCTTTACTTTAATAAAAAAGACAAATGATGATTGCTTTACTATTTGTTTCCAACCCAAGATGAACAACATAGAACACCATGTGAACCAGATAATAGGCAGAGATACTATTCAGTGTTGCCTCGATATGTGCCCCACTAGCATTTGAAAAGTCAAGTTTGAACATTAATTCGGACCTGACTTGGAGTCTAAGAGGTGAACAGGACGATAAAGTAGCAGGTAATACTAAGCGATGCATAACATAAGCAAAAACAAAAGAGTGTAACCTCTCTTGTGGACCCGTGAACTCCTTTGGCTTGCAGGATTCTAAAAACACAGGATAGCAAAAACACCAGAATATAGAATAGGAATGCACATGGGAAACGGAGCATTTGTAAACACAGGATTTCTGTCAACTTGGGTGTTTGGTTCACAGGAATTGGAAGAGCAGAGGAATGCAAAGAAACATGGCCAAATTAAAGTGAAACCATATGAAAGTGTGTACAGTTAGAATGTTATTCTGCCACTAATGCACTTAGTCTTGTTTTCATGCATAGGAAAAGTAGGTCCAGGTGGATGTTTTGTTCCATTCCTTTGAACCAAATGCATGAATAATTGAATAGTAGAGTACCATAGGAAAGTTTCCTATTGCCATGTTTTTTCCTTCACTTTTTCCTTTGAACCAAAATAGCCCTAATGGATCGACATGAATGTAGAGTAATAAGTGATGCGACAAGTGTACAACCTCTTTGGCGTAGCCGTGTAGACCTCGACATCATTGGGTTGGTCGCTGAAGAAGTTCCAGCAAAGGTGGATGTCCGAGGTGTGGTGGAAGATTTGAGGCGTCTGTAGATGGCGTCCAAGGTACTACTCTGTTGTGATGGATGGTTCCGTCGTTGGAACAGCTCCGGCGAGCCGTAAGACATCGAGGCTGAAGCAGCAAAAGACAGACATCATTAATCTCAAGTGGGATTCTAATAGCATATCCAATAGATGATGTAAAATACATTACCAAAAAGTGGTAGATGTAAAATGTACATCACCAAAAAACACTTGACTGCAACAGATGAGGTAAAAACTGTTGACTCTGAACTTAACTATCGAAACTAAAATTTACTGTGGAATCTGAATGTTACTGTCGAAACTGAGCGCACTGGTAGCAGAGATGCACTTCACGTGTAGTTTAGGCTGCTTGAGCACTAGTAGTAGAGAAACAGTGATCTAAATCAGCAGGCGACTAATAGGGAACACAGTAGCAGATAGCACCTGGAGCAGCAGCGCGAACTAGAGCCAGAGCAGCAACTCATGTAGTTGCAGCAGCCCGTGTAGCAGCATCAGCAGCCCGAGCGAGAGCAAGAGCAGAGCAGCAACATGAGTGAGGGGAAGAGCAGAGCAACAACACGAGCGAGCGAGCTAGAGCCGGAGCAGCAGTAGTGCGAGCAAGCGAGAGCCGTAGCAGTAGAGCAGCAGTGCAAGCGAGCGAGAAACAAAGCAGCAGCAACTCCGACTGGTATGGACGCCACCGCCGAGGGAGCCTTGTACTGGGGGAGGGCTGCCGTGGAGATGTTGTCGGCGGCACAGACTATGAGGTAGCCGCGCCATGGAGGAGTGGTATCGAGCACCGGCGGCACTGGAAGGTCAACTTAAGGAGAAGGTGTGATGCGATGAGTGTACAACCTCTTTGGTGGCGTCGAGTAGGCCTCGGCTCTGTCCGAGGAGTCAGTGAGTATGTTGTGGTTCCGGTGGAGTAGGTTAAGGCAGCGGTGTGGAGATGAAGCAATCAGGATAGACGAGGCAATCGTTGGAGCAGCTCCTTGGAGGTGAAGGACGGGCGGCTGAACCGGTGGGACAATGAGATCGACGACGGATCCTCATCCAGGGCGGTGGATGAGGGACGTCGAGTTGTTGTGGTGGACGACATTGTCGGGAAGAGGATCCGGCTGGGCTGCGGTAGGGTGACAGATGGTGGAGGGTGGGGTTTCACGGCTGGAGCAGAGAGGTTATGGCGGCCTGGGTTTTTGAATGGCGAAAAGCAGGTGATGGGAGGGGGGAAACCATGACATAGGGACACACTTGTCCAAAATGTAGGGTGTGTTACGAAAGTACCCCCACCGATTTGAACTAGTGGTCGTTTCGGCTCAGGGTTAGAAGGGGGATTTCATGTGTCGGGATATGGCAGTTGGATGGAATTTTCATGCGCATTGTAATTTCAAGATAGCAAGGCGCGGGTTGTGAGAGGCGCGAGTTTTAGGAGCACGATATCTGAATTTTGGGGATAACAAGGCACGGGTTGAAATTTAGGTACAAGCCTCACATGTACTAATGTATGTACCAAATCAATTCGCACTTCCTCAACGAAAAAAATTGAAAAAAAATAAAAATATTCGCACCACACAAAGAGAGAGTCTTGTCCCGTTGTACTATACAAATGCTATTCAAAGCTATGATTCCATGTTATGTCCAATTAAATTTTTTTCGTTGGCTGTACAATGCATGTAACCTACTCATACAAACATTTTAGTGCATTCCAAATGTCTATAGTACCGCTGCAATTCAAACTAAATTTGAATTTGTTTCTCTATTTGAATAAGAATCTACAATCATGATTGTTGCCAAGTTAAACTATCTTTCGCATATTATCTTAATAACACACCACAGGATTACTATAGAGATAGATATGATCTATGTGTATTATATGAACTCGAATCCAAAATTTTGAATACACTTGATATTGATTCCAAATAATAGTACATTTGATGTACTAACTAGATCTTCATAATCTAAACCATGTTTCATACGTACACCGTGTTTATCACACAAAGTATAGTGCCCCGCCCCCTACATTATGAAAAGTATTTAGCCCTGAGCTGCAAAAGCCACACATTATCACAAATTCAAATAAATGTTCTATATATTATATGTAGTATAACATGTTCATAAACACACCATGCGTGTCACCATTATATATATTCATGCATGCATCGGCTTAAAACACTATGATATCTTCTTCCGATATTTGAATCCACTTTATAATGAATTATGATCTCTATTCGTCTTTTACACCCACACAATCCTCTAATCTCTGTAGCTAGCGCTAACTTTTTCTCGTGCATGCACACGCTCACCTCCCTCTCACCCTCCCTCAGCATTCTCTAGCTCCATCGAGCACATTCATCATTTCTCTTTAGGTCGTTCACCCATGGTCTGTGTAGGCCCCCCAACTCCTTCTTTCTGGCACACACCGATTGATATACCTCTCTAGCCAGGTGTGCCTACCACAAACACAAGATTTCCCACTTCTCTTCTCATCGTCCATGCCTCCCTCTGTCTAATACAGTTCCACGCACGTGCACACTCCCGCCCTCTTTTCATCGATCTCATACTCGCACACTCCTTCCCCCTTGATATAGTAGGTCTATCGCAACACCTCCTAGCCACATCCCCCTCTCTTTATCCTTCTCTCCTGGCCTTATTTGCTTCTAACACATGCATGCTTGTATAGTGATTCATCTCCCTACATATACCTAGGTTGACTATAACTCTTTTCCCCATGCATCGATTGACGTACCTCACAAGTTATGTCTCTCCGTTTCTTCAACAAAGGACGATTGATCTTCCTATGTAGTTAATGTGCTTACCACATCCATATCATCCCCCCTAATCATTCGTGCATGCCTCCTGACCCGTCTCTCCCACGCACGTGCACGGACATGCAGGCATCCCCTCTCTTATTGACATTGCAGGCGTGCCCTCCGTTTGTCTAGCGGGCCTCTCCCACTATTTGTGAGAAGCAACTCCACCACCAACCCCTTCGACACTCTAGTTCTGTCTCTCTCCCAACCTTATTCCTCTCCTACACATATGCATGGATGCCGATCGATCTCCCTCAATACAGAAGGTAGGTATCTTTCCTCCTCCACACATATACCGGTCGTTCTACCTCTATAGTTAGGTCTCTGCCCCCCCCACACACACACACATCGATTGTCGAACAATGTAGGTAGGTATCCATGCCACAGAGACAAACTGCACCTGTCCCCTCTCACGTTCCAGTAGGCCAGCCACCCTATATCTTTGACGTGGGCACACACAAATTTGATGACACTCTTTGTTGATCGTGCGCCCACACACATGGACACACTTCATCCCTCTCTTCGATTCTATGGATATCTCACACCGATGATACATCCACTCTCTTCTCATGGATCGCCCCCTCTATATATGCTATATCCAGGCCTCTGTTTCACACACATTGCATATGTTACATTTTTTTTGAGATATCATCAACACATATTCCCTATCTATCTCTCACGCACCCCTCCCCCCAAAAAACACTCATGAACCCACACACTATCTCTATCTAGGTTTGTATTTCTCGAACACAAACCCACCACTACAAGTAAATACACTTCCGTGATGATACGTGTTTGTCACAGTAGGTCATGTTTTCTGTCATGCATGTACATCCATGACAATTTTATGACAGAATCAAGATAGTCATACCTGTGTTGTCGTAGAAGTGTTCCATGACAATACCAAAATTATCATCACGGAAGTGTCCACTTCCATGACGATAAATGGCGCGTCATGGAAGTGTTTTCGTCAAGGGTGACCGACATGTGGAATCCATCATAATGGGTCGCCGTTAAGCTATCGGGTTCCGGTTTGGATCCGATAACCTGTTAATAGCCCTGAACAATTGGGATTTTCCATGTGTAAAATTCTGATTCGCCGGAGAAGCCACGTGTCAGCTCAGCCTTGGGACGGATGTCATCCAGACAATGGACGGGACGCGCCTATGATAAGTCGACATGTGGCTCAGCGCAATAGAGGACCATTCAGGTGAAAAGGTCGGCCTGTTTGACTTGGTCAAAAGGTAGCGAGCCGGCCCATGGAAAGCCTGTTAACGACCTATTTGCATATAGCCCATTTACAACCCGCTAACTCATGACCCGTTATGGCCTATTCGAATTGGGCCCAGTAGCGTCATCTGGGCCGTCCCATATGACTCCAGCCCGTTGTAACTTCTAGCCCATGTATGGCCCATGACGTATTTCGGCCCACACGAGGCCCTTCATAACTTCGGGCCCATTAAAGGCCCGTGGTGAAACTGGCCTATAATGAATAGTGTAGCACTTTACACCCATTAATAGCCCATTATTCCGTTGGGCCATTTCCAGCCCGTGTTACCTTTCGGCATTCTAAGGGGCCATTTATTCTTGGGCTCATTTCCAGCATTTGGTTACTTACGGTCCATTACTGGCCTATTCCGCTTGTGGGCCAAATTCAGCCCATGGTTATAGTCAGCCCATTTGTGGCCCGTTAACCTGTTGGGTTGTTTCCATAGCGTCATCAATATGACCCATTAATGACCCGTGATGCCTATCGATAGAATTAAGCCCGTTATACATTTCAGCCTATTAACGGACGTTTATGGTCGGGACATAAACACACGATTTCCACTCTAGCCCATTTACGGCCCATTTTGCGGATCGTTATAGTATGACCCATGTTTGGCTAATCAATCATACAACCTGTAGAAGGCCCATTGATTATATGGCCCGTCGAAGGCCCATGGATTGTACAGCCCGTAGGAGGCCCATGGTCACTACAGCAGGTAGCAGGACCATGGTTACAATGGTCCGTATGTTGCCCATGGTTATTGTGGCCACCAGAAAAATGCGGAAAAAGACAATAAGGAAATAAATAAGCAAGCAACTAACGCTAGGCTATTAGACATATTATATACATTGGGCATCAAAGTTCGCCACTAGTGCAAATATAGGGAACAAAGCAGCATATCACATAGACTGGTTGTCAAAGTTGGCGACCAGTGCAAATAAATGCCACAGCAAAACAAGTCCTGAACTGGAACCACTTCAGAAGAGATCAACAAACAATATCCTGGGTACCCAACCTGCTGGCAAGATTCTTAGCAAGCTTATTAACTTCTTCTTGTTTGGCGCTTAAATCCTCCAGTGCTTGCTGTTGCACCAGAAAGTATGCATCTGAATTCTGCAGGACTTCCTCAGTCCTTTGGCTTCCTGTCGCAGCACATCTGATCGATGGCTTTCAACTTCAAGTTGAGACTCAAGAAGCCAAACTGATTCAGGCAGAGAGTTCTAAGAGCTTCTGCCAGTAGTAGTGGCCAGTAACTCAAACACTACATCAAGACAGGACTTTGGGATTGTCTCACTGTCTTCAAGATTTATCAGCTTTCTTGGAGACCAACAGGGATGTCTCACTATCTTGAACCTTATCTGCATTACTTCCTTTACCACTACATAACGGGGTACTCTTCTCCAATATTTTGTCCTCGTTCTAAAAGAGAGACAAGCAGACAGGTTTACCATGTTGTATATGAAAATCATTTTGGTAAATCAATTCAGCAGTAAGGTGAATAGGATAACAACATGAAATAAACATATATCTATGTACTATGGTCACTGTATGGTCTATATCATTCTATTTTATGTTGTCAAATCAAGATAGAGACAGTTCAAATCATATTTATTTAAGACAAAGCAGCATAGACAAAATATAAGTGCGGGAAACCACATAGTGTGACATGAGAACATAACTATTTATTCAATTGAAACTGAAATCAACATAGAGCAAGTCACAACAGCAAACCAGTTAAATAAACAAGTTTAAAACATACCCTGTTGCACCATTGGAGTTTCAATTGCATCCTTCAAATTTGAAATTAGTTGGTATAAGTAAATACAGTGATGCAAGAGCAAAGGAGTATGAACCATAGCTACAGAACCTGACCTGAGAACAATTCTTCTTCTGCTTTAAGCGTTAAGTCGGGGTTCGGAGTGGTGGTCTTCATGCTTTGGGCACTGCAGTTGTGTTACTAACTGCTCGTGTTTGGGTGCTCTATGGTGGAGACGGTGTTGTGTCAACTGGAACTGGGTTACTATCTGCTAAGGTTGGGGTTAGAAGAGGTGTAGCTGGTTGTCTGTTGATTTGGTAGGGGTACAATCTGCAAGTGCCTGGGTTATGTGTGGTGGGGCTAGTTCTTGGGCAAGTACAACCATGGTTCTATCTGCATCAACGGGTAGCACTATCTTTTCTAAAGACCGTGTTTTTACTCCCTTAGATACTGCCATCACCCCGTCCAATTCAAATGTCTGATAAACAAGAAAAGTAATTGAATGTACAGGCATAGTATGATAGATAGGTGCAATGGATAGTGGGGAATAAAAGAGGGCATGAAATAATTCACGTTTATGTTGTCTAATCAAACAGCATAGCATGACACAATTTCAAATATATGATGGCTAACTAAACAGGATAGCATGACACAATTTCACGTATGTGATGGCTAACTAAACAGGATAGAATGACATAATTCAAAATATGATAACTATGTAAACAAGATGACATGATATAACTATATGATGTGTCTATTAAAGTGGTTGGCATGCTATAACTCACATACATGCCGTCTATGAAAACCAGATGGCATGATATAATTCACGGCTAGAATGACAAAATTCAAAATATGATGACTATGTAAACAGGATGAGATGATATAACTAATATGATGTATTTATTAATGGGGATGGCATGGCATAATTCTGATACATGCTTCCTATGTAAACATGATGGCATGATATAATTCAAATACTGTATATGATTTATGTATTAAGCAAGTAAGCAGATGGCAATTGCATATATGATGTCTAAACTAAGCAAATGGCATTCAATATTTTGTATATGATGTAAAAACTAAGCAATGCAAGACAACATACGCATGATATGAGTAATATAACCCTGCCAAGTTTGAGCATACAACTCAGGGGGAAAATAGGACTGGTCATCTGCCTCTGAATCCTCTTCCGAGGAGCTATCTATAACCCACAAGATATCTGCTTCAGCAGGTAGCACTGTCTACTCTGGAGACCTTGTTTTCACTCCAGATTTTTTTCCATCACCAATTCAAATGGCTGATGCACAGGAAGAGTAGTTGAATATAAGAACATTGTCGACAAATGGAATACGTGATACACAAAAAGGATGGCATGATATAATTCACATATATGATGCTTGGCTAAACAACATGGCATTGCATAATTCACATACATAATGCCTTGCAACAAGATAGCATTGCATAATTCACATATATAATGCCTTGCAACAAGATGGCATTGCATAATTCACATATATGTGGTAATTAGACACTAAATTGGTGGCATTCACACAAAGAATGTCTAAACTAAGCAAATGACATAGCAAGGCAAGACACCATATGCACGATATGAGCAAGATAACCATGCCGAGTTAAGAGCATGCACCTCGGGGGGGATAGGACTGGTCATCTGTCTCGGAATCCACCTCTGAGGAGCTATCCGTAACCAGCAAGATATGCGCTTCGTTAGATAGCATTGCCTGCTCTGAAGACTTGTTTTCATTTGAAATTTTTCCATCACCGTGTCAAATGGCTGATGCATAGGAAGAGTAGTTGAATGTACTTAAATTGTTGACAAATGTACTACGTTATGAAAAAAGGATAGCATGATATTATTCACATATAAGAGGACTGGCTAAGCAGGATGGCATTGCATATTTCACATATATGATATAAAAAGAAAATAGATGGCATTCACACAAAGCATGTTTAAACTAAGCAGATGCCATTTTTAATGTATAAAGTAAGCAATGCAAGGCACGATATGCATGATATGACCAACATCAGCATGGAAAGTTAGAGCAAAGACCTCAGGGGGTAAATAGGAGTGGTCTGCTCCCTGTGAATCCCCCTCTGAACAGTTGTCTTCCTCTTGATTACAATCTGGAATGGGGGGATGGGCTGCCTTTGCGCCCACCATGGAGCAACGTGTGCATGAAATTTTATTTCCATGTAAGGCTCATCTCTCTTGCTCTACATGTTCAGTACCATTGTGTACAATAACTGACATGCATTGGAATAAAACATAGTGAGGTTATGTAAGGAGTGCATGTAGAAATCTAAAGTGATAGTAGCAACCTGTGGATAAACCCAAAATCAGTGATAGCAGGTAGATAATAGTTGCCATTAAAAAATACAAATAATGGCTCCTTTACTATTTGTTTCCCACCCAACATGAAACTCATAGTAGACACCCAAGATTAACTAGGTAGTAAACAGATAATATTCGTTGCTGCACCGATAAGTACCCCACAACCATTTAAAAACTTAAGTTTGAGCATTAGTTTGGAGCTGACTTGGAGTCTAATAGGTGAAGAGGACGATAAAGTAGCAGGTAATATTAAGTGATGCATAACGTAAGCAGACACAAAAGGGTGCGACCTCTCTTGCGGACCCGTGTAGTCCTCAAGGTCATCTGCTCAATTGATGATGACAATGCAGTTGTGGTGGCTGCCGGTGGCGTGGAAGAAGATCTGAGGTGGCGAAAGACAGTCTGGAGGGCATATCCCTACTGTGCTGGACCCTTCCATCGTTGGAGCAGCTGAGCTAGGGTGGACGACGGCGCGGCAGGAGCGGAACAAACCACACAAGGTTTTCTTCGACACCTATCTGTAACATAAGTAATTCTGTAAGGGCTCATCTGAATTGGAGGATTCTAACAACGCAGGGATACGAAATACACATGAATAGGATAGGAATGCACATGCAAAATAGAGCATTTGCAAATACATGATTTCTGTCAATCTGGGTGTTTGGTTGACAGGAATGCAAAGAAGCATGGTCAAATTAAGTCAAACCACAAGAAAATGTACAGTTATAATGCTATTATGCTACTATCACTTAGTCTTGTTCTTCATGAATAAGAATTTGAAATGGAGGGCCAAGTAGATACGGTTTTTCTTTGAAAGAGACACTAAAGGAACAAATAATACTTTGGACCCAGGCCACTGCCTTACTAGCTCAACTCCCAGGCCCATCTACACATGCACAGCTCCAACACGCAGAAATAAATAATGATGGCTTTTGAGAGAGTCCATCACGGATAGCTAACTTGCCTAGTACCCACTACTTGTCATATAGGAGAAACTAATCATATTCCTCATTACTATGTGTGCTCAATATATATAACCTGTAAAGTAAAAAACAATGCAAAAAGTGTACAACCTCTAGGGCGAAGCCATGTCGATCCCAGCATCATTGGGTTGGTAGCTGAGGATGCTGAGGATGCTGGGGATGATGTGGCTGTCGGAGGAGGGGAAGAAGATCTTAGGCATCAGGAGATGGAGTCAAGGGTACTGCTCCGCTGTGATGGAGGGTTTCGTTGTTGGAGCAGCTCCGGTGAGGTGTATGACAGCGAGCCTGAAGCAGGACAAGAGAGACAACGTTAGCCTGAGGTGGTATTCTATGCAATAGATGATGTAAATAAAATACATCACCAAAAAGTGCTATATGTAAAATACATCAGCCGCTCATCTCTGAACTTAACTGTCGAAACTGAATTTAATTGTCGAAGCTGAATTTTGCTATCGAAATTGAACGCACTAGTAGCAGAAAAGCAGTGCACTAATAGTTTTGGCCACTCGAGCACTAGTGGCAGAGGAGCAGTGATCTAAATCAGTAGCCGCTCTAGCAGGGACCATACTACCAGAGAGCAGTCGGGACAGCTGGTCCTGCAGCAGCAGCAGCGCGTGCGAGAGCTAGGGCAGCTGATCGTGTAGCAGCATCTCAGGTAGCAGCAGCAGGGACTCGAGTAAGAGTTGTTGCTGCTGCTCGTGCAGCAGCAGCGCGAGCAAGAGTAGAGCAGCAACGCAAGCAAGAGAAAGAGCAGCAGCGGGAGCTAGAGCAAGAGCAGACGAGTCAGGGGACCGGGAGCAAGAGCGGAGCAGCAGTGCGAGCGAGGGCGTAAGCAGCAGCAGCACAGCCAACAAGAGCTGGAGCAGCAGCGGCTCCTACTAATGTGGATGTCGCCACCGAGGGATCGACGCCATGGAGGAAGTGGCTGGAAACACCACCGTAGATGGATCAGCGTGATGGCGGCTCCGGACCGAGCGCCGGTAGGACCGTGAGATCAAATCAAGAAGAAAATGCAGCGATTAGTGTAGAACCTCTTTGGTGGCGCCGATTAGGCCTCAACTTCATCCGAGGAATAGGTGATGGTGATGCTCTTCCGATGGTGCAGGTGAATACGGTGCTGTGGGAATAGAGGTGGCGCAAAAGACGAGGCGAACATCAGGGCAACTCCTTGGATGTGGAGGACGGGGTGGCTGAACCGGCGGGATGACGAGATCAATGATGGATCCTCATCCGATGCGGTGGATGAGGGATGTCGAGGTGTTGCTGTGGACGACGTCGTTGGGAATGAGGCTCGGGCTGGGTGGCAGACGGAGGAGGATTTAGGGCTTCGTGCGTTTTTGCGGCCTCGATGTATGAATGGGGGCGGAGGGGAAGGGTGGGGGGGACCATGGCTTAGGGACGCGCTTGTATGAAATGTGGGGTGAGTTATGAAAATAGCCCCACCAATTTGAACTAAGTGCTTCTTTCGGTTCAGGGGTATCACAGGAATTTCATGTGTCGTGATTTCGCAGGTGGGAGTTTTCGCGCGCGTTGTAATTTTGGTATAGCAAGGCACGGGTTGAGATAGAGGGAATTTTAGGAGCACAACGAGACAAAGAGATATCTAAAAATTTCGAGATAACAAGGCACGGGTTGAAATTTCCGGACAAGCCCAACATGTATTGTAGCAAATCAATTCACACTTCCCTCGACAAAAAACCAAAAAGAAATCAATTCGCACCACACAAGAGAGTTTAGTCCTGTTTTATGATCATTGTTAGTCTCTTACGCCCACACATTCCTCTAACCTTTGTAGCTAGCACTAAATTTCTCTCGTGCATGCACACGACCTCCTCGCCCTCCCCCTCCCTCAACATTCTATCCATCGTTCACATTCATTTTTTTTGTTTAGGTCATCCTCCCACGGTCTCCACAACTCCTTCTTTCTGACACACACCAATCGATAAACCTCTCTAGCAATGTTTGCCTACCACGTACACACACTGTCGGATTACAGGTTCCGCAAACCCTTGAAAGGTTCAAACTCTGGGGTGCGTGCGGAGATCTCAACCTACCCAGCCTGCCTACCCGTGATCCTCCTAAGCCTAGCGTGTCAAGCTCGAAGAGACAAAGAGACACAACAGTTTATCCTAGTTCGGGCCACCTTGCAGTGTAATACACTACTCCAGTGTTTTGGTGGATTGCCTCAAAGGGCTGAGGATGAACTAGTACAGTGGATGAACTAGCCTCAGGAGGTGAGGTGTTCTTGAGCTCAAGAGTGCTGGTGAGGTGGTCGGGTGAGAATGGATCCGATCCCCTTCTATGGTGGTGGCTAAGTCCTATTTTTAGTGGCCTTGGTCCTCTTCCCAAATGTTGGCGGGAAGGGATCCCCCAACGGCCGAATTTGAAAGGGGACAAGTAGTACAGCTTATCTTGACAAAAGTGGTCTTCGCCTGCGAAAAGCCCCTGGTTGTGATGCTGCGGTGGTCTCGATGATGACCTCCGTCCTGCCGTCCTAGTGGTCTTGGCCTTGTTGCACCAGAATGGAAACCTTTGGCTGATTCCTCGGGACTCCGCGCTTGTGGCTTGCCTCCCTTGCACCGAAGAGGAAACTGGCGCTCTGCGCCCGCTGGCGCCCGCCTGGCCTTGGTCATCATGACTCACGTAAGCTGAGCCTCACGAGGTGCACCTTGCACAGAACTCTCCGCCCCTTGGGAGCCAGCCTGAAGAGGCCGATCCCCTCGGGGGTCTTAGTGTCATCCGCCTCGTGAGCAGGCCGTACCAGGCCGTCGATGGAGCCACGTGGTGGGCCGCAGGCAGGCAAGTCTGGATACCCCCATATCCAGAATGCCGACAGTAGCCCCCGGGCCCAAGGCACGCTCGGACTTGGCTTCCAGGCGAAGCCAAAGGGAAAGTGCGAAACGCTGCGGGCCCTAACCGCCTGCGGCCTTGATGACGCGTGGTGATTGATGGGGCGTAGGCGTATCCAGTTCCCCATGCTACCTCGGCAACTGTTCAACTTGATGGAAGGATGCAGCATGCAGAAGATCATCACGGCGCGAGGTCGTGGAGGCCAGCGATTGGCCTTCCTTGGCTATAAATGTGGGGGAAGGGCAGAGCCCCCCGCTCATCTCTCCTTCATCTTCCTGCCGCCCGCTTCTTCTCCTTCTTCGTCTTTCTTCCATGGCGCCGACCAGGAGGTTCTCGGTGGACGAAAAGGGGATGGCCCCCAAGGAGGGGCCTGATCCTCTCCCACCGAAGAAGCGACTCCACCTCCCTCATGACGCCAGCGTGGGGTGAGAGGTGACCAGGCCTTGGCAATCGAGGCCTCCGCCTGGCTTCCCCTTCCCCGTGTACGCCCGCGCCCGGGATGAAGATGAGCGCCATCAAGCGGCCCCCAACGATGGAGGACGGGCCGCCATTGCCTTGCCGACCGTGCCATGGACTCACACCGAGGGTAGCTCGCGCGAGTTCGTGGTGTGGGCGGTGATGCCTCTTGATTCCTGGATCCGGCTCCCGAGGTTCTTCGCCAGTGAGCTGCCTTCAAGGGGGGCGCTTGAGCTATGGCTGCAGCATGTCAGGTGCTGCAGCTTGGCCACCGGAGATGAGGTCGAGGTGGTGCCCCCGGAGACGTCTTCATGACCCACAGATGGGGTGAGGTCGTCCGGGCTTGCCGCGCCGAGGGAGCCCTCGCGGTTCACTTTGAGTATGATGGCGCATCCACCTTATTCTTCAAGGTCTTCAACGAGGAGGGCAAATGGCTGGAGTGCTGCCCCGGAGGAAGCAGCCCGCGGGGTGCAGCCATGGGTGCTAGACCTGCTTATGTCCCCTTTGGCGCCTCTTCCAGCAGCAGCGATGACTCCTGAGAATCTAGTGACTCTCCTGAGACTAGGGAGTCTCTGGAGTCTAGCGACGATAGCTACGTGCCGCCAAGCTCCTGCCATGGTCGGAGCGCAGTAGCGGCTGCCGCCCGGCATCGCTGGTGACGCTCAACAGCTTAGTAGTATCCTTCCTTCTTTTGCTTTCCCTGCGCGAATGAAAACCGGCCCCCGTAGGATTTGTAAGGATCGGAGTATATTTAATACCTTTGCTTTCTTTGGTTCTGTGATGAATTTGCGTATCCCAGTTCAGCACGATTCTTCCCTTTTCTTTTCCCTAGACGGCACGACACTCTACATCAATGGGTCCTAGTCCCCAGGCAGGCTTCAGCCATCGCTAGTATGCCAGGTCGCGATGCCATGGTCAAGGCTAGGAGGTGAGCGGCCCGAGGTCTGGTGAGAGCTCATGAGACGCGATGCTCATGAGGTCCCCCTTGGCGTGCAAGCAGCCGCCCAGAGAATTGAAAAGGGGGGTGAAGCCGCCGGAGTGGGACTGCGAGGCTGGGGCATGCAGGGAGCGAGACCGGTGCCAGAAAATGCGACTTATCATTTGGTAGTCCTGATCCATCGGGAGGAGGGTGCCTGCTCTTGCGTCTGTGGTGGTAACATTAGGCACGGCCCGCAACGACCACCCTCTCGCCTCACTCGCCCATGTGCTTTACGTCCTCGGGTCCCGGCCCTCGAGCAAGCTCAGCCGTTGCTAGTATGCCAGGTCGCGGTGCCGTGAGCAAGGCCAGGGGGTGAGGGCTGGAGAGCCAGTAGGAGCTCCCGAGAAGCGATGCTCGGGTCCTCCCCCTTTAATGCGCAAGCGACTCGCGAGGTAAGATGGCGTTTGTCCAAACCGGCCCGTGAATCATCGCCAGGTGAACCTGCAGGTTAGCTGACAGAAGAGGCCGAGAACCCCTGCGGAGTGGGTCGTCCGCCCAAGGTCCCTGGCGCTAGACGAAGGCACCATGGACCTGGTGAGGCGGCGTGCACGAGGCGGATCGCGAGCCAGAGCTTGCTCCTCGGGTTTATCAGCATTGCAGGGACGGACCCGAGCACAAGCGTCGTGCCGATGCAAGTAGCCATGCAGTGAGGTAGGCGAGGGACAAGCCAACAAATGTAGGGAGTCCGCGAGGCAATTAAAGACTTAAGGCCGCAGGGTTAGGATCATAGGTAAGCTCATAGAAAACGGTTAGACAATCCTGGTGAATGCAAAACGATACACGCCGCAGGGACGGATGCCACATGGCCGGGGGATGATGCAGCCCGAGGGGCGCCCCCAAACTGAACGAACTAGAGAGATGTCACCTGGTACTGTCATTGGAGAGGTGTTGGGGTAGCAAAAGATGCGCGCTGCTGGAGTCGTTCCTCATGAGCCGCCCTGGCCCCTAGCCTCGAGAGGCTCAGAGGGCCCGGGAGGCTCCTAGGGGTGCTCCTCCATCTCCGCCAGGGTCGCCTGATGCCTGGTCTCGCAAGCCGCTAGGGCATCCCTTGCACAACGCTGGAACACTACAGCTGCGCCTAGTAGTCCGAAGGGCTTGCAGACGTAGTTGTGGGGTGGACCCTCGCATTGGCCAATACGAGACGGCTAGAAGAGATGCCGAGATGCGGCCCTGTTGAGCCCTGGGATGTCGACGCGGAACTCCTTACCCTTGCCAGGGCAGTGAGCCACGCCTCGCGGTAGGTGGCGATCGCCTTGAAGAATCCTTGCCTCTTGAATTTCCTCAATTGCCTTGCTGATGAACTCCTGAACGTCTGGCGTCTCCCACCTGACGCCTTCTGATGGGAAGCGTGCGCTGAAGCGCACATCCACATGGTGCCCGAGCGCCTCCCTCGTGACCCTGGCTAGGTCTAAGGCCCTCCCGAGGAAAGCCCCCGAGCCCAGCCTGATAGGGGCGTCGGGCATGCCTTCCTATGCGATGAGCGAAGGCGCCCCGTCCGGGGATGCGCGGCTCAGCGCGGCGTCCTCGGGCGAGGCTTCCTCGCAAGATCCCTAACCCAGTTGCAGCTTCTTTATCTTGGGGGCGACCTCATGAGGTAGGGCACTGCTCTCATCTTCAGGGCTCTCGACCACTGCAGCTTGGAAGGCGCGCTCTAGGGAGCACACCGCGTCCTTTTCCTGGTATGCGACCGTGATGACGCCACTGGTTCCTGGCATCTTGAGGATGTTGTAGCAGTGGTGCATCGCTCCCATGAACTTGGCCAGTGCTGGGTACCCTAGGATGGCATTGTACGGTAGGTGAATGTCGGTGACGTCGAAGTCGATGAGCTCGGTGTGGTAGTTGTTGCATTCGCCGAAGGTGACAGGGAGGCGGACCTGCCCTATCGGGTGCGTGGAATCGTCAATCACTCCTGAAAATGGCTTGGTTAGCTCAAGCTGGTAGTACAGCGCTTGGAGCCTGTCGAATGTTTGAACTGACAGGACATTGAGCCTCGCTCCACGATTGATGAGAGTCTTGGTGATGACAACATTGCTGATGACGGGCGAGCAGAGAACGGGGAGCGCGCCAGCAGTGGCCGCGCACTTGAGCTGGTCTGAGGAGCTGAAGGTTATGGCGCATTTGGACCACCTGAGAGGGCGAGTTGCTTTAGGCTTGGGGAGTGCTGCGTTCACCTCGCGTGCGAACTGCTTGAAGATGCGGTGAGAAGCTAGGGCCTGCGAGCCACCCGGGATGCGGGCAATGGCACATGGCTCCTGGAAGCCCCCAGCCCCCTCGTTCTGGTGATGATCTTCATTCCTTCTTGGTGGTGGAGGTAGTGGAGGAAGACCGGCATTGCCCTAAGGGCGCTCCTCACGAGGCTTCTCCCTCCAAGCGCCCTCACGAGGTTGGCCCTACCAACGGTCCTCCCGAGGATGGTCGTGCCACTCCTGGCGATGGTCGTGCCCGTCCCAGCGTCCTCCACCTCGGCCACCTGCGCGGCCATAGCCTTGATTGTTGCGCTTGGGGAGTTGACCGAGGCGCCCGTCATGGAGGGCCCTGAGCTGCTGGCAGTCAGTGGTGTTGTGGCTATGGACGTTGTGGAAGACGCAGAATGGTCGGTTGCTCTTGGACGACTCGGGGTGATCGCAGCCGCGCTTCATCTCTGGCTCCACCGCAAGACCCGCCGGCCCCTTGTGCTTCAAGTCCTTGGCCTTGGCCTTCTTGTCTTCTGGACAGCATCGGGGAGCTCGAGGAGGGAGAGGCGCCCCTCCTCATCCCTTGCGCACTTGTTCGCCATATTGAACATCTCCAAGGCCGTGCAGAGGTCCTCATCGATGGCGAGCTCCTCCTTCATCTTGACATCGCGGACGCCATCAGTGAATGCTGAGATGATGGCCTTGTCCGACACCTTGGGATCTTGAGGCAAACGTTGTTGAAGTGTTGGATATACTTCTGCAGGGTCTCTCCTGGCTGCTGCTTGATGCGATGCAGGTCACCCACGGCCGGCGGGCGGTTGCGAGTGCCCTGGAAGTTGGCGATGAAGTGGTCGCGCATCTCCTCCCAGGAAGAGACCGATCCCTCGGGGAGGTTGAGGAGCCAAGAACATGCGCCATCCTTGAGGGCCATCGGGAACCAGTTCGCCACGATCTTCTCGTCGCCGCTGGCCGCCTTGATGCTCAGCTCGTAGAGCTGTAGGAACTCGGCGGGGTCGATGGTGTCGTCGTAGTGTGGGGGCAGGTCAGGCTTGAACTTGCTCGGCCAGATGACGTTGTGGAGCTCCGAGGTGAACGCGCGACATCCTGATGTGGCCACTGGAGCCCGCCGAGGAGGTAGAACTTGGTCCTGGTGCACACACGCCACCATCTCCTGTGGCAGCATGCGGGCCTGACGCGGGGGTGCAGGAAGTACGCGTGCTTCTGCTTGAGGCCGCTGCACCACCTGGCAGCTCACCTCTTCCCGCGCAGGCGCCTGGCACGGTGGATCACGCCGCGGTGCCACACGCCTTGGCTCAATGATGACGCCCTGGGCCAGAGGTGGTGGAGGAGCCTCGTGAGCCACATCACCCGCGGCAGGTGGCTGCTGAGGAAGTGAGCGGGCCGGTGCAGCGGTGCCCCCGGCCGCGCTGACGAGCTCAGCGATCCGCTCGAGCCACTCCTCGTAGAAGCCGTTGACTGGGAGGTAGCGAAGGAGCTCCCGCGCCATGAGCTAAGCGGCCTGCGCATTCGCCGGGCCGTGTCGCGCGTGGGATGATGAAGCTGCTGGGGTCAGTGATGGAGTGGCAGTGCGCCCGTCACGGCGCACTGAAGGGTGCAGCCAAGAAGCTTGCTGCTCGTGGCCGGCAGGGCCCGTGGCGGCCTTGGCCACCGGAGATGGAGCACTATGAGCACAACCATCGCCCACCGGAGCCGTTTGAGCAACACGAGCGGCGACCGCGGCCTGGCTCTCGGCGCGAGCTCGGCATGCGTCAGCCATGGAGGTGTCGGAGTGACGGTGGATCAGTCGACGGAAGAGAAGATCCGACGCACCCCTACCTGGAGCGCCAAATGTTGGATTACGGCTTCCACAAACCCTTGAAAGGTTCAAACTCTGGGGTGCGTGTGGAGATCACAACCTACCTAGCATGCCTACTCGCAATCCTCCTAAGCCTAGCGCGTCGAGCTCGAAGAGACAAAGAGACACAACAGTTTATCCTGGTTTGGGCCACCTTGCGGTGTAATAACCTACTTCAGTGTTTTGTTGGATTGCCTCGAAGGGCTCAGGATGAACTAGTACAGTGGATGAACTGGCCTCGAGAGGTGAGGTGTTCTTGAGATCAATAGAGCTGGTGAGGTGGTCGGGTGAAAATGGATCTGATCCCCTTCTATGGTGGTGGCTAAGTCCTATTTATAGTGGCCTTGGTCCTCTTCCCAAATGTTGGCGGGAAGGGATCCCACAACAGCCGGATTTGAAAAGGGACAAGTAGTACGGCTTATCCTGACAAAAGTGGTCTTATCCTGCGAAAAGCCCCTGGTTGTGACGCTGCGGTGGGCTCGGTGATGACCTCCGTCCTGGTGGTCTTGGTCTTGTTGCACCATAATGGAAACCTTTGGCTGATTCCTCGGGACTCCGCGCGTGTGGCTTGCCTTCCTTGCACCTAAGAGGAAACTGGCGCTCTGCCCCCGCTGGCGCCCGCCTGGTCTTAGTCGGCATGGCTCATGTCAGCTGAGCATCACGAGGTGCACCTTGCATAGAACTCTCCACCCCTCAGGAGCTAGCCTGAAGAGGCCGATCCCCTCGGGGTCTTGGCGTTGTCCGCCTCACGAGGGTCTTGAGCTGTTGATGTCGAAGTTGGGCCATACCAGGACGTCGATGGAGCTGCGTGGTGGGCCGCAGGCAGGCAAGTCTAGATACCCCCATATCTAGAACGCCGACACACACACTTTCCATCTCCTCCTTTATCTATCCATGCCTCATGTCTCTCATACGGTCCCACACGCGTGTAAACTCTCGCCCCTCTTTTCATCGATCTCACACTCGCACACTCCTCCCCCTCTCTAGTAGGCCTCTCGCACCACGTCCTAGCCCCATCCCTCTCTCCCTCTCTATCCGTATCTATGGGCCTCATTTGCCTCTAACAAATGGATGTACACCAACCGATCTCCCACTACACATGTAGTTAGCTAGGTCGTTTATAACTAGTTTTCCCCACGCGTCGATCAATCCACCTTATTAGTTATATCTCTCCCTTCCTACGACACACAAAAATTGATCTACCAATCTAGTTAGGTCTTCTTACCAAACACATATGGTCCCCCTTCATCATGCATGTGTGCCTCCCGACACATCTATCACGTGCGCGCACACACACACATAGACACATCCCCTCTCTTCTTGATATTGCAGTTGTACCCTCAGTTTGTCTAGTAGGCATATCCCACCATCTCCGAGAAGCAACTCCACCACCCCTCCGGCACTCTCTCTCTCTCTCTATCTCTCTCTCTCTCTCTCTATATATATATATATATATATATATATCTCTCTCTCTCTCTCTCTCTCTCTCTCTCTCTCTCTGTGTGTGTATGTGTCTGTGTGTGTGTGTGTGTGTGTCCCAACCTATTGCCTGTCCTTCACTTATATATGTATGGATGTCGACTGATCTCCCTCAAGACATAGCTAGGTCTCTCCTTCTCAAAAAATATATGAGTCGATCTACCTCTCTGGTTAGGTCTTTGCCTCCCCCCCCCACACACACACACCGATACATCGAGCGGTCTAGTCATGTCTCCCTGCCACACACAAACTTGCCCTCTGTCCTCTGACATTCCGGTAGGTCAGTGGCCCTATATCTTTGACATGCACACACACAATTTTGATGGCTTTCTTCATCGATCTCGCACCCACACACTTGATCCTCTCTTCGACTCTATCGATATCTATGGCCCCTCCCTCTCTTCTTGTGGATCGCCCCCTCTATATAGGATATAGATAGGCCTCTATTTTCACACACATTGCATGTGCCACATTTTTTGTTTGAGATATCATCGACACATATCCTCTAACCTTTGTAGCTAGCACTAACCTTCTCTCATGTATGCACATGCCCTCCTGGCCCTCCCCCTCCCTCAGCATTTTATCCATCATGCACATTCATTTTTTTTCTTTAGGTCATTCTCCTACGGTCACCACGACTCATTCTTTCCGACACACACCGATCGATAAACCTCTCTAGCGATGTCTGCCTACCACATACACACACACTTTCCATCTCCTTTCTCTATCCATGTCTCGTGTCTCTCATATGGTCCCACACACGTGTAAACTCTTGCCCTTCTTTTTATAGATCTCACAATCACACACTCCCCCCCCCCCCTATCTAGTAGGCCTCTCGCACCATCTCCTAGCTCCATCCCTCTTCTCTACCTGTCTCTCTGGGCCTTATTTGCCTCTAACAAATGGATGTACACCGACCGATCTCCCACTATACATATAGCTAGCTAGGTCGTTTATAAGTCATTTTCCCCACGTGTCGATCGATCTACCTCATTAGTTATGTCTCTCCCTAACTCCGACACACAACAATTGATCTACCGATCTAATTAGGCCTTCTTGCCTAGAACATATGGTCCCCCTTCATCATCCATGCATGCCTCCTGACACATCTATCACGCACACGCACGCACAGAAACACATCCTCTCTCTTCTCGATATCGTAGTTGTACCCTCAGCTTGTCTAGTAGGCCTCTCCCACCATCTCCGAGAAGCAACTCCACCACCCCTCCGGCACTCTACCTCCCTCTCTCTCTCTCTCTTTATCTCTCTGTCCCAACCTATTTCCCATCCTTCACTTATGTATGGATGTCGACCGATATCCCTCAATACATAGCTAGGTCTCTCCTTCTCAACACATATATGAGTCAATCTACCACCCTAGTTAGGTCTCTGCCTCCCCCCTCCCCCCACACACCGATACATCGAGCGCTCTAGTCATGTCTCCCTGCCACACACAAACTTACCCTCTGCCCTCTGACGTTTTGGTAGGTTAGTCGCCATATACCTTTGACATGCACACACACAATTTCGATGGCTATCTTCATCGATCTCGCACCCACACACTTGATCCTCTCTTCAATTCTATCGATATGTATGAACCATCCCTCTCTTCTCGTGGATCGCCCCTCTATATATGATATAGATAGGACTCTATTTCACACATATTGCATGTGTCACTTTTTTGTTTGAGATATCATCAAAACATATTCCCACGGAGCACACGCCATCTCTTAGGTTTGTATCTCTCTCACACACACACACATGTAGGTGGGGGAAGTGCACGAAGAGAAGAGGTGCCCGCACGGTGCATGTACTCCTATCTCTTTCCCAACCACACCGCGCGGGTACACAGTGGAGCTCATTTATGTACGGAAAGGCAGCCCACGTGGTAATTTGACACATGTACTGGTTGTCCAATTGATGGAGAATCGTGTATCATGGGTGAACAAACAAATTGTGACTTGTCGCGTTATTTAGAAAAAGAGGCAAACCATGTGGGGCCTACCTTAGAGGCAAGGCTCTATACACTAGAGATGCTATGTACTACTTTTGATGTGTCTTGTCAACTCGCAGAACAAGGAGAAGCTTGCTTAGTACGCCCTCTCTCCCGCCCACGGGCGTGGTAGCTCACAGAGTCGCATGACGAGGAGAAGCTTGCTTACTACTCTTACGCCTGCTCCCTCGCCCACGCGCGCAGTGGCTCGCAGGACAAGGAGAAAATTTTAGTACTACTCCCTCCATTAGACGTATACTCCTCGTCCCTACCTTGGTTAGGGAGATCATCATATTGTATGAAATATATGTCTTTTAGTAGATCTCAATATGAACTACTAGTACATACTCCAAATACTGATGTATATAAATGTATTTTAGACTGTAGATTCACTCATTTTGCTCTGTATGTAGTCCATATTGAAACAGACGTAGTAGTACGAACTCTCCCTCGCCCATCGCCCTTCGTCCACGTGGCGGACGTGCAGCAATTCGTTCAATGTCAGATAGCCAGAACCATATACTGTACTACCATCATTGCTCGACATCCCAAAGAAGAAGAGGCAAGCACAAGGTTAATATTATTGAGATGCCAAATGCAACATTTATACGAGAACGAGTATTAGTACTAGTACGTACTGTATGGGGAAGAAGGCAACAAGAATATATGTTTTGCGGGACAGTCTCTTCTTACAGGACGTGCTAGACCTAGTGGACCTCATTGTTGCAATGGCAGTATCATAGATGGCACGATTCGAAGTGGTGGGCAGCAGGAATAATATTCGGAGCTGCTTAGTTTTAAACCCCATGAAGAAGTCCCATCAAAAGGAATAGCCATCATCTACACGTGCTCCTATGTAAAATGAGTAAATGAGACAAAAAGAGAAAGAGACAAAGTAAAAAAATCACCAGCCTTAGAGACAGCCCTATTGTATCAGTGAATGATATTTCTACGTCATGATTAACATGGCTATATTAACCATGTTGCGGAGGTAGCAGTGGATGGATATTCAACGAGGATTGAAATGATGGCTGCTTCCTCGGTCAAACATAGAGGAAGGTGGGCCTCGTGATTTGACGGCTCATTAGTCATTATTACTGCCTATACTCTTTGCCCATATAATAACCGTGTGGTAGAGTAGTTGGCCTACTAAACATGCTCGAAATGACAGCATGGTAGAGTAGTTGCACATATAATAACTGCGTGGTAAAGAAAGGAGTATACTTTTAATAACCATGCTCGAAGAGAAGAGGTGCACGCACCCACGCACGTAGCACTCTTTGCGTCTTCCCCAACCACACACGTGACACGGTGGAGCTCATTTTTGTACGATGATGTAGCCCACTTGATAATTTGATGCGTCTAGTAGTAGCTACTCACTTAATGGAGGGTTGGGAACCACGCATGAACGGTGCCGTGTTATTTATAAATAAAGTTTTTTTTCTTCAGTGGCACGTAAGCAATATAAATAGCTTCATATCTCTACTCTTTATCTTTACTCTTATAAAAAACTGAGTTGGTGATGATGGTGTGCCTGCCATATTGCAATATAGACCATCTGATCTATATCTGACGGATAGAAAGCAAACTATGGAAATTTTGCAAAAGGATACTCACAGATCTCTCATTCATCCTTATCTCCCACAACTTCATTGTTGAGTAATTAAAAAAGGAAGCCTCTAGACCAATCTGGCATGGTGGCCGCTGCCGGTGTTGTCCATCCCCATGCCTCCGCTAAGTCCGACCACCAATCACCACCACACCCCACTCCTCCTCACCTTATCTCTCATCTTTCTCGAGATATCATTTTTTCGATGAAATTCTCGAGATATCATTAGTTCTTACACATGGGATTACGGATACGTCTCCAACTATCTATAAATTTTATTGTTCCATGTAGTTATATTCTCATTCTTGGATGTTTTACAATCGTTTATAGCAACTTTAAATCATTTTTGGGACTAACCTATTGACATAGTGCCCAGTGCCAGTTGCTACTCTTTGCTTGTTTTTTACTTTGCAGGAAATCAATATCAAACGGAGTCAAAATGCAGTGGAACTTTTTGGAGATTATTTTGGACCGGAAGACATCCAGTGGGCCAAAGAAGTACTAGATGGGTGCCTCGAGGGGGGCATGATAACCCACAAGTGTAGGGGATCGCAACAGCTTTCGAGGGTAGAGTATTCAACCCAAATTTATTGATTCGACACAAGGGGAGCCAAAGAATATTCTTAAGTATTAGTAGTTGAGTTGTCAATTCAACCACACCTGGATAATTTAGTATCTGCAGCAAAGTATTTAGTAGCAAAGTAGTATGATAGTAATGGTAACAGTGGCAAAAGTAAAGATAATAGTTTTGTAGTAATTGTAACAGTAACAACGGAAAAGTAAATAAGCGAAGCACAATATGTGAAAAGCTCGTAGGCATTGGATCAGTGATGGATAGTTATGTCGGATGCGATTCCTCATGTAATAGCAATAACATAGGGTGACACAGAACTAGCTCCAATTCATCAATGTAATGTAGGCATGTATTCCAAATATAGTCATACGTGCTTATGGAAAAGAACTTACATGAAATCTTTTGTCCTACCCTCCCGTGGCAGCGGGGTCCTAGTGGAAACTAAGGGATATTAAGGCCTCCTTTTAATAGAGAACCGGAACAAAGCATTAGCACATAATGAATACATGAACTCCTCAAACTATGGTCATCACCGAGAAGTATCCCGATTATTGTCACTTCGGGGTTGTCGAATCATAACACATAATAGGTGCCTATAGACTTGCAAGATAGGATCAAGAACTCACATATATTTATGAAAACATAATAGGTTCAGATCTGAAACCATGGTACTCGGGCCCTAGTGACAAGCATTAAGCATAGCAAATTCATAGCAACATCAATCTCAGAACATAGTGGATACTAGGGATCAAACCCTAACAAAACTAACTTGATTACATGGTAAATCTCATCCAACCCATCACCGTCCAGCAAGCCTACGATGGAATTACTCACGCACGGTGGTGAGCATCATGAAATTGGTGATGGAGGATGGTTGATGATGATGACGGTGACGAATCCCCCTCTCCGGAGCCCCGAACAGACTCTAGATCAGCCCTCCCGGGAGAGATTAGGGCTTGGTGGCGGCTCCGTATCGTAAAACGCGATGAAACTTTCTCTCTGATTTTTTTCTCTGCAAAACAGAATATATGGAGTTGGAGTTGAGGTCGGTGGAGCATCAGGGGGGCCACGAGACAAGGGGGTGCGCCTCCCACCCTCGTGCACAGGGTGTGGGCCCCCTGGCCTTGATTCTTTCGCTAGTATTTTTTATATTTTCCAAAACTTATCTCTGTGGATTTTTAGGTCATTCCGAGAACTTTTGTTTTCTACACAATAAACAACATCATGGCAGTTCTGCTGAAAACATCGTCAGTCTGGGTTAGTTTCATTCAAATCATGCAAGTTAGAGTCCAAAACAAGGGCAAAAGTGTTTGGAAAAGTAGATACGTTGCAGACGTATCAACTCCCCTAAGCTTAAACCTTTGCTTGTCCTCAAGCAATTCAGATGATAAACTGAAAGTGATAAAGAAAAACTTTTACAAACTCTGTTTGCTCTTGTTGTTGTAAATATGTAAAGCCAACGTTCAAGTTTTCAGCAAGTATTATGAACTAACCATACTCACAATAACACTTAGGTCTCACAGTTACTCATATCAATGGCATAATCAGCTAGCGAGCAATAATAATAGAACTCGGATCAAGTCATATCCAATATAAACCAATAGTAATGAATGCAAATGACAGTGTGCTCTCCAGCGGGTGCTTTTTAATAAGAGGGATTATGACTTCAACATAAAAGTAAATAGATAGGTCCTTCGCAGAGGGAAGCAGGAATTTGTAGAGGTGCCAGAGCTCGATTTTAAAATAGAGATGAATAACATTTTGAGCAGCATACTTTCACTGTCAACGCAACAACTATGAGATGGCGATATCTTCCATACTACATGCATTATAGGCAGTTCCCAAACAGAATGGTAAAAGTTTATACTCCCCCACCACCAACAAGCATCAATCCATGGCTTGCTCGAAACAACGAGTGCCTCCAACTAACAACAGCCCTGGGTGAGTTTTGTTTAATTAAATTGATTTGCTTTGATCTTTGTGGATCATGGGACTGGGCATCCAGGTTACCGGCCCTTTCTCGTGAATGAGGAGCAGAGTCCACTCCTCTTGAGAATAACCCACCTAGCATGGAAGATATAGACAGCCCTAGTTGAAACATGAGCTGCTCGGCATACAAAACAGAATTTCATTTGAAGGTTTGGAGTTTGGCACATACAAATTTACTTGGAACAGCAGGTAGATACCGCATATAGGAAGGTATGGTGGACTCATATGGAACAACTTTGGGGTTTAAGGAGTTTGGATGCACAAGCAGTATTCCCGCTTAGTACAGGTGAAGGCTAGCAAAAGACTAGGAAGTGACCAACTGAGAGAGCGACAACAGTCATGAACATGCATTAAAATTATTCACACCAAGTACAAGCATGAGTAGGATGTAATCCACCATGAACATAAATATCGTGAAGGCTATTTTGATTTGTTTCAACTACATGCGTGAACATGTGCCAAGTCGAGTCACTCAATTCATTCAAAGGAGGATACCATCCCATCATACCACATCACAATCATTTTAATAGCATGTTGGCACGCAAGGTAAACCATTATAACTCATAGCTAATCAAGCATGGCACAAGCAACTATAATATCTAAATGTCATTGCAAATATGTTTACTTCATAATAAGCTGAATCAGGAACGATGAACTCATCATATTTACAAAAACAAGAGAGGTCGAGTTCATACCAGCTTTTCTCATCTCAATCAGTCCATCGTATATCGTCATTATTACCTTTCACTTGCACGATCGAACGATGTGTATAATAATGGGATAATTAGATTTATGCCCCTAGTTGTGTCCCACTTCTATGTTTTACCCCTAATTCCCAAAAGTCACCGGTTCTGTCCAAGTCACTTTGCTCCTCTTATGCTTTTGCCCTTTGACCGTTTGACCGTTAGTTTGAAAACTTCATAACTAATTCATACTATATCAAAAAAATGCAAATAAGATACCAAAATGTTCAGAAAAACATCACCTATATGTCAGTGTCATTTGCATTCATGAAAAAAGTGTTGGAAAGTGCACATCCGAGTTTTAGCTCTTTTGATACCACCATGAATAGTAAACTCTAACAAAATGCAAAAAAAAATCAAAAAAAATGTGGTGGCAAAGAACGACAAATGTTCTAAGTGCTTGCGAAGTTTCATTAGGGAACGACATTCGTGGAAGTCGTGGCAAAAAAATTATCTATTTTGGAGTGCTGATTGTTTTTTTTTTGCCGCGGCACCCACAGATGTTATTCCCTCATGAAACTTGGCAGGCACTTAAAACATTTATCATTCTTTGCCACCAATTTTTTTAAAAAAAATTGAAATATTTTAGATTTTACTATTCATGGTGGTAGCATAAGAGCTAAAACTCGGATGGGCACTTTCCAACACTTTTTTCATGAATGCAAATGACACTGACATATAGGTGATGTTTTCTGAACATTTTGGTATCTTATTTGCATTTTTTTGATTTAGTATGAATTAGTTATGAAGTTTCCAAACTGACGATCAAATGGTCAAAGGGCAAAAGCATAAGAGGAGCAAACTTACTTGGACAGAACAGGTGACTTTTGGGAATTAGGGTTAAAACAGACGAGTGGGACACAACTAGGGGCATAAATCTAAGTATCCCTATAATAATAATAGTGCACGTGCATTGGAATAAGCTGGAATCTGTAAGCATTCAACTCAAGAGAGAAGACAAAGTAATATGGGCTCTAAGTTAAATAAACAATCATGCATATGAGAGCCACTAAAAAATTTCAATATGGTCTTCTACTCTCGACCCCCAAAGGAAAGAAAAGAAATAAAACTATTTACATGGGAAAGCTCCCAACAAGAAAGAAGAACAACGAGAAATCGTTTTTTTGGGTTTTCATTTTAATTTCTACTACATGCATGGAAATTAAACTAACTAATTTTTTGTTTTTTCTTAAGGTTTATCAAACACACAAGAAGAAAGATAAAAAAGAAAATTAAACTAGCATGGATAATACAATGAAAGAGTATGAGCACCGACAGCTAGAATAGTGTGTGAACATGAATGTAAAGTCGGCGAGAAATACACACTCCCCCAAGCTTACGCTTTTGGCCTAAGTTGGTCTACTGCCAAGGATAGCCTGGCCGATATCCATAGTTGTAACTTGGGTCGTACTGATATGCAGCAGCAAATGCCTCCTGAGCTGCGGCATGTTGGCGAGATGCCTCCGCTCTCCCCTCGTGTTCAGCTGCCTCCTCCCTGGTAACAACATATCTTTGTTTTGCCTGGTAATCAAAAAGGAAAGGAGCAAGGAGAGTAACATGGACAGAGCTATGTCTGTCAAAGATTAGTCGATACTGGAGGAATTGTTCATTCCTCAAAAGAAAACGATGTTTGACCATCCCGTCATAATCTAAATAAGTAGGAGGCAACACCATATCCCCTTCTCTTGGGGCTATACCAAGATAATTAGCTACATGGGTCGCATAAATCCCTCCAAATAAATCTCCAGACATACCATTATTATGAAACCTACATGCAACTATTGCCCCCAAGTTGTAATCTTTATTACCTCACACGGGACTCTTGAGGACCCAAAGATCAGGGATACACATATGACATGCTTCATCTTTACCATTAATGCATCTACCAATGAAGAGCAAAATAATGTATAGCAGGAAAATGGATGCTCCCTATGGTAGCTTGTGCTATATCCCTAGATTCTCCCACAGTAATACTAGCAAGAAAGTCTTTATATTCAGATTTGTGGGGGTCATTAACATTGCCCCATCAAGGAGTTTGCAAGCGGTTGTAAAATCTTCTAAGTCCATGGTATAAGATTTATCATAAATATCAAACAGGACACTCTGAGAATTACATGAACATTTATATTTAAACCTTCTCACAAATGAATCAGTCAATTGATAGTACTGAGGACACTTATCTTGTAAGAAGTCCTCAAGATCGGCATTACGCACATATGCGTCAAATTCATCCTTAATGCCTGCATTGACCATAAAATAACCTGATGGCCACTCACAAGCTCGCACTTCTGCGTCCCTCGGTGGTTCATCGTCTTGCTCACGCATAGCACGCCTAGGTCCTTTCTTTATTGAGGAACCACCTTGGTACATTCTCCTAGACATATTCTTTTTCTAAAAAAATTCTGAAATTTTAGTAACTTCAAAATAAAAGTGAATAGAACTAAACAAGATTGGTAGCAACTACTCCTACAAGTGCCTAGAGCCTATATCATGCATTAGAATTACTTGGGACCTCATAAATTTAACATGCAAGCTCAAGAACAGGGTCACCTATGCAGCAAAAATTTGCAATGAATAAAGCACTAGAACAAAAACTAATTGGACCAATGGAGGAGTCACATACCAAGAAACAATCTCCCAAAGCAGTTTTGTGAATGGAGCTTTGAGCAAGGAGATCGAAAATCGCAGCAAAATGAGCTAGAACTCGTGCTTGAGCTGGATGGGGATTTTTTGGGAATAAGATGAAGTGTGTGGGTGAAGGAATAAGTGGAGGGGCCACCCTGGGCCCACGAGACAGGGGGCGCACCCAAGGGGTGTGGGCGCGCCCTCCACCCTCGTGGCCAGGTGCTTGCCTCTCCTGCAGTGTTTTCAGTGCCTAAAATCCTCAAATATTCCATAAACAATCATACTAAATTGGCAGGGCATTTGGAGCACTTTTATTTTCGGGATATTTTTTATTGCATGGATAAATCAGAAAACAAACAGGTAATACTATTTTTGCTTTATTTATTTTAAATAACATAAAGTAAAAAGAGGGTACAAAAGGTTGTGCCTTCTAGTTTCATCCATCTCATGATCATCAAAATGAATCCACTAACAAGGTTGATTAAGTCTTGTTAACAAGCTCATTCTGAATAACACGGAATCGGAGAAATTTCGAATAACACTAAGTTACCTCAACTGGGATATGAACATCCCCAACAATAAGAATATCATACTTTTTCTTGATAGTAGGAAGAGGAAATTCAAAACCTCCAATAATGATAGTTGGACTTTTTCCAATAGAATTGATGCTATGAACTTGAGGTTGTTTCCTCGGAAAGTGTACCGTATGCTCATTACCATTAACATGAAAAGTGATATTGCCTTTGTTGCAATCAATAACAGCCCCTGCAGTATTCAAACAGGGTCTACCAAGGATAATCGACATACTATCGTCCTCGGGAATATTAAGAATAACAAAGTCCATTAAGATAGTGACATTTGCAACCACAACAGGCACATCCTCACAAATACTGACAGGTATAGCAGTTGATTTATCAGCCATCTGCAAAGATATTTTAGTAGGTGTCAACTTATTCAATTCAAGTCTACGATATAAAGAGAGAGGCATAACACTAACACCGGCTCCAAGATCACATAAAGCAGTTTTAACATAGTTTCTTTTAATGGAGCATGGTATGGTTGGTACCCCTGGATCTCCAAGTTTCTTTGGTATTCCACCCTTAAAAGTATAATTAGCAAGCATGGTGGAAATTTCAGCTTCCGGTATCTTTCTTTTATTTGTAATGATATCCTTCCTATACTTAGCATACGGATTTACTTTAAGCATATCAGTCAAGCGCATACGTAAGAAGATAGGTCTAATCATTTCAGCAAAGCGCTCAAAATCCTCATCATCCTTTGTCTTGGATGGTTTAGGAGGAAAGGGCATGGGTTTCTAAACCCATGGTTCTCTTTCCCTACCGTGCTTCCTAGCAACAAAATCTCTCTTATCATAACGTTGATTCTTTGATTGTGGGTTATCAAGATCAACAGCAGGTTCAATCTCTACTTCATTATTTTTGCTAGGTTGAGCATCAACATGAACATTATCATTAACATTGGCACTAGGTTCATGTTCATCACCTGATTGTGTTTCAGCATCAGAAATAGAAATATCATTGGGATTCTCAGGTGTGTCTACAACAGGTTCACTAGAAGCATGCAAAGTCCTATCATTTTTATTTTTCTTCTTTTTGGAAGAACTAGGTGCCTCTAAATTATTTCTCTGAGAATCTTGCTCGATTCTCTTAGGGTGGCCTTCAGGATACAAAGGTTCCTGAGTCATTCTACCAGTTCTAGTAGCCACTCTAACAGCAAAGTCATGTTTATTATTTAATTCATCAAGCAAATCATTTTGAGCTTTAAGTACTTGCTCAGCTTGAGTGGTAACCATAGAAGCATATTTGCTAATGAGTTTAAGTTCATCTTTAACTCTAGCCATATAATCACTCAAGCGTCCTATTTTGAAAGCATTATTCTTTAATTCTCTACCAACATAACCATTAAAACTTTCTTGTCTAGCCATAAAGTCATCAAATTCATCTAAGCATGGGCTATGAAATTTAGTAGAGGGAATTTCAACTTTATCATATCTATAGAGAGAATTTACCTTTACTACCTGTGTCGGGTTATCAAGACAGTGTGTTTCTTCGACAGGCGGTATATTAAGACCATATATTTCTTCAATAGGTGGTAAATTCTTAACATCTTCAGCTTTAATACCTTTTTCTTTCATTGAATTATTTGCCTCTTGCATATCTTCAGGACTGAGAAATAGAACTCCCCTCTTCTTCGTATTAGGTTTAGGAATAGGTTCAAGAGTTGGCTCAATTGGCTCAGGGATTGCCTCTAGAATTGGCTTAGGAAGAGTCCAATTATTTTCATTAGTCAACATATTATTCAATATTAATTCAGCTTGGTCGACCGTTCTTTCCCTGAAAACACAACCAGCACAACTATCCAAGTAGTCCTTGGAAGCATCGGTTAGTCCATTATAAAAGATATCGAGTATTTCATTTTTCTTAAGAGGATGATCAGCAAAGCATTATATCGGAGAAGCCTCCCCAAGCTTGTGGGAGACTCTCTTCTTTGATTTGCACAAAATTATATATTTCCATAAGGCAGCTTATTTCTTATGAGCAGGGAAGTATTTAGCACAGAAGTAATAAATCATATCCTAGGGACTACGCACACAACCAGGATCCAGAGAATTAAACCAAGTCTTAGCATCACCCTTTAATGAGAACGGAAATATCTTAAGGATATAATAATAGTGAGACTTCTCATCATTAGTAAACAGGGTGGCTATATCATTCAACTTGGTAAGATGTGCCACAACAGTTTCAGATTCAAGGCCATAAAAAGGATCAGATTCAACCAAAGTGATTATTCCAGGTTCAACAAAGAATTCATAATCCTTATCAGTAACACAGATAGGTGAAGTAGCAAAAGCAGGGTCAGGTTTCATTCTAGCATTAAGAGATTGCTGCTTCCATTTAGCTAATAACTTTTTAAGATCATATCTATCTTTGCAAGCAAAGATAGCTCTAGCAGCTTCCTCATTCATAACATAACCCTCAGGAACTACATGTAATTCATAATCAGGGGGAGAACTTTCATCGTCACTATCATCAATAATAGCATCTTCAATAATTTCATTCTCTCTAACCCTAGCAAGTTGTTCATCAAGAAATTCACCTAATGGCACAGTAGTATTATGCACAGAAGTAGTTTCATCATAAGTATCATGCATAGCAGAAGTGGCATCATCAATAACATGCGACATATCAGAATTCATAGCAGTAGTAGGTTCAGGTGTCACAAGCTTACTAATAACAGAAGGAGAATCTAGTGCAGAGCTAGATGGTAGTTCCTTACCTCCCCTCGTAGTTGAGGGCAAAATCTTAGTTCTTTCGTCTTTCAAGTTCCTCATAGTGATCAACAGATATAAATCCCAAGTGACTCAAAGAATACATCTATGCTCCCCGGCAACGGTGCCAGAAATTAGTCTTGATAACCCACAAGTGTAGGGGATCGCAACAGCTTTCGAGGGTAGAGTATTCAACCCAAATTTATTGATTCGACACAAGGGGAGCCAAAGAATATTCTTAAGTATTAGCAGTTGAGTTTTCAATTCAACCACACCTGGATAACTTAGTATATGCAGCAAAGTATTTAGTAGCAAAGTAGTATGATAGTAATGGTAACAGTGGCAAAAGTAAAGATAATAGTTTTGTAGTAATTGTAACAGTAACAATGGAAAAGTAAATAAGCGAAGCACAATATTTGAAAAGCTCGTAGGCATTGGATGAGTGATGGATAATTATGTCGGATGCGATTCCTCATGTAATAGCTATAACATAGGGTGACATAGAACTAGCTCCAATTCATCAATGTAATGTAGGCATGTATTCTGAATATAGTCATACGTGCTTATGGAAAAGAACTTGCATGACATCTTTTGTCCTACCCTCCCGTGGATGCGGGGTCCTAGTGGAAACTAAGGGATATTAAGGCCTCCTTTTATAGAGAACCGGAACAAAGCATTAGCACATAATGAATACATGAACTCCTCAAACTATGGTCATCACCGAGAAGTATCCCGATTATTGTCACTTCGGGGTTGTCGGATCATAACACATAATAGGTGACTATAGACTTGCAATATAGGATCAAGAACTCACATATATTTATGAAAACATAATAGGTTCAGATCTGAAATCATGGCACTCGGGCCCTAGTGACAAGCATTAAGCATAGCAAAGTCATAGCAACATCAATCTCGTAACATAGTGGATACTAGGATCAAACCCTAACAAAACTAACTTGATTACATGGTAAATCTCATCCAACCCATCACCGTCTAGCAAGCCTACGATGGAATTACTCACGCATGGCGGTGAGCATCATGAAATTGGTGATGGAGGATGGTTGATGATGACGACGCGACGAATCCCCCTCTCCGGAGCCCCGAACGGTCTCCAGATCAGCCCTCCCGAGAGAGATTAGGGCTTAGCGGCGGCTCCTTACCGTAAAACGCGATGAAACTTTCTCTCTGATTTTTTTCTCCACGAAACGGAATATATGGAGTTGGAGTTGAGGTCGATGGAGCATCAGGGGGCCCACGAGACAGGGGGGCGCCTCCACCCTCATGGACAGGGTGTGGGCCCCCTGGCCTTGATTCTTTCGCCAGTATTTTTTATATTTTCCAAAACTTATCTCCGTGGATTTTCACGTCATTTCGAGAACTTTTGTTTTCTACACAATAAACAACATCATGGCAGTTCTGCTGAAAACAACGTCAGTCCAGGTTAGTTTCATTCAAATCATGCAAGTTAAAGCCCAAAACAAGGGCAAAAGTGTTTGGAAAAGTAGATACGTTGGAGACGTATCAGGGCACAACCCACCTGGGCGCTCCTAGGGGCTCAGGTGCGCCCACGTGGGTTGTGCACACTTCGATGGCCTCCCGCACCACCTCTTCACCCTATAAATCGTCAAATATTCCAAAACAGTCGGGGTAACCCTAGATCAGAAGCTCCGCCTCCGCAAGGCTCTGTAGCCACGAAAAACCAATCTAGACCCCGTTCGGGCACTCCGCCGGAGGGGGAAATCATCAACGGTAGCCATCTTCATCATCCCTGCAGCCACCATGATGAGGAGGGAGTAGTCCACCCTCGAGGATGAGGATTTGTACTAGTAGCTATGTGTTTAATCTCTCTCTCTAGTGTTCTTGAGATTTCATCGGCTTTGTTAATATAGTTGGATCATATGGTGTTTTCCCCTCTCTGTCACACCCTAGCTAGTTCATGCATTAGAGTGTTGCATCATGTCTATTTCATTCAACAGAAACCTGAAATGGGGATGACAGAACCCCAGCCACCTCTGAATCCAACTGGGATTTACTAAAAATATTTTCAATGAACCTGAAATGCCCTTCTAAAATGTCCATCATTTTTGTCTTGGTTCAGAACCTCTACCAAAAGTGGTGCACAATTTTCTAGGTCATCCTAAGGTTTTTGAATTAAATCATAAGTATTTGAATTTGGGCATTTAAAATTTAAAATATTTTAAATGTTCAAATAATCCTAAACTAAAATGTTCCATGTTGTTTATATTTTAAACAGTGGGCATGAGCAGTTTGGGGAATTTTGGAGTTGCTTAAGTATTTTTAGAAAGTCCACAAAGCTACAGAAGTAAATAGAAAATAGAAAATAAAAGAGAGAAAGGGAAACTAACCCGGCAGCCCACCAGCCAGCCCACCTAGCCGGCCAAGCCCAGCCACCGCTCCAGCGAGCTGCTTGGCCTCGCCAGGCAGGCAGCCAAGGTGCTCGACATCGGCACCGCAGCGCGCCACGCAGCTGCCTGCCGCTCTCCTTCCTCCTCTCGCCGTTCTGCCGCCCTGGATCGATCGGCCACTTCTCCCTCGAGCTCACAGACACACTCCTCCTCCCGGCTCCTCTCCTCGCTCTCCGCGCCATGGCCGACGCCACCGCCGCCAGACCGCCGTGGTCGCGCTCTCCATCAACCTGCGCCGAGCCACCGTGTCCAGAGCTTCGCCGCCTCCTCTCCGTCGAGCAAGCCGAGCCCCGAGCGCCGCTGCCCTGCCACCGCACCGACCTCGTTCGACCTCGTCACCGCCGGAGATCCCTTTCGCCGTCGCCGCCGCACCATCTCATCCCCGACCGCGCCGTCAGCTTCCCCAAGACCATCGTGAGCCTGGCTATCTCCTCCCCCTTCCCTTTCTTGCTCTCGTGCACCACAGCGAGCGCACGGAGCTTCAATGCACGCGCCACCGCCGAGCTCGTCGCCGACGTGTCTCCGGCCAACCACCGGCCACACCACCTTGTCTAACGCACTCACCGCGTCACCAGGGGCCCAACGCACCTCACCACATGCCTCACCGTGCCCCGTAGCCTCGGATTCGTCTTCACCCGACTCCGGCGACCGCCAAAGTCGTCGCCGGAGACGTTTCCGGCCACCCCGAGCTCAACCACCACCACCAAGAGCTGCGGCTTGTCCCCAGCTACATGTAGGTGCTCTCCGCCATCCATTTGGTCGCCGGAACGCATAAATGCACTTCCTCTGCCACGTCTGGCCTCGCCGGCGGCTAAACGCCGGTGAGTTTGACCTTGACTTTGACCAGGGTGGGCCCAAGTTGACTCCCCTGAGTCTATGACATGTGGGGCCCCTCTACAAATTAACCCAGATTAGTTTTAACTTAATTTAGTTAGTTAATTAACTCATCGACATGCGGGACCCATCGTCGGTTTGACTGGACCAGCTCCGTTGACCACCGACGCTATCCTCGACGATTCTCGACGATAAATTATTTACTGGAATTATATTTACACAGGAAATTCCAGAAATTACCACAAACTTCAAAATTTCATAGAAATTAATCTGTAGCTCCACATGCAAAGTGTAATATAGGAAAAATGATCAGAAAAATCCAATCTATCCATCTGTTCTAGTTTCATGCATGTTTAAACAAGCTAACCTGCTGTTTATCACAGAACAAGATAAAACACTAAAAAGGGCCACTTATGAGTTTGACTTTGAATCTTTGATTCAAAATAGCTCAAACCCATCTGGTCTTAGTTGCATTAGACCAATACACTCATTTTGCCATGTCTCATGCATGCATCATATTGTTGCATACTGTTTGGTGATGTTTGTGTATCGGTGCTCTCTGCGGCAGGTCCTGCCCCCGAGGAGTACCGTGATTACCCCAACGAAGAACAATACCAAAGTAACCGACCCATCGTGCAAGCAACCAACCATTTGATCATATCGACACAATCCCATGTTCTCGCCTCCTGCTCTTTTTATCGCATTAAGACAACGCGATTCAAACTGCTGTGTCTTGCGGTAGTTGAACCCATTTCCTCTGATGACCTGTCATTGCCACAAGAATTAGATGAAACCCACTAGCATGTGTAGGAATTGATTGAGCCATATGATTGTGTTGTTCCTACCTTGCTATGCCTGCTATGCTTAGAGTCGTGTCAGGTCTGGTTCATCTGGGTGATGGGCTAGAGTGAAATGATCGTGCCAGTATGAGAGTAATGTGTTGAACACGATTTGGTAAAGGTATCGATGAGAGGCCATGTAGGAGTACATGGTGGGTTGTTTCATTGAGGTCGTCCTTAAGCACCGAGATCTGTATGTGTGATTTAAGATTCAGCTACTACCATACATTGGGCCCTGAAATTTGACCCCGCTCGACTTCTTATTCACTCTAGTCCTCTGTCCAGGAGTTGCAAGTAGTTTCTGGTGTTTGTAGCCTACTGGAGGCCGTGGACAGCGCTGACCGTAGGGGTGGGCTGTGATGCAGTAGGTACGTGGCCGGGTGTACCGGATGCCCGTTTGGTATCCCGGGAACCCTGTTCACATCGTTCGGGCCGTATGTGGAAACCTCGGCCGGACTCCCTGCGGATGGAACCTGAATAGGCGATAAACCTGGACTAGAGACTTAGGTGTTTAGGTAGGTCGTGGTCTACACCCACGTCGGCTTTCGCTTGAAGTCTGCCGAGCACATGTCGTGTGCAGACGCTAAGTGGTGGAAACATGTATGAAGAAGTACACCCCTGCAGGGTTAACATCATCTATTCGAATAGCCGCATCCGCGGTAAAGGACTACTTGGTTGCCTATACAGTTCATAGACAAGTAAATGGAAACTACTAAAAGCCTCAAGATAAGCGTGAGTGTCGAGGATGGCTCTTCCGTAGGAAGACGGAGGTGGATCCTCGGTAGTGTATTGAAGTGCCGAGTAGTGGACTCGAAAAGCAAAACCATTTCAAGTTGGAGTCTCGTAGGATAGCTTAGCCAAGAGTCAAAGCTGGCTTGCTGCAATAACCCCACCAACCCTTCTTGATAATGTGCATGTATGTAGGATCTGATGTAAGTCTTGCTGAGTACCTTTGTACTCATGTTGCTTTAATTTACATTTTTCAGAAGATGCTACAACCCCTTCCGACGGGTTATTCGTAGACATTGACATCGATGAGTAGACTAAGGCCCAGGTGGTGATCCTGAACATGTGAAGGACCATGTAGTATAGCTAGGCTTACCGAGGCCTCTTTTATTTTACTAGTTATCTGTACTCAGACAAGATACTTCCGCTGTTGGCTTGTATGCTTGTATGACTTGAATGTGGGTCGTGTGACCCGTACTTGTGTGTATGCTATGTATGGCTCTCTCGAGCCTTTAAATAAAGTACTTGTGTCGAGAGTCATGTTGTGATGCCTTGTTGTATTTGCACATATCGAGCATATTGTGTGTATGGTTGAAATGCTTGGTATGTGTGGGATCGACTATCTAGTTGTTTATCTTTAGTAGCCTCTCTTACGTGAAATGTCTCTTGGTGATTCCATTGAGCCATGGTAGCTTGCTACCGCTCCTAACACTTAGGCTGGCGGCATGTGTCCTTCTTCGCTCTCGTATCTGTCCTTCGGGAAATGTCACGCGTTGAGTACCGGAGTCCTGCTAGCCCGCTACAGCCCGGTTTATCGAGTCCTGCTAGCCCAGTGCTACAGCCCGAACTTACTCGCTGATGACCGACACGCTCGATGTTGGGTCATGGATGCTGTCCTCGTAAGTCTGTGCCACTTTGGGTTTACGACTAGCCATGTCACTCGGGCTCCTTATCATATGGATGCTAGCGACACTATCATATACGTGTGCCAAAAGGCATAAACGGTCCCGGCAAAGGTAAGGCGACACCGTGGGGATACCGTGCGTGAGGCCGCAAAGTGATATGAGGTGTTACAGAGCTAGATCGATGTGGCATTGAGTCGGGTCCTGACAGCGTTGGCATCGAGCGGACTGCCTATAGGTTCTCCGTGCCAAACCGGTCGATGTTGAGTCTAGAAATGCTTTAGTTATATGTAGGGGAATTGATTGTGGGATGGTACGTAAGGCTCTTTTTACTCCTTTACCTCATGGCATTCTGATCTGAGTCAGTCCATTCTTCCACCGGGGGTTAAGGTTTAGGATCTCCTCTCTCTATCAGGTTCACGTGTTACTAATCAGTAGTACCTTATAGGTTTGATGATTACAAGCCTAGTTCAGTTCTACTATCCTGTTATGTTGCTAAGTTGGACCAGAACCTGGATATGATATTGTTGAGTGTCTATGCAATTCTTTATAAAATGTCTCAAATCTTTTTTGAGCATTTACAGCCGTTATGCTGTCCAAATTCTGCTAGAAGTTCTAATGTCTTTGCATTGTGGTTGTGCTTCTAGATGGCCACTCGTGACCAAAACCAAGTGGTTCGCCTAACCAGATGCATCGATGTGTCCGGTCATACGGCTATGTTAGTCCGGGTAATGATCGAGACGGGTTACCGTTGGTATCCCGAATACACGGTCGAAGAGCAGTTCCGAGACTTTAATCAAAGCCAGTATCTCTGCACCGTCAGGATATTTCCCTCTTATCTTGGTTCCACTGAGCCCCTCCACTGTTCTTATGGACTTGGTGTTACTATTGAGATGGCTATGCAAGATGTTGCCTACTCTATGATGACCATCATGCGAGTCAGGACTGGCCTGCTTCGCAACACCGACTTCCGGTATATGCCAGCTTCACTCCCTGGAGCGCATGGGTATCTCCGGGCTATCTATGCTGATTCCAGTCAGGAGGACTCACTAACTCGCACCAATGCCGAGATGCTCAAGGATAAGGACCGAGAGAGTCGGGCCTTGAGAATGGAGCTTTTCAACGCCCATGCCGATCACTGGGCCACCTTTACTCGGTTTGCACCGGCTGTGCAAGCTGGACATATGGATATGAGAGATCTGTACCCTGTTAGATCTGCTCTGCCAGACATGATGGATTGGCGTGATGTGGGGGGCATCACCCCACCTCGTGGTCCCCGCAGGCCACCGTTTGTTGGTCCAGGACCTCACCCTAGCCCCTATGGTCCACAGGCTCCTCAGGACCGTCTGTTTCCGGACGCTCACGTTGAACTTCCAGGCTATGGAGGAGACTTCTATGAGAACTACTACGGAGACGTTTGAGTTAGTAGTAGTTTCACTAGTATTGTAATAGTTGTATCTCCACCGTCCTGCGTGACTTGTGGAATATGACTTAGTGTGTATCAATTCCGGAGGTGTATGAAAAATAATGTATAGGAGCTTGGAATGCCTCCGATGAGATGTAATCTTCCTTTCACCGTAGTAGTACTTTGTTTGGTCTTGTACTAAACCTTGTATGGTGTGTATGACGATGGAATAAAAGAAGCAGTTTCTGTATCTACCATGTCATATGGATGATCATCTTGCATTCCGAGTTATCCATTACATTCTACATTCTATGTCAGAATCTTATCATCCTGGACTAAACCCTTGTCTTGTTTTCCTAGGATGGTCAACACCCACAACAACCCTGCTCCGCCAGAGCAGGCCGAAGGCAGCAGAGTTGGGGAAGCAAACCTGCCTCACCCTCCTTCTCTGGCCAAAGTTATGCTGGAGGCCGAGAGAAACAAGCGGGAGACCAACCGTTTGTTGGAGCGCATCGAATGTAACACAAGACATCATCGAGGAATAACTTGGTGTCGCTCAGTGACTTCATCAAGTTACACCAACCTACCTTCCACCACTCCGTCGAGCCTCTCGACGCCGATGACTGGCTTCGCAGCATTACTCACAAGCTACGTTCTGCACTCATAGCTGAGGCTGATAAGGTCACTTTTGCTGCATATCATCTTGAAGGCCCCGCCAGTCTCTGGTGGGAGAACTATATGGCTATGCGTCCAGCTGGCCATGTCACTACTTGGGCAGAATTTAGTGAGGCTTTCCGTGAACATACATTCCGGAGGGTCTCATGGATCGTAAACGTGAGGAGTTCTGCAGTTTCACCCAAGGTCGACTCTCTATGGACGCTTACAGCAGGGAGTTCGGTAACCTCGCACGCTATGCCACCGAAGAGGTCTCCACTAATGCCAAGAAGCAGGCAAGGTTCCGCAAGGGACTTAGCCCTGAGCTTCGCCGAGATCTCCGTCTGCATGAGTGCACCTCTTTCCAAAAGCTTGTGAACAAAGCCATCAGTGCTGAGACGGGTCAGACTGATTTCGAAGCAACACGCAAGCATGGTCGTGACTTGGGTTCTTCATCCGGTGCTGGACCACAGAAGCGCCGGGTGTGGGTGCCTAACATTGCCCTGCCACCCAGGTTCACACCGAGGCCATCCTATCAGGCGCCTCGTCCAGCTCAGCAGTATGCACCAGCTAAGCCCTATGGTGGGCCATCCAACAATGCTCCTTCACGCACCAGCCCTGTGACGTGCTTCAAGTGTGGGGAATCAGGCCATTACATGCGCGAGTGTCCCCAGACCAACCCCAACCAATCTGGAAAAGCTGTTGGCCGTGGCAAGCCAGCATGGAAGGTGTTCTATGCCAAGCCGGCCACCACTGCACGTGGCCATGTGAATTGTGTCTCAGCTGAAGAGGCCCAAGAGGATCCCAACGTCGTTCTCGGTACGCTCCTTGTTAATTGCCACCCGACATCTGTTCTTTTCGATATTGGAGCATCTCATTAATTCATATCCGAAAACTATGCTCGCTTGCATAACACCGCATTCTATGACATGCCCTCCACCATGGAAATTTCTACTCTTGGTTCTAGCAGGCAAACCTCTAGAGTAAGCCATGGAAATGAAATTCAGGTCGACAGACTTGTCTTCCTTGCATCTTTGATAGCTCTTAAATCTTTGGATATTAATATCATCTTGGGTATGGACTAGATGTCAGCCCATCATGCCAAGATTGATTGCTTCTATAGGACTGTTCAACTCACGCACCCCTCGGGAAAGATAGTCAATGTCTTGACCCGAATAGCCAAGCGACGGCTATATTCTCTTAATGCCAGTCCCTTGCCAGACCTCGAAGACGTTCCGGTAGTCCGTGACTTTCCAGATGTCTTTCGAGAAGAATTGCCAGTGTCCCACCGACGAGATGTCGAGTTCGTGATAGATCTCATTCCAGGAACTGTCCCAATTTCTAGAAGACCCTATAAGATGGCACCCCTAGAACTAGCCGAACTTAAGAAACAACTCGATGAGTCCTTGAAAAAGGGTTTCATCCGTCCTAGTTCATCTCCATGGGCTTGCCCCGTCCTCTTTGTCAAGAAGAAGGATGGTACGGACCGGATGGTTGTAGATTATCGACCCGTCAACTTGGTCACAATAAAGAACAAGTATCCGCTCCCCAGGATCAACGACCTGTATGACCAGCTCGCTAGATCCTCAGTCTTCTCTAAGATGGATTTGAGGTTGGGCTACCATCAAATCAAAATCCGGAATGGGGATATTCCCAAAACAGCCTTTGTGACTCGTTACGGCCAATACGAGTACACCGTCATGTCCTTCGGCTTAACCAACGCTCCAGCCACCTTCTACCGGTTAATGAACTCAATCTTCATGGAGTATTTGGATAAATTCGTCGTGGTTTACCTCAATGGCATACTCATCTATTCCAAGAACGAGGAAGAACATGCCGAACATCTAAGGCTAGTGTTGATGAAACTTCGAGAGCATCGCCTTTATGCCAAGTTCTCTAAATGCGAATTTTGGTTGCCAGAAGTGACCTATCTAGGACATGTAATTTCTGGTAAAGGTATTGCTGTCAATCCCGAGCGAGTTCAAGCCGTCCTTAATTGGACTCCACCTGAATCAGTCAAGCAGGTTCGGAGTTTCCTCGGCTTAGCGAGCTATTGTCGCCGCTTTGTCGAAAATTTCTCCAAAGTTGCTAAACCTCTAACTGAACTCCTCAAGAAAGATAAGAAGTTCGAGTGGACTCCACAATGTGAGCACAGCTTCCAGGAACTGAAAAGACGCTTGACTTCTGCTCCCGTGCTGGTACCACCAGATTTCTCCAAGGACTTTGTTATCTATTGCGATGCCTCGCGACAAGGACTAGGTTGTGTTCTCATGCAAGATCGACACGTAATTGCTTATGCTTCACGGCAATTACACCCACATGAGGAAAACTACCCTACTCATGATCTAGAGCTTGCAGCTATAGTCCATGCACTCAAAACTTGGCGACATTACCTCCTCGGAAATCATTGCGAAATCTACACCGATCACCAAAGTCTGAAGTACATATTCACCCAACCAGATTTAAATCTCAGGCAAAGACGTTGGGTCGAGTTGATCACAGATTTCGACTTAGGGATAACTTACACCCCAGGAAAAGCCAATGTCATGGCTGATGCGCTAAGTCGTAAATCTTACTGCAACAATTTGATGTTGCAACAAAGTCAACCACTTCTCCATGAGGAATTTCGGAAACTTAATCTCCACATCATTCCTCAAGGATTCCATTCCACCTTGGTGGCGAAACCTACTCTTACGGATCAAATCATCGCTGCCCAAAAACGAGATAAAGGAATATCTCGAGTCAAGGAGAACATTGCTAGCGGAGATGCTAAATGTTTCTCTACAAATGATCGTGGTGTTGTGTATTTTGAGAACCGCCTAGTGGTTCCCAAGAACCAACATTTACGGCAGTTGATCCTTAGGGAGGCTCATGAATCTCCTCTCACCATTCATCCCGGTAGCACTAAGATGTATCAGGACCTATGCGAGAGGTTCTGGTGGACTAGGATGAAGAGCGACATTGCTCAATTTGTTGCTAATTCGGCGTGCGTAAATGCGTAAAAGCAGAGCATCAACGGCTCTGCTGGCACCCTTCAACCCTTAGCTATTCCTGAATGGAAATGGGACAAAATTGGTATGGATTTCATCACCGGTTTTCCCAGGACCAAGAGAGGGAATAATGCTATCTTCGTCGTTATCGACCGTCTTTCCAAAGTGGCCCATTTCTTGCCTGTTCGCGAGAGTATAACTGCTAGTCAGTTAGCAGATTTGTACGTCTCTCGAATAGTCTCTCTCCATGGTGTTCCACTAGAAATTAACTCCGATCGAGGAAGTCTCTTCACCTCTCGATTTTGGGAAAGTTTCCAAAATGCTATGGGAACCCGCCTTTCCTTTAGCACTGCCTTTCACCCTCAATCAAGTGGTCAAGTAGAACGTGTCAAACAGATCCTAGAAGACATGCTTCGAGCTTCTGTTATCTCATTCGGAATGGATTGGGAGAAATGCCTTCCATTTGCCGAATTTGCTTATAACAACAGCTATCAATCTAGCTTGGGTAAAGCCCTTTTGAAGTTCTCTATGGGCGAAGGTGTGAACGCCTCTTAACCGGTCGAAACCGGGAAAGACAATTCTTAGGCCGGATATGATCCAGAAGCGAAAAGCAAGTTCGCATCGTTAAATGAAAAGTTGAAAACAGCCCAATCTCGTCAAAAGAGTCAATATGACCGAAAACATAAGGCTATGACTTTCGAGGTTGACGAGAAGGCTTACCTTCGGGTTACTCCTCTGAAGGGAACCCATCGTTTCGGTAACAAAGGCAAATTGGCTCCTCGCTACATTGGACCTTTCCGCATTCTCGCGAAACGAGGAGAAGTTGCCTACCAATTGGAACTACCTCTGCATCTCTCCAGAGTCCACGATATCTTCCATGTTTCTCAACTCAGGCGTTGCTTCTCGGATCCTATCCGTGGAGGGGACCACGAAACGCTTGATCTCCAAGACAATCTCACATATCGAGAGTACCCCATTCGTATCCTCGATCAAGCCGAGTGTACCACTCGACGGCATAATATCAAGTTTCTCAAGGTTCAATGGTCGCACCATTCTGAGAAAGAAGCAACTTGGGAAAGGGAGGATCATCTTCGACTTGAGTATCCCGCCTTCTTCCCGGAGGAACCTAAATCTCGGGACGAGATTCTTTTGAGTGGGGGTGAGTTGTCACACCCTAGCTAGTTCATGCTTTAGAGTGTTGCATCATGTCTATTTCATTCAACAGAAACCTGAAATGGGGATGACAGAACCCCAGCCACCTCTGAATCCAACTGGGGTTTACTAAAAATATTTTCAATGAACTCGAAATGCCCTTCTAAAATGTCCATCATTTTTGTCTTGGTTCCGAACCTCTGCCAAAAGTGGTGCACAATTTTCTAGGTCATCCTAAGGTCTTTGAATTAAATCATAAGTATTTGAATTTGGGCATTTAAAATTTATAAATATTTTAAATGTTCAAATAATCCTAAACTAAAATGTTCCATGTTGTTTATATTTTAAACAGTGGGCATGAGCAGTTTGGGGAATTTTGGAGTTGCTTAATTATTTTTAGAAAGTCCACAAAGCTACAGAAGTAAATAGAAAATAGAAAATAAAAGAGAGAAAGGGAAACTAACCCGGCAGCCCACCAGCCAGCCCACCTAGCCGGCCAAGCCCAGCCACCGCTCCAGCGAGCTGCTTGGCCTCGCCAGGCAGGCAGCCAAGGTGCTCGACGTTGGCACCGCAGCGCACCACGCAGCTGCCTGCCGCTCTCCTTCCTCCTCTCGCCGTTCTGCCGCCCTGGATCGATCGGCCACTTCTCCCTCGAGCTCACAGACACACTCCCTCCTCCCCAGCTCCTCTCCCTCGCTCTCCCGCGCCATGGCCGACGCCACCGCCGCCGCACCGCCGCCGTAGTCGCGCTCTCCATCAACCCTGCGCCGAGCCACCGTGTCCAGGAGCTTCGCCGCCCTCCTCTCCGTCGAGCAAGCCGAGCCCCGAGCGCTCGCTTGCCCCGAAGCCACCGCACCGACCTCGTTCGACCTCGTCACCGCCGGAGATCCCTTTCGCCGTCGCCGCCGCACCAGCTCGTCCCCGACCGCGCTGTCAGCTTCCCCAAGACCGCCGTGAGCCTGGCTATCTCCTCCCCCTTCCCTTTCTTGCTCTCGTGCACCACACCGAGCGCACGGAGCTTCACCGCACGCGCCACTGCTAAGCTCGTCGCCGACGTGTCTCCGGCCAACCACCAGCCACACCACCTTGTCTAACGCACTCACCGCGTCACCAGGGGCCCAACGCACCTCACCACGTGCCTCACCATGCCCCGTAGCCTCGGATTCGTCTTCACCTGACTCCGGCGACCGCCAAAGTCGTCGCCGGCGACGTTTCCGGCCACACCGAGCTCAACCACCACCACCAAGAGCTGCGGCTTGTCCCCAGCTACACGTAGGTGCTCTCCGTCGTCCATTTGGTCGCCGGAACGCATAAATGCACTTCCTCCGCCGCGTCTGGCCTCGCCGGCGGCTAAACGCCGGTGAGTTTGACCTTGACTTTGACCAGGGTGGGCCCAAGTTGACTCCCCTGAGTCTATGACATGTGGGGCCCCTCTGCAAATTAACCCAGATTAGTTTTAACTTAATTTAGTTAGTTAATTAACTACTGACATGCGGGACCCACTGGTCAGTTTGACCTGGACCAGCTCCGTTGACCACTGACGTCATCCTGACGTATTGCTGACGCAGTAAATTATTTACTGGAATTATATTTACACAGGAAATTCCAGAAATTACCACAAATTTCAAAAATTCATAGAAATTAATCTGTAGCTCCAAATGCAAAGTGTAATATATGAAAAATGATCAGAAAAATCCAATCTACCCATCTGTACTGGTTTCATGAATGTTTAAACATGCTAACCTGCTGTTTATCATAGAACAAGATAAAACACTAAAAAGGGCCACTTATGAGTTTGAACTTTGAATCTTTGATTCAAAATAGCTCAAACCCATCTGGTCTTAGTTGCATTAGACCAATACACTCATTTTGCCATGTCTCATGCATGCATCATATTGTTGCATACTGTTTGGTGATGTTTGTGTATCGGTGCTCTCTGCGGCAGTCCCCGCCCCGAGGAGTACCGTGATTACTAACGAAGAACAATACCGATTACAATCGACCCATCGAGCAAGCAACCAACCATTTGATCATATCGATACAATCCCATGTTCTTGCTCCTGCTCTCTTTTACTGCATTAAGACAACGTGATTCAAACTGCTGTGTGCTGTGGTAGTTGAACCCATTTCCTCTGCATGACCTGTCATTGCCACAGTAACTAGATGAAACCCACTAGCATGTGTAGGAATTGATTGAGCCATATGATTGTGTTGTTCCTACCTTGCTATGCCTGCTATGCTTAGAGTCGTGTCAGGTCTGGTTCATCTGGGTGATGAGCTAGAGTGAAATGATCGTGCCAGTATGAGAGTAATGTGTTGAACACAATTTGGTAAAGGTATCGATGAGAGGCCATGTAGTAGTACATGGTGGGTTGTTTCATTGAGGCCGTCCTTAAGCACTGAGATCTGTATGTGTGATTTAAGATTCAGCTACTACCATACATTGGGCCCTGAAATATGACCCCGCTCGACTTCTTATTCACTCTAGTCCTCTGTCCAGGAGTTGCAAGTAGTTTACGGTGTTTGTAGCCTCTTGGAGGCCGTGGACAGCGTGGACCGTAGGGGTGGGCTGTGATCACGGTAGGTGCGTGGCTGGGTGTACCGGATGCCCGTTTGGTATCCGGAACCCTGTTCACATCGTTCGGGGCCGTATGTGGAAACCTCGGCGGACTCCTGCGGATGGAACCCGAATAGGCGATAAACTGGACTAGAGACTTAGGTGTTAGGTAGGTCGTGGTCTACACCCACGTCGGCTTTAAGCTGAAGTCTGCCGAGCACATGTCGTGTCTGACGCTAAGTGGTGGAAACATGTATGAAGAAGTACACCCCTGCAGGGTTAACATCATCTATTCGAATAGTCGCGTCCGCGATAAAGGACTACTTGGTTGCCTATACAGTTCATAGACAAGTAAATGGAAACTACTAAAAGCCTCAAGATAAGCGTGAGTGCCGAGGATGGCTCTTCCGTAGGAAGATGGAGGTGGATCCTCGGTAGTGTATTGAAGTGGTGAGTAGTGGACTCGAGTGCGCAAAACCATTTCAAGTTGGAGTCTCGTAGGATAGCTTAGCCAAGAGTCAAAGCTGGCTTGCTGCAATAACCCCACCAACCCTTCTTGATAATGTGCATGTATGTAGGATCGATGTAAGTCTTCTTTGAGTACCTTTGTACTCATGTTGCTTTAATTTACATTTTTAGGAAGATGCTACAACCCCTTCCGACGGGTTCTTCGTGAGCGTTGACATCGATGAGTAGACTAAGGCCGGTGGTGATCCTAAACATGTGAAGGACCGTAGTATAGCTAGGCTTACCCAAGCCTCTTTTATTTTACTAGTTATGCGTACTCGGACAAGATACTTCATTGTTGGCTTGTATGCTTGTATGACTTGAATGTGGGTCGTGTGACCCGTGCTTGTGTGTATGCTATGTATGGCTCTCTGAGCCTTTAAATAAAATACTTGTGTCGTAGAGTCATGTTGTGATGCCTTGTTGTATTTGCACATATCGGCATATTGTGTGTATGGTTGAAATGCTTGGTATGTGTGTTATCGACTATCTAGTTGTTTATCTTTAGTAGACTCTCTTACGGGAAATGTCTCTGGTGATTCCATTGAGCCATGGTAGCTTGCTCTTGCTCGAACACTTAGGCTGGCGGCATGTGTCCTTCTTCGTTCTGTATACATCCCTTGAAATGTCACGTTGAGTACCGGAGTCCGCTAGCCCGCTTCTGCCGGTTTATCGAGTCTGCTAGCCAGTGCTACAGCCGGAACTTACTCGTGATGACCGACACGTTCGATCTTTGGGTCATGGATGCTGTCCTGTAAGTCTGTGCCACTTTGGGTTTACGACTAGCCATGTCGGCCGGGCTCCTTATCATATGGATGCTAGCGACACTATCATATACGTGTGCCAAAAGGCGCAAACGGTCCCGGGCAAAGGTAAGGCGACACCCGTGGGGATACCGTGCGTGAGGCCGCAAAGTGATATGAGGTGTTACAGGCTAGATCGATGTGGCATTGAGTCGGGGTCCTGACACTCTCTATGTTGTTGTGATGAATTGAGTTTTCCCTTTGAGATTTCGTTCTTATCGGATTGAATACTTTTATGGATTTAAGAGCACTTGACATATGTTTTGCATATGAATACCCGTGGTGACAATGGGGTATTTTATTGATTCACTTGATATATGTTTTGGCACTCAACCCGTGGATTTTTGAGGTGACACTGGGGTAATCTATGCATAGGGGTTGATGCACGTTTTCGTCCTTGTATCTCTGGTAGAAATCTTGGGGCACTCTTTGAGGTTCTTTGTGTTGGATCGAGTATTATGACTCTGAAATTGTTTGATGCGTATTGTGTAATTAACTCATGTACACTTGTGGTGACATTTGAGTATCTAGGAGACATTAGAGTTGGTTGATGCGTATCATATGGTGTTATTTTAGTATGAATTCTTGGATAGATCAGACAGAAAGAATAACTTTGTGTTATGTTAGTACGAACTCTTGAATAGATCGAATGTAAAGAATAACTTTAAGGTGGTTTCATGCCCTGCAAACAATATCTTCTTATGTTCTCTGCTAGATAAGAACTTTGGAGTGATTCTTCATCACACGTTGAGGGGTGGTTATATGATTCAATTAGATTAGCATTGTTGAGAGATTGCAGCGAAAGTACGGACCCTAGGCCTCATTTTCAAGAATTGCAATACCGTTTGTGCTCCATTTTATCAATCGCTACCTTGATGTTTTTTATCGTTCCTATTACAAAAATCAATATCTACTATCATTACTACACTTGTATCACCATCTCTTCACTGAACTAGTGCACCTATACAATTTACCATTGTATTTGGTGTGTTTGGGACACAAGGGACTTTTTATTATTTGGTTGCAGGGTTGTTTGAGAGAGACCATCTTCATCCTACACCTCCCACGGATTGATAAACCTTAGGTCATCCACTTGAGGGAAAATTGCTACTGTCCTACAAAACTCTGCCCTTGGAGGCCCAACACGAGTCTACAAGAATAAAGTTGCATAGTAGACATCAATTACTCCTGCATGGGTTAATCACAACAGGTCTTTTGTAAAAAAAAATGCATCTTGATGTTCCGTGCAATGCACACGCATCTTGCTAGTGAAAAAGAAACCGCTCCACTATATACATAGCCAGGAGCCTACACGGTTGCTTGTCGGGGTTGCTTTCTTCACACTCTCTCGCACAAAACAATTGTGGCCACATCTATAGTCACACATCCCGGAGGATCACGTCCGCCGGGGGAAGGGGTGGATGCTTTCTATAGATGTGATCACCGTCACCGACGGTGAAAACCCACTATCGGTGCGTCCCGATCAGGGGTCCCCGCCGTTCTCTCTCACAAAGCCGGTGTGGTTTGCCTTCATCCCTTGCTCAATGCCGCGACATGGGCAGTTGCCCCCTCCCGCTGCCCTCCTCTAGCTACATCCTGACATCCCTCGGGTACCACTTCCTTTACAGCCGACTTGCACCACTGCCCCAGCTGCCAACAACGCTCCATGTGGATATTTCTCTACTTCTTTTCCCCGCACGTATCTCTACCGGCTTCTACTATATTTGTGATGAGTTTATGTCTCATAAAAACTAGTCCCACTAGTCTTATGCTAATCACACTTCAATTTCTTTTCCACAGGGATGCTCAGCTCGATTTTAGTGAAACTGCACAAAATGATCCGATGGTCAAAGGGTTGCAAACTTCATTCCTTCAAAAGGTTCAACCTCGCCAGCAAATTAAAGCCTGGTTAGGGTTTAGGGTTCAAGGCCTTGGGACTGCATGGATCGGTTTTTCTTTAGTTGTCTTTGTTCCAAAATAAGTGTCAACTTTGTACTAAAGTTGGCATAAAGTTGAGACACTTATTTTGGAACGGAGGGCATATTGGCTATGACTTGTGAATCATTGAGATGCAATAACATGCATGTTAGTCTCCTTTGTGTTTGATGGAATGTTGCAACGGGGCAACCTTGGACTCAAGATATATGAAACAGAAGTTGAAAGCTTTCATAGCATTGTACATTTTTTGCTGCTTTCATGTTTTCGATGAGCTACCATGTTTTCGCTGATTTCACACTCCTCCGCTGTAAGAGTGGAGAAAATTGTAAAGAGTGGAGACACTCTACCTCCTTTCGCTTAAACTTGGGACATCCATCATCCGGTGCATGTGTCATGCACCAAAGTAAAGTGTACAATACAACTGAGACTCAACACCGTCGTACCACCTCAGTAATAATGACCAGTGGGTCGTCAAATCACATATAGACCCGGCAGTAAGTTGGACGGATGAAGCAACCATCACTCTTCGTTGAATCTGGTTCTCCCTTCAACGCATGCGCCAGTGAGAGGCCGCGTCCGCTCTACCCGGGCATGAACGGCACCGATTCTCTGGAGCGGCGCTGACCATTTCGGGCGGGAAGCGCACATGGGCGATGGCCAGTTTCGAAAATATTTTTAGACTAGAAATTTGCCCGTGCGTTGCAATGGATCCAAAGTAGAATAGTACTTGTTCCCAAACTTGAAAGAAAACACTCTTGTTTTGATATACAAAGACCACTAAAAATATATTACGTTTCACTCAAAATATATTTCTCAGGCTGTTTTGATGAGGTGAGGGAGGGATGTGGTTGCTTTCAAGATAATAAGGGGTTTCTGCAAATTGGAGCAGAGAAGTGGGCTATTGTTGCAAAAATGCCAGAACGTACCTCGCAGTTGTTAGATGCAGATCTAATGGTCAGAATTGACAGATAGCAGACACACTATCATCACCAACTGAGTCTTTTATAGGAGTAGAGATTAGGGATATTTTGTGTTGAAGTTTTGAAAAGGGCCAGTTTCATCCATTTTCACCTTTGGGTGGTCAGGAGCGGGCATGGTAGCTATCCCGACTGGATGCCCGGAAATGAGAGTATGCACCGACTCTCGCGGCTTCGTAGTACTACACACCATCTCTTTGTAAGGTCAGTGTGTCACTCTCTAACACACACACACACACGCACACACACACAGGTTCACAGAATAGGAATATCGTGGGAGTGGGAATCCACATAAAGTGAGATAAATGGAGTACGTACAAGAAGAGAAGAGGTAAATACACGTCCGTTGGAGACACAATTGCTGCCTCGCACTATAGCCCAGTCAACCATAACGCGATGGTCAAATATGTGCCTCTCTCATCCCGGCAATAGGGGTCAACCGCTATATCTGTGGCCGCGGGATTTGATGCACGCAGGTGTCGGATTTGGAGCATTTCGGTCGCCTACGACTGCGCCTTGCCATGCATTGTCCGGGTACCGGGACGCACAACAATGGCAATGCCTCCATGTCACGTGCAGGTACTGAATCCGCCACTGGCCGCTCTGATCTATCCCGTGGATGGATCACTGGCAAAGACACGGCCGACCGCCATCTGGGCTTGGCCCTGGCCCAACGGCTAGTCGGTTCACATGTTCACATTCCAAGGCGCATTAGATTGATGCATGCAAGGATTAAAAGAAACCAACCAGTGCATGTAACCATTCCTACTCATTTAGTGGTCATCCATGAATATATTGTAATTAATGCAGATTAAAGTTTGAGTAATTTTGTAAACTACGAGATGGAGTGCATTTCTCCACTCATCATCTGCCTTGATTGATGAGACTTCAAATTTAAGCCCTACAAACCGGATAGGAGGGAGTAGTTAAAAATTTGGTCAAACTTTGACAAAAAATATATATGACATGGCGTAAAAACCTGGATGGAGGTAGTAGTACAAGATACAGTGTGTAACGCCCTCGATGCGGCTATATCTCCCACGTGTCGAAGCACGACTTAGAGGCATAACCGCATTGAAAGCAATGTCGCAGGTGAGGTAATCTTCACACAACCCAAGTAATACATAAGGGAAAGAGATACATAGTTGGCTTACAATCGCCACTTCACACAATTACATGAATAAAGCATTACATCATCCAGATACAATCAAGGTCCGACTACGGAACCAAAATAAAAGAAGAACCCCAAAAGCGACAAACGGTCCCCGATCGACCCCAACTGGGCTCCACTACTGATCAACTAAAACGAAACAACACAAAGAACAAGATCTTCATCGAGCTCCTCCTTGAGCTCGGATGCGTCACTTGCACGGTTTCATCGGCACCTGCATACTGGTTTTGGAAGTATCTGGTGAGCCACGAGGACTCAGCAATCCCATTACCATGGGTATCAAGACTAGCAAAGCTTAATGGGAAAGGAAGGGGTAAAGTGGTGAGGCTGCAGCAGCGACTAAGCATGATATGGTGGCTAACATACGCAAACAAGAGCGAGAAGAGAACAAAGGAACGGTCGTGAAGCTAGCAATGATCAAGAGGTGATCTTGAACACCTACTTACGTCAAACATAACCCAGAAACCGTGTTCACTTCCCAGACTCCGCCGAGAAGAGACCATCACGGCTACACACACGGTTGATGCGTTTTAATTCGGATCTGGTGTCAAGTTATCTACAACCGGACATTAACAAATTCCCATCTGCCACATAACCGCGGGCACGGCTCTCGAAAGTTTAAACCTGCGGGGTGTCCCAACAAGCCCATGACAAGCTCTCACGATCATCGAAGGAATAGACCTTCTCCGGGAAGACCCGATCGGTCTCGGAATCCGGTACATCAAGACATTTCGACAATGGTAAAACTAGACCAGCAAGACCTCCCACACGCCGACAAATCCCGATAGGAGCTGCACATATCTCGTTCTCGGGGCACACCGGATAAGCTAAGCGTCAGTGCACCGACGTAATCCAAGTTGCCAAGAAATGGTCCCAAGACGGTGCTCTAGTTTGGACCAACACTCGAGAGAGCACCGCCGGGGGTAAATAAAGATGACCCTCGGGCTCGTGAAAACCCAAGGAAAAAAGGCTTAGGTGGCAAATGGTAAAACCAAGGTTGGGCCTTGATGGAAGAGTTTTATTCAAAGCGAACTGTCAAGGGGTCCCATAAATCACCCGACCGCGTAAGGAGCATAAAATCAAGGAACATAACACCGTATGGCGGAAACTAGGGTGGCAAGAGTGGAACAAATCACCAGGCATAAGGCCGAGCCTTCCACCCTTTACCAAGTATATAGATGCATTAATTAAAACAATAGATATTGTGATATCCCAAAAATAACCGTGTTCCAACAAGGAACAAACTTCATCTTCACCTGTAACTAGCAACGCTATAAGAGGGGCTGAGCAAAGCGGTGACATAGCCAATCAACGGTTTGCTAGGACATGGATGGTTAGAGGTTGACATGGCAATATGGGTGACATGGTATAGCAAGTGGTAGGTATCGCAGCATAGGCATAGCAAAAGAGCGAGCATCTAGCAAGCAAAGATAGAAGTGATATCGAAGGTATGGTCATCTTGCACGCAAGGTTCTCGAGTTATCGAAGGCTTGATCCTCGTGGCGTTCTCAACAGGTTCCTCGTTCACGTACTCGTCTCCCGGCTCTACCCAAAGCAAGAACACAAGCAACGGAACCACAATCAAACAAGGAACAATGCACAAGCAATATGATGCAATACATGACATGCTATGCGAGATGTGATATGCAATGCATATGTGTGCTCGGAAGGAAAATGATGAACAAGGCATCATCTTGGCAAACCAAGTATGCCGCTGGAAAGATGAGATGATTTCGGGTGAAATCGATATAAAGATCACCGGAATCGGATGCACGGTTTGCAAATGACAAGCAAAACAAGAATGACGCAAATCTGCGTTTAACGGCACGATGCTACTTAGCACGCAACAAGAAACTATGCTACAGCACCCCAACATAAAAACAAAGCATATGGCAGCGATCTACAGGAGATGCTTAACAAAAGAGGAACACTGAGCTACGGCTAAATCACATCATAACATGTTCAAACCAGCATGGTGAAAGTGCAAAAAAATATCACATTCACAGACTTAGTGAAAATACTAACATGCCAGGAATTAACATCAGGAAGGCATGTCTAGAGCAAGCAAACAACATGCTACAGGAACTTGTAATAGCAAAACAAGGCATGACATGATTCTACTCAAAGCATTGATCAATAGTCCCTTACTGACCATAAGCCAAAAAGGACTCTAAGAAATGATGTACTCTTCGAGACGAACAATTTGACATATTATACGCCCAAAACGGAGCCACGGGTGCGGAGATGTGATGCGACGAAGATGCAATGATTTTAACACAGACATGGGACTTAGTGAAAAAACGAGGGGGAGAGGGTCAACCTGCCCGATCGGATCTGACGCGCGCGAACCGAGGCGAGGCCGGGCTCATGGGAGAGAACGACGACGGCCGGAGTTAAAGGAGGAGGAAGGAGAGGCCGGGCGCTACTGGGAAGGCGGCCGAGGAGAGGAGGTCGCCGCGGGCGCTGGATGGCGGCGCCGAGTCCCACGGCGGCGGTGCTCGAGGCGGCGCGCGGGTGTCCGGTGGCGGCCGGGCGGCGAGAGGACGGCGGTTGGCGGCGATCGGCGAGGCGACGCGCCGAGGAGCGCGGACGGCGGGGGAGGATGGGCGGGGAGGGCCTCGCTGGGCTGGGCGGGCAGGCGGCGGCGGCTGGCGCGACGGCGGCGCGGTCGAGTGGCGGGGTGCCACGTGGCGGCGGCGGGCGACCCGGACGTGTCCGGCTGCGACCGGACGTGTCCGGTGGCGGCGGAGGGGAAAACTGCTAGGGTTTCATCCGGATTTTCGGGGGAGGGGTCTTTAAATAGGCATAGAGGGAGCTAGGAGAGTCCAAATGGGGTGCGGTTTTCGCCCACACGATCGTGATCGAACGACCGAGAGCATGGAGGGGAGTTAGATGGGTTATTGGGCTGTTTTGGAGGGGTGTTGGGCTGCCACTTAAAAGAGGCCTTGCGAGAATGCGGTTAACCGTTGGAGTACCAAACGAACTCCAAATGACCCGAAACTTGACAGGTGGTCTACCGGTGCTATACCAGGGCCACTTGGCAAGGCTCGGTCCATTCCGAGAATGTTCAACACCCGCACGGAAAAAGAACAAGAGGGTGCGCGGTGCATGTGGGAGTGTCGGAATGCAAAACGGACAACGGGGAAAATGTTCAGAATCATGAGACGAACACGTATGCAAATGAGATGCACATGATGACATGATATGAGATGCATGACATGGACAAAATGCAAAACGAAAACAAAACCCAACCACGGAGGGAATATCATAGCACATATCCGAAAATGGCAAGAGTTGAAGTTGCAAATATGGAAAGTTACATCCGGGGTGTTACACAGTGGCACACTAACATAGGCCAAATACAAGTGCCCAAAATTATTGGAAGAGAGCAAATTGTACATACAAAGTAATTAAAATTGAATTTCTTGAAAATATTTCAAATTGGAGGATGGTGCAGGCTGCAGTCCACCTTTCCAATTTTTATAGAGAAAAAGAAAACCACTCCAACTGTATATGCTGCAGCCTCGGCAATTGTTTTCTGGGGGTTTGCTCTGTTCACACTCTCTCTCCACTATATATATATACACGCTAGAGTCTTAGCGCTTGTAGTTGCTCTTTACACACTCTCTCACCCTCTCTAGATCTAAACAAGACTGTGTGGGCCTCTCTCTCTCTCCCCCTCGCTGGTGGTCAAAGAGTCGGCAGGATCCCGTCTGCCGGGGAAGGGAAGGAGGCTTAACGCTGTCACCGTCGGCGAGGGAGGGAATCCACTACCAGCGTTGTTGTTCTCTTTCACCCAGCGGCGGCGAGGGAGGGCCTCCGACCCCTTCTTCCTCGGTGCCATACTTAGTGTGGGCAGATTGGCCTCCAGCCGCCCACTGAGCCACACCCCCAGAACCTTAGATTATAATTTACTTAATCCACATGCATTGCTCTAGCTGCATGTGAATTTTTTTTTGCTTCTGCACTCGAATCTAGGTGTTAGATCAAACAGGAAAGTAGTGGGGAAAGTTGTATAGCATGAATCTAGGACGTGGTTCAAAGAGGAAAGGAAGGGGAAAGTTGTATAGACTGGCTATCCAACACCTACATTGGTTAAAAAGAGAAAACAATGACAAACACAGTACGCACATCTGTCACGAACTGATCTTTCTGTGGTGGGGAGAAGGCTGTAGAGTTTGAGCAGGACTAGATTTGCTGCCCTCACATAGGGAAAGGTGTCCAAAGATAACAAAACTGGGACCAACACAAATATGCTCCTTGGTTGTTTGTTCTTTGTTGCAATAGACTGTGTGCGTCCACTGTCCCGTACAACTCTTTAGCTATTGTTAATCTAATAATGACGCTGGAAAATTGAGGCAATGCCATAGTCAAAAGCAAATTACATGTTTAACGAATTTTATTGTTAATATAATTTCTCTGTTATTATGAATCAATGCCAGTGTTTAAGAAATGCTACTGTCTTGCTTTCTTTCCCATTTAGATAAGTTAGATGCTTCTTTTGTGGGCTTCTGTGTCATCCACTGTTATTGACCAGTAATTATTTCCTTTGCACCTCTGTGTAAACAGGGTTGTCTACTTCACCTTGTTGCTATTGCGACCTTTTGTTGCACTGCAGAAAACACTTTTGTTTTAAGAGTGTTTTGTGCAGTTCAACCAAAATGTCACAGGGACAACGTTGCTTGATTGCTTGATCTTAGTGGAACTGCACAAGAGGAGATCTGACTTCCTATCCATGTTGGCAAATTTGTTTTAGATCTTCTTCTTGGGAGTTGTTTGAATTCAGTGTCATGAGAGGTCAGTACTAGCCTTCTTCCACATGATTGTGCAGTGTGCTTTCATATGTTGTGCTACTTATACGATAATGTTGCTTGATTTTAGCGAACTGCACAAAAGGAGACCAGACTTCCAGTCTGTATGTGCACCATAATATCCCATTGAGGTAAGATAATGATATTTCACAACTGTTGGCATGTATATTGCTACTGTCATCGGACAAGTAATGTTGTTGTTTAGTGCTATACTTGTCCTCCCTAATTGACATGCCAAATCTTACATTGAAGGAGAAGCTTGTCTGTTATTGTACCAAGTGATGAAGGGGAAGAACAAGCGGAAGAAGAACAAAAATCAACTCCCGGTATTGTAATGAAGCACTGGAACTGTTAAGACACAAGTAATGATATAGTTTTGCATCTTAATTTATTGCTATGGATGGAACGAGCAATTGTTTTGCCACTGTGATTTGATTCCACTCTTAATGTAATATGTAACTATCTCTACTTGTGCAAACAGGGATCTTGTTTGAAGATAAGATATATTTTAGTGGAACTGCACAAGAAGATGTTGGAAACATTAAACTAATCGAGGACTATATAGTAAGCATGGCAACCACAGTAGATAATAACAGATGTTTCCCGAGAAGTGCTTCATCTGCATGCTCTACACAATAAGCCTCCTGACAAAGGTTGGTACCGGCCCACGGATTTCATCCATATAATTGAGCTTTGTCATCTCTATTGGTGTTGTGCTACTGTTTAGCTACTGTCATGAGAAAGTGGTATTATCCTCAAGAAGTGCTTCATCTGTGTTGTTTTAAATATTTTCTTTCCATTTTTGAGAAAATAGGGATGCTAGCATCTAGTTGTTCTCTTGTGTTTGCACAAAAGGATCATCCTCCTCTGAAGAAGAATATGGAGTACGTGAAGTACCTAGTTTCGCTTATGCCAGGATGAAGAAGCAAAGCCCCTCTTCTTGTCAGAAGAGAGCAGTTGAAGGATGGTTACATTACTGGCCACAAGAACAAACTAACTTCAGCTCAAAAGGACTCACAGATCTCCATCTTTGTTGTTGTGATGGCCAATACAATGTTGTTTTAGGATTCTTTCTGGTGAGTTCCATTTTTTATATGTGTACTCTGCGTGGATCATGCAGGTTGCTTGTTTAAACTATAAATTCATAATACAGTTTGGTTTGTACTAATCACTTTTTTGTGTTTATGCAAACAGGGATGCTCAGCTTGCTTTCAACGGGAACTGCACAAAATGTTCTAATGGTTTGTGCCCTCCATTATACTTCATCGTGCACAATACATCGAATGTTCTTGAATCATTCATTTCCACCCCCATCCACAGAATTAGGTACAAGAAAGGAGGTGTCGATATGTTCAAGGCGTTGCAACATATAAAGGCAAAATCAGCTATGCGCGAAGTTGGTTGATTTTAGTGGAACTTCACAAAATGAACAGCTAGTTTATGTAGCACGAGGTGACATGTCAATGTCCGAACTAATGACAAACCCCGCCCATTCCACAGTCATAGGCATTTGATATTTTGAAATGGGAAGACCTTGTCAAAGTTTTCTCATTGATGTACGCAAAAAGACACGCATTTGATATTTTGGAATGGGACAACCTTGTCAAATTTTGCTCATTGATGTTAGCAAGTCATGTGTTTGATATTTTGGAATGGGACGCCCTTTGCCGCAGCAGCACCGATCGATTTTTCTTTATTCTTTAGTTATGAAGTAAATATTGGCTCTGACGTGTGAAACATTGAGATGCATAATCATCAATAGTTTTGAATGTTCTCTATGAATTGCTAGGCCTATGAGTTTGATTGCAATGTGCATGCTAAAAAATTGTTCAAACTTTTTGCACGTGTTAAACTACTGCAAACAAGGTGATCACCATGCTTCCTTAGAATAATTATTGTTTTGCATGTTCATGCCAGTGATACAAGAATTCGAACTAATCAGACTAAATTCATTCATACACGGCCAAATTTCAGATAAACATGCCGGATTTCATTACATTTCATACATTCTTCAACTAAAAAGGGGTACGCTGGAGGTATAATTAATTAACCTAATCTATGATCTTCGGCGCCCATTTCCCGTGTTCGGCTGAGCCGGCCAGAAGCTTCTTCTCCAGCTCAGCTCTCCAACTCCATGTTGCCGCCAAGCAACTAATCTGCCATCAAGCTTGGCTTCAACCGGAGGGTAGCAGCGGTGGCCTTACTTGGACCCGTGCGACGGCGACCTACCGCGTTCTACTCTTCCTCGTTTTCTATGTAGCGCGGCCTCGTTGGCAGTGGGGCGGGGCCTCGATGGAGCCGATGATGTCCTCTACCTTGTTGCGGTGGGGCGGCGCCTCGGCGGAGCAGGGGAAATCCTCCCTCTCGTTGCCGGCAGGGCGGGGCCTCGGCGGAGCCGACGATGTCCTTTGCGTCGTTGTTGGCGGGGCGAGGCCTCGGCGGAGCAAGACCCCGCCCAAGCCGGTGAAGTCCTCTTCCTCGGTGCCGGTGGGGCGGGGCCTCGACGGAGCAGGCGATGTCCTCTACCTCGTTGTTGGCATGGCGGGGCCTCGGTGGAGCAGGGCCTCGCCAAATCCAGTGAAGTCATCCGCCTCGGTGCCGGTGGGGCGGGGCCTCGGCGGAGCCGGCATTGTCCTCCGCCTCATCGTCGGTGTCGCCAAACAGCGCCTCGCCTGCTTCATCGCCCTCTTTGTAGGCGGTCGCAACCTCTGCCATCCGCATGCGGTACAGCTAGCGCGCGAGGCGGCTCTCGCGGGCGGAGCGGTACGACTCGAGCAGCGCCTCCTGCTCCACGGCGATCTGCTCCTCCGCTTGCAGGTGCTCCTGGAGGACATGGTGGTTGTAGGTGGCGTCATCCTGTGCCTCCCGGAACTGCTCCTCATGCTTCTGCCTCACCATGTCCATGTATTGGGCACGGCCCTCGTTGATGGTCATGGTGCAATGCACCGGCGAGGATGGCACACATGAGGGGGTTGGCATCGGATCATTGACTACCACATTCTCCATTGGGACGTTGTCGTCCTCCGGCTGCCTACCGGCCAGCCAGTCAACAGCAATGGCTGCCATCTCCTTCTGGTCCGTCATCCGCCCATCCCGAAGAGCACTGAAGCGCGAGGAAGCCAAAGGTAATAGAGGCGGATGACTGTGACTATGGTCGGTGCAGCAGTTTATATAGCAATGGTGAGCGGGAGAGGGATCGACGGGTGGCACGAGCGTAGCTGCCTCGGCAATCGCACATCATAAATGTGGGTGGTAGATGGATGGATGGCCGACACTTGTGTCGATTGAATGCGGAGCAATCGCCTGCACCAGAAAATGGAGCGGGTGGCGCTGACCGTTTCCGGTGGAAAGCGCGTGCGGGCGAGGGAGGGTGTTTGGATGGGTCAGGGCGGTCAGACTTGTGCTTATCAGCGGTCTGGTCCAGCAGCCGGACATGCTGGCTCGCCACCGAGCCTGCCGAGCTCAGCGACGACAATCAGACGATGGACATGGCTTCCGACCAGGAGTCGGCGCCACCGCCCAAACTTGTTCATGTCGTGTGCACTATAGAGCAGGTGCGGCCGCACTTTGACGCCCTAATGGCGGAAGAGCTACCAGCGCAGGAGGACCTGTGCTGCAACCTCCGTCTCCTCAACGAGCACCAGCTCGCGGAGGAACGAATCATCGGCAAACAAGCGAACGACAATGTCGTCGCGGACATGTGGCCCTATGATCCTGGCTTCCTGAATGAGCAGCGGGTGCGGTATCAGACCATCTGTAGGGCCCACGAGGCCCTCTCCATCGTCCTTTGAGTTGTTGCGCTCGCTGTGGCGCCGCCGTCTCGCGTTGTCAACATGGTCAACGAACATGAGGAATCAGGAGATGACTATACTTGGAGAGGATGATAGTGGGGACACACCGGGGCCATAGCCGCACGGACGCAAGTGCCTCCTTATTATATACAACTATAATTTTTTTTGTTGCTTCCTCCTGGTTTCCTGACATCACGGTCCCACACCATTGTCAACCTATATAGTCAATAAACGAGAAAATTGCACAAGGAGCGGCCGACAGCTGGGACCCAGCAGCTAGAGCAGTATTTGTGTCTTTAAGGTGTGAGCAGAGTTCTTCTTGAGCGATGTTTTTGTTGTTGTTCAGAGGAGTAGCATATCAACTGGGTGGGTTGTGGCCTGTCTAGCCCAGGCTATTATTTTATGTCGACCAAATATCCAGCCCAGATATTAATTTTTCAAGGTGTAAATGGCTAGCCCAGCTATACTTTATTGAGGGATACCCAGCCCAGGTCAACTTGTTATTCTCCACCCCGCTGGGCTCCAAATCTTTCCTTGGAGGGATGCATTAGGCTTAACAACAAAATGAGCTTTAAGAAATAATAAATGGGATTTAATTATCAAAACTGGGTTGTAACTATAAAAAAATGCATCAAACAGGTAATTAGTTAAAAAAATATTATTTTTGGATTTTGAAAATTTTAATTTCATTACTTATTGCGCACGCAATATTTTGTTGGATATTTACCTAATACAAATTCATTATGAAATTATATTTAATTTGACTCGAAATTTAGGGATAAAAATATTTTTGATCCCATCAAAATGTGGGAAATTTTGTTGAATTCTGTTTTGAGCGTTTGGTTGAAATTATTAATCGTTGTCCTGGCTACAAAATGGGTTGTAATTTTAGCAAACTGTAAATGGGATGTAGTAAATTCCATTAGAACTAAAAAATGGGTTGTACATTATTACAAATCGCAAATGGGCTATATTTTCTCTGCCACAGATGTGATGCTCACTTGTGGGCCTAATAAGTTGATGCGTATGAAAGGCTTTGTCAACTTATAGTCAACACATGATTCTAGCAGCAGTGGCCGTTGGATGTCCATCCAATGGTTGTAGTGCTTCTTCAATCTTGGATATTCTTACTTCAGCCGCCCAAACCACCGCCGGCGGTACTACCTGCTACCGCCTCCCGTGGCCGAGTGTGTTGCCGCGCAGGCTTCACCGGCCCACTCTACTCCCAAATGTCGTCCAGGCTATTCCTCTACTCACCAACACCTCATGTTCTTCTCTGACGACGGCAGCCTCACACTTCAGCCGAACCAGTGAACCCTCATACTCCCCTCCGTGTGGGCATCCACTGTTATGTCTTCGCTGGCTCCGGGTCGCGTTCCCTTCCTAGGACTCACCATCATTCGCCATGTTGGTTCTCTCAGTGCGGCGTGGTCAACTTTGTCAACAAACGACAGCCATCGGAAGAAGCATGTACGTGGAGTGGCTGACAGTAGGGACCCACATGGCCCATGGCCGCACGCAACAAGTGCCCCCTTATTATACGAAAATAAATGATTTCTCCCCCTGACAGGTTTGACGCACCAGATACATCTTCGCACGCAAGGAAGTGCTTCCTTTATTACGCGGAAATAAAAAGTTTCCTCTCCTGACAACTGGGACCCACCAGCTTTATTATGATCCATTTCGTGAAAATATAGATTGTACCGAAGATGCTAAATTGTTTTCTTCTTATTCTAACTCGAAAAATAAGAAATTAAAAAAAAACAGAAAACATCTTCGCACGCAAGGAAGTGCCACCTTATTACGCACAAAAAAATGATTCTCCCCTGCTAGGCGGGACCCACCAGATTTGGAGGCTGACTTGTGGGTCTACTAAGTTAATGCATACACAGGGCTTTGTCAACTTAGTCAATAAATGATTCTAGCTGTAGTGACCGTTGGATGTTAATCCAACGGCCGAGCTGTGTCTTCAACCTCTGGTCTTCTTACTCCAGCCGCCCAAACTGCGCCCCCGTCAGCTTTGCTCCGCCTCCACCTGGCGGTTGTCTTTGTCGCGTAGAGGCCTCACCGCCCAACCATACTACCACTGGCCAGGCCTTCCCTCTACTCATCCACACCCCCTGTTATTCTTCGGTGACGGCAGCCTAACACCATAGCCAAACCAGTGAACCCTTGTACTCCCCTCCGCGTGGGCATCCACCTGCCTCGTCTTCCCTGGCTCAACGCCGTTCCCTTCCTAGTCCTCGCCATCGTCCACCGCCTGGGTGCTGTCTGCGCGGCGTGGTCAACGAACGACAGCCATCAGAAGAGTAGTGTACGCGGTGAGGCTGACAGATGGACCCACCAGCTACAACTTCACACGCAAGGAAGTGCATCCTTATTACGCACGCAAAAAAATGAATCCTCCCCCTGACAGCTCGGACCCACCATCTATATTTCAAATAGAAGGAAGTGCGTCCTTATCCTTCTTGACAGCTGGGACCCACCCGGTCGAAGCGTATGTAGCATTGTTGCGAATGTGTACTACATACTGGTCGATCGGTCTCTCTGCAATGATGAACCGTGGCCGAGCAAGCAGCGGCACGTATAGTAGAAGAGCCCCCGACGTAGCACTTCAGACAGTCCCTTCTAAACCATGTACACATACATACAGCCATATGCCAAAAAATACGGCCACGTACGTACATACGGGGGGGTCTCAAATGCCTACTCAGGCATACGTACGGCCAGGGCTCGTGTACATGGAGAGGCTACGGACGGCAGCAATGGCATCCTATTCATCAGAAGCCAACCGGCTGGGTCGGAACGAAGAAACTGCGTCGTGTTCATCAGGAGGCAACGGAATACATCGTGTTCATCGGGAGCCAATCGGCTTTGACGGAACAGCCGAAAGAGGGTGTGGCGTATCGCAAAATGGAGGGAAACGGCCTTCTACTGGAGCTCGTATGGTCGAAATGGGGTCCTGTTCATCGGAAAGGGTCTGGTGTACCGCAAAACGGAGGAAGCGACTTTCTGCTCGATGGGCTACGGTCGAAACGGGATCCAGTTCATCGGGAGGGGTCTGGCGTACCGCAAAACGGAGGAAACAGACTGTGTTGGAGTGCTATGGTCGAAACGGGGTCTGTTCGCCGGGAGGGTGTGGCGTCATCGTAAAATGGGAATCCACAGACTCTGATTAAGCACCGTCGACTTCCTTCAGCCTCCACCTACACTGTTCATCCAACGTCTTCCTCCTGCCTCCATTGGGTACTGTTCATCCATGGGCCACTGTTCATCCAGCCCTCCACTGGCTACTGTTCAACCAGCCCTCCATGGGGTCCTGTTCATCCACCTCCAACCAGCTCGGCTATACCGGCCTCCTCTCGGGGTCCTGTTCATCCAGCGGCAACGGCCTACTACCATGGGGTCCTGTTCATCCAGCAGCAACGTCCTACTACCATGGGGTCCTATTCATCCAACCCCAACCAAGAATTGTTCATCCAACCCCAACCACGTACGTCTCGACTCGTTCAACCAACCCTCACATTCACTTTTCATCCAGAGGCATCAGGTTCAATTGGCTTCAGTAAGCAGTAGCAACAGCAATCGATCGCTCGGGTTCAGTTAGCAGCAGTAGTGAAGGAGTCGCTCGGGTTCAGTTAACAACCAATGGATCGACCGCTCGGGTTCAGTAACATAGCTAGTGCAATCGCTCGGGTTCAATAAGCGAACGCCTCGCTCGGGTTTGGTTAGAGCCCAACGCCTCACACAAATGCACGTACGTATATGATAGAAACGCGCAAACATTTGTGCATCGCTCCGCCCCGACCACCCACCATAACCGGGAACTCCTTGATATTTTCCTCGCCCTCGCTTCTACCACGATTTTTTCCATCATGGACGGCCCAAAGAATGTCATGCAGGTGCGTCTCCAGCCCATCCAGGATGAAAAGCCCATTTTCTGTCAAGATTTTTTGCCATAGAAGTAGGAGCCCACCACATCTATTGTGATACGTGCTTTTGTCACAATTATCGTCATAAAAGTGTCATAAGCATGACAGAAAAATTTCGTTCGGCCCAAAATGTCATGGATGTGTCTTTTTTTTGTAGTGCACGTAGGTGGTGTATGTACATGAAAAGAATAGGTGCACGTACTCACGCTTCGTGCCCAGCCACACCCGCGCGGGTACACGGTGGAGCTCATTTCTGTACGAAATGGCAGCCCACGTGCTAATTTGAGAGCGTGTAGCGGTTGTTTACCTACGGAGGTCGTGTACCATGCGTGCACGAAACAAAGTTCGACTTGATGTGTTGGCGCATTATTTTTAAATAAAGTTATATTGCTCAATGGCACGTACACAGAATATAAAACGATTGTTATGGAGAAAAAAGTAGTCCACTCCACTATATACAATGGAACCTGCCTGTCGGGGTTTGTCTCTCTTCACAATATCTCACACAAGGCGGTGGTGGCCTCTCTCTCTCACCGTTGGTCACTGATCCGGCCACATCCCGTTCGCCGGCGAAAAGGGAGGATGTGCATCGTTTCTCTGTTCAACGGCACCGAGGCAGCATGTCCCGATCTGCGGTACCCGACATTCTCCTTAACCAAGCTCTGGCATGGTAGGGCCTATGCCACTTGCTCGCTGCCGCAGTATGTGTAGATCCCGCGTTCTGCCACCCTCCTATTTACATGCCGATGACCCCTAGGTATCCCCTCCGGCCTTGCTCCACTGCCAATATTCCCATGTTGTTGCATGTGGAAATCCTGCATGTGGATCTTCCCTAGTTCTTTGCCCAAAACATAGCTCATCCGGCATACTTTCCATCTTGCGATCTCGTCCTCACACCATTTTTGATAATCCACCATGCTGCTATCTTTCCCTTATGACATGCAATATGCTTCTTTTTTGTCGGCGTATGTGTCTTCAACCCTTTATTGGGCAATAATTGTTTCCTTCTACCTCTTTTTGCAAACAGGGTTATCCATTTCACCATGTTGCTATTGCAACCTTTTGGTGAACTGCACAAATCACTTTTTTCTTATGCGTGTTTTGTGCAGTTCCGCCAAAATGCCACACGGGCAACGTTTTTACATTTCTGTGGGACTGCGGAAAGGGAGATTGGTTTTGCTATCCTCCTCATCCAACTCCGAGCCTAATCTTCTCCAACAAGTAGTTAGTCTTAAAGAGAGATCGTAGAGGTGATTTGTTTCTATTTGTGAGTGTTATGTTTCATCATCTAGTTCAACTATTATTGTAATCACACGGACTGAATATCTTTGCAAACAGGGATGATAAGCTCGATTTTAGTGGAACTTCACAAAATGATTGGATTGCGATGTCCTCCATGTTGGAAAACGTAGCATGCAATTTCAAAAAAAATCCTATGCTCAAGCAAGATCTATCTAGGAGATTGATGTCTGCTAGAATTACGTCGGTATTTCCCCAAAGATGAAGGGATGATGCAGTATAGCGACGGTAGGTATTTCCCTCAGTGATTAGACCAAGGTTATCGAACCAGTAGTAGAACCTTCTCACACCACGTAAACAGCACCTGCACACAAATAACAAATACTCGCAACCCGATGTGTAAAAGGAGTTATCGATCCCTTTCGGGTACATCACCTCGAGATAGGCAAATAGCATGAGATAAAGGTGATAGATAGGATAAATAGATCGCGGAACAAATAAATTGCAGCAAGGCATTTTTGTATTTTTGGTTTAATAGATCTGAAAATAAAACCAAATAAAAATAGATCGTAAAGGCAAATGTGACGAAAAGAGACCCGAGGGCCGTAGGTTTCACTAGTGGCTTCTCTCGAGAAAAATAGCAAACGGTGGGAAAATAGCTACTGTTGGGCAATTGATAGAACTTCAAATAATCATGACGATATCCAGGAAATCATCATTATATAGGCACCACGTCCAAGATTAGTAGACCGACTCCTGCCTGCATCTACTACTATTACTCCACACATCGACCGCTATCCAGCATGCATCTAGTGTATTAATTTCATGGAGAAAAGGAGTATTGCAATAAGAATGATGACATGATGTAGACAAGATCTAGTTATGTAGAAATAGACCCCATCTTGTTATCCTTAATAGCAACAATACATGCGTGTCGTTTCCCTTTCTGTCACTGGGATCAAGCACCGTAAGATCGAACCCATCACAAAGCACCTCTTCCCATTGCAAGATAAATAGATCAAGTTGGCCAAACAAAACCCAAATATCGGAGAAGAAAACGAGGCTATAATAAATCATGCATATAAGAGATCAAAGAAGACAAATAACTTTCATGGATAAAAACATATATCTGATCATAAACTCAAAGTTCATCAGATCCCAACAAACACACCGCAAAAAGACTTACATCATATGGATCTCCAAGAGACCATGGTATTGATAATCAAGGGAGAGAGAGGAAGCCATCTAGCTACTAACTACGGACCCGTAGGTCTACAAAGAACTACTTACGCATCATCGGAGAGGCACCAATGGACATGATGAACCCCTCCGAGATGGTGTCTAGATTGGATCTTGTGTTTCTGGACTCTGCGCGGTTGGAATTGATTTTCGTCGACTCCCCTAGGGTTTCTGGAATATTGGGGTATTTATAGAGAAAAGAGGCGGTGTGGGAGGCCAACAAGGAGGGCACAACCCACCGAGGCGCCTGGGCCCCCAGGCATGCCATGGTGGGTTGTGCTCCCCTCAGAGCTCCCCTCAGGTGCGTTCCTGGCCCACTGGATGTCTTCTAGCCCCAAAAAATTCCACAAAAAGATTTGCTGCATTTGGACTCTGTTTGGTATTGATTCCCTGCAATATAAAAAACATGCAGAAAACAGCAACTGGCACTGGACACTATGTCAATAGGTTAGTACCAAAAATGATATAAAATGACTATAAAACATCCAAGAATGATAATATAACATGGAACAATCAAAAATTATAGATACATTGGAGACATATCAACCACCCGATCGAAGCGTACGTAGCCCTGTTTGTCTGGTCGCGAACGTGTACGTACATACTGGTCGATCGGTCTCTCTGCAACGATGAACCATGGCCGAGCAAGCAGCGGCACGTGTAGTAGTTGAGCCCCCGACATAGCAGTTCACACAGTCTAGTCTAAACTGTGCACACGTACGAACAACCAGATGCCAAAAAATACGGCCATGTACGTACATACGGGCGCGATCTCGAATGCCTACTCGCGCATATGTACGGCCAGGGCACATGTATATGGAGAGGCAACGGACAGCAACAACAGCGTCCTGTTCATCGGAAGCCAACCGGCTGGGTCGGAATGGAGAAGCTGTGTCGTGTTCATCGGGAGGCAATGGAACGCGCTGTGTTCATCGGGAGCCAGCCGGCTTGGACGGAACAGCCGAAACGGGGTGTGTGGCGTACTGCAAAACGAAGGGAAACGGCCTTCTACTCGAGCGCGTACGGTCGAAACAGGGTCCTATTCATCGGGAAGGGTCTGTCATACCACAAAACGGAGGAAACAACCTTCTACTCGACCGGCTACGGTCGAAACGGGATCCTGATCATTGGGAGGGGTCTGGCATACCGCAAAACGGAGGAAACAGACTTGTGTTGGAGCGCTACGGTCGAAACGGGGGTCGTGTTCATTAGGAGGGGTGTGGCGTACCGCAAAACGGGACTCCACAGGTTACTGTTCACCCACCGTCGACTTCCTTCAACCTCCACCTGCACTGTTCATCCACTACGTCTTACTCCTGCCTCCACCAGCTACTTTTCATCCATGGGCTACTGTTCATCCAGCCCTCCATCGGCTAGTTCAACCAGCCCTCACGGGGTCCTGTTCATCCACCCCCAACCAGCTCGGCTGTGGCGGCCTCCTCTTGGGGTCATGTTCATCCAGCGGCAACCGCCTACTACCACGGGGTCCTGTTCATCCAACCCTCACCAGGAACTGTTCATCCAACCCCAACCACGTCTCGACTAGTTCAACAGACCTCCACGTTCACTATTCATCAAGAGGCAGATGTTCGATCGGCTTTAGTAAGCAGCAGCAGCGATCGATCGGGTTCAGTTAGCAACGAAGGAGTCGGTCGGGTTCAGTTAGTAGCGAAGGGATCGATCGCTCGGGTTCAGTAACGCATAGCTAGTGCAATCGCTCGGGTTCAGTAAGCGAACGCCTCGCTCGGGTTCATTTAGAGTGCAACGCCTCGCACACACGCACGTACGTGTACGAGAGAAATGCACAATCCCTTCTTGCATCGCTCGGCCCCGACCACCCATCGTAACCGGGAACTCCCCGAATTTTTCCTCGCCATCGCTTCTACCATGATTTTTTTCTGTCATGGAAGGTCCAAAGAATGTCATGCAGGTGCATCTCCGGCCCGCCCAGGACGAAAAGCCCATTTTCTATCATGATTTTTTATCATAGAAGTAGGAGCCCATCACATCTATGATGACACTGGGTTTTGTCACAATTATCGTCATAGAAGTGTCATAAGCATGACAGGAAAAAATTCGTTCGGGCCAAAATGTCACGGATGTGTCTTTTTTATGTAGTGCTTATTCCTTCATCCATCGTGATCTCACTCAAAACTTGAAAACTTAAATCACACAAAACTCAACAAAACCTTCGTGAGATCCGTTAGTATAATAAAACAAATCACTACTTTAGGTACTGTTGCAAACCCATTTATATTTAATTTTTGCATTATACCTACTGTATTCTAACTTCTCCATGGCTTAGACCCCCGATACAATTCATAGTTCCATCAAAACAAGCAAAACAATGCATCAAAAATAGAATCTGTCAAAAACAGAACAGTCTGTAGAAATCTGAATATTAGTCATACTTTTGTAACTCCAAAAATTCTAAAAAATTAGGACGACGTGGTAAATTTGTACATCAATCATCTGTAAAATATTCAGATTAAAAATATGTTCCAGTGAATTTTAGAAATTCTGCTACCGGGCTTAAAAAGGTTCTGTTTTTTTTTACAGAATCAAATCAACTATCATTCAAATCATCCCAACGGCTTTACTTGGCACAAACACTAATCTAAACACAAAAACACAACCATAACAAGAGCATAATTGTGTGCACACGAAAAAACAGAAAAGATAACTATTAGGTTGTCTCCCAACAAGCTCTTTCTTTATAGCCATTAAGATAGGCTTTGAGATTTCAACCATGCTCATATGAAAGATAAGAATTGAAGCACAAAGAGAGCATAATAATACATGTGACAAACACATTTAAGTCTTAACATACTTCCTATGCATAGAAATTTTATATGCAACCAAATTATCAAGACAGCAAATATCTAGCATATGCAAAGGAGAGGAATAAACATTGACAATCTCAACATAACGAGAGGTAATTTAGTAACATGAAAATTGCTACAACCATATTTTCCTTTCTCATAATAATTACATGTAGAATCATAATCAAATTCAACAATATAGCTATCATATAAAATTTTCTCTTCATGATCCACATGCATAAAGTTTTATAATCTTCCAATATAGTGGGATTAACATCAACTAAAGTCATGACCTCTCCAAACCCACTTTTATCAAAAAATATCATGAGATTGAACACTCTCCAAAGTAGTGGGGTTATTATCTAAAGTTGACACTCTTCCAAACCCACTTCCAATATTACTGCAAACAACATTATCAATATCATATTCATCATGAGGTTCAAATAAATTTTCAAGATCGTAAGAAGGATCACCCCAATCATGATCATTACAATGAGTAGTGGATGTAACAAAATTATCATACCCAAGCTTGTAGCTTTGCATATCATTAGCACAACTGACATTAATAGAATTTATAATAACATCATTGCAATCATGCTCTTTATTAAACAAGTTATCGTGAATCACTTATAAATTTGTTCGTTTAACACTTCATCGCAATTTCCAGATTCATAATTTTCAAGCAAAACTTCATAAAGATAATCTAGTGCACACAACCCACTAGCAATTGGTTCAACATAATTGTTTTTTTAAGATTAGCAAGTGGATGAGGATTCATGTGTCTATAACTTTCCTAGTTCTTTTTCTGGTTTTTGGTGTGTTCACATGAAGGCAAAAAACAAGCAAACAAGCAAACAAGCAAAAAGGCAAACGAACAATATTTTTGTGTTTTTGTAAAAATGTTTCAGAAGTGAGAGAGATGAAAATGAGATGCAAAATAAAAATAAATTAAATGCAAGGAGATGAAAGTTTATGCGTAGGTACTTGATACATATTGATGATGTCTCTCCGGCAACGACGCCAGAAATTCTTCCTGCTACTTGTGAGCTACATTGGGATTTCCTTCGAGAGGAGAGGATGATGCAGTACAGGAGAGATAAGTATTTCCCTCAGTTAAGAACCAAGGTTATCAATCCGGTAGGAGAACCACGCAACACCTCGTTAGCGGTACTTGCACACAAGATAACAAATCCTTGCACCCAACGCGAACAAGGGGTTTTTAATCCCTTGGCGGTTATAATTGTATGGTAATAGATAGATAGATCGCACAAAATATAAAATAAAATAAAATAAAGAAAAAATGTAGCAAGGTATTTTTGGATTTTAATATATGGTAAAAGTAGTCTCGGGGGCAATAGTTTTCACTAGAGGCTTCTCCCATGAAAATAGCATACGGTGGGTAGACAAATTCTTGTTGGGCAATTGATGGAAAAGCAAATAATTATGACGATATCCAAGGCAATGATCATGTATATAGGCATCACGTCCGAGACAAATAGACCGACTCCTGCCTGTCTCTACTACTATTACTCCACACATCGACCGCTATCCAGCATGCATCTAGAGTATTAATAAGTTTATAAAGAATGGAGTAATTTCTTAATCAACATGACATGATGTAGAAAAATTAAACTCAAGCATGAATAAACTCCATCTTTTTACCCTTAATAACAACGATACATATGTGCCATGTCGCCTTCTGTCACTAGGATTGAGAACCGGAAGATCGAAGCCATTACAAAGCACCTCTCCCCTTGCAAGATAAATCAATCTAGTTGGCCAAACCAAGTCAATAGATCGAAGAGAAATAAGAGGCTATAACAATCATGCATAAAAGAGTTCAGAGAAAACTCAAACAATATTCATGGATAATCTAATCGTAAACTCACAATTCATTGGATCTCAACAAACACACCGCAAAAAGTGATTACATCGAATAGAAGTCCAAGAACATCAAGGAGAACATTGTATTGAAGAACATCGAAAGAGAAGAAGTCATCTAGCTACTAACTATGGACCCGTAGGTCTGTGGTAAACTACTCACGCATCATCGGAAGGGCAGCAAGGTTGATGTAGAGCCCCTCCATGATCGATTCCCCTTCTGACGGAGTGCCGACGAAGGCCTCCAGATGGGATCTCACGAGAACAGAAACTTGTGGCGGCGGAAAAAGTATTTCGGGTGGCTCTCTTATCCGAGGGGGGGGTTTATTTCAGCATTTATAGTGGTGAAATTAGGTCAAAACATGCCACGAGGGGCCCACAAGTCGTGGGCGCCCCCCGGGCGCCTCCACAGAGCTTGTCGCTCCCTCGTGAGTTTTCTGGTCTTCTCCCTAACCTTCTAGGGTCTCTTTTGGTCCAGAAAAAATTAACCCAAAGTTTTTTCTTCGTTTGGACTCTGTTTGATAATGATTTCCTGAAAAGTCAAAACCAGGCAAAAAAACAGCAACTGGCACTAGGCACTAAGTTAATAGGTTAGTCCCAAAAAATGATATAAAGTTGCTTGTAAATGAATATAAAACATCCAAGATTGATACTATAATAGCATGGAACAATCAAAAATTATAGATAAGTGGGAGACGTATCACGTGGCATCGTTGGATCCGTTGTACTGCCACATTGGGTGGGTACATTGTTGGAGTGGTTGAACTCTGTGTCCTATAGCGATGGCCATCACATCAATAATGGTAAGTTTGCGATGGCCGAGGAGTGTGACTTCGGGGCGGCCAATCGCTCGGCTTCGGCGTCCTCCTAGGTACGACTCCTCTGCCACCAGTTGTATCTCTTTTTCGGTGGTGCAGGGGAGTAGGTGGGAAGCCCTTGTTGTACGGGATCTTCAAGAAGGACATCGGCTATATAAAACCACTCTGACTCCCATGTCTCGACGTCCTCCGTCGGGGTGCCAGGCAGGTAACCATTCACTCTCCCCCATTTTTGGACGACCATCAAAGATTGCCCCAAGTTTAAAGAGCAATATGCCGCCCAAAAGAAGAATGAAGGGCCAGCGGCCATAGTTGAGCATGAAGGAGAGAAGCGACCGAAGGCAAGACCAACTCCAAGGTGGACGAGGAGCGTGATGCGGCATCGTTGGCCTTGCAACAAACTTTGCAAGGCATGATGACCCAAAAGGAAGCACGAGGCCAGAGAAAGCGCCAAAAAAAAGAGGAGCAAATGAAGGTCTACGTCGAGTTCCAAACGAAGAAGCTCGAGGTGGAGACCGTGAAAAGGAGGAAGCTCAAGACTGAGGAGGCCGTCCAAACGAAGAAGCTCGAGATTGAAGCGACCAATGTTTTCGTTGCGAAGGTGGAGATCATGGCGGTGGAGTTGAGCAAGGTGTCACTCAGGAGAAGGGTTTGATTGAAGAGAAACAAAAGGCGATGCTCGAGCTAAATGATTGATCTACGGCCAAGAGCAATATCATTTTGTAAGCCGGCATGAGCTAGGACTGCGACACATGAACTATGTGTGGTTTTTGTGCAACGGCATGAAGTGTTTGCCGCTATGGCCGCAGCCTATTTCAGTTTTTATTTATTTGCTCCGGTGCCTGCGGCACCAGTCGTGCGGAGTTGGCCTCAGTGGAGCAGAGCGGCGTTCTACGCAGTTGCGGATCGGATGCGCTCCTTTTGACGCACAGCTAAGCAAAAACTTTTGAGTGGTACTAGAAGCGGATGCACAACAACTACCACATAATTAACATCAGGCGTCAATTCAGAGTTCATACAGCATCAGCGACTCACATTAGATCACAGGAACTTACAGGTCATTTGACATCATTCTTAGAAAATCCGTCGACATAACAAGCAGCAACACTGGTTCCATGATTCACGAGACAATATATTGAACAGCCAAAACCAACAAACGATGCATTATCCATGAGATCATGACTGCGGCTAAGACACAGATAGTAAATTAAGCAGAAGTACCAAGGCAGATATTACGCCTCAAGACAGTCAAAAAAAGAAGATACCACAGCCGTTTTACCATAACAGAGGCCACTAAAACAAGATACATAATCTAGCTAGAGTAGCTGAACCCCGAGATCTTGTAGATGCGGATAGTTCCATCGGTATAACCAGCGTACAGAGTGCTGCCATCCGCGCTCCAGCTCAAGCAAGTGCAGTAGAGCATCTGGGAAAACAGTATTGACCATATTAAGAAGCCACTCAACAGAGGACAGATTTTAACACTCAAAATTTAAAATGAGTTCGGAAAAATAGAATCAGTCTATTTAGTTATGCATTAGAACAAATGCACAACAAATGCCTGTGCTTCCTATATACCTCGCTTGACAATACAATGCAGCCTTAACATAGATGTCAGGACGCACCAGACCAGGGAAGATGAACAAAAACATTTTATATCAATGTATGTAAAATAACCAACAGAACAAGCACATCCATGTATATTCCATGAATAAGAAAAGTACTGGTAGTGAACTTGCTATTTATTGTTATGCTTGCATTAAAGCTCTTTAATAATTTGGCAACTTAAGTCAAACCAGTTCTAGCTTAAAGAACAAAATAGCATAACTATGCAAGCTTTCAGCTGCATTATATAATGCGGTGAACCACAACCACTAACTGGTAATATTGAGAACCTATGATAAAATCATCATTCCAACATGAAACTAACACGTTGTAAATCATAAATTAGACTGCCACAATAAATACAGATCACAAAATGTAACAGATCTACATACCCACAAGGGTAAGCTGGTCATACAAACAACACATCTACGTATATTAACCAATAGTAAACAATCAAAGAAACACGGACATAAGGAGTGATAGTGGGAATTGGAAACAAACCTGCTTGGTGGAGACAGGGACCTCGGGCCTAAGGTCCTGCACGATGTGCTTTGACTCAAGATCCCAGATCTTGATGGAATCCTGTGTCGCCGCGCAGAGCCAGTAGCGGTTAGGCGAGAAGCAAAGTGAGTTGATAATGGATCCCGCATCCAGCGAGTAGAGTCTCTTGCCCTCGGTCAAATCCCACAGCAAGGTGACGCCATCCTTGCCACCAGACGCGCAGAGCGAACCGTCTGGGCTGACTGCAACGGCGCTAACATAGCCACCATGACCATCAAGAGTACAGCGGAGCTTGCAGTTGGTGAGGTTCCAGACCTTGACGGAGCGGTCCCATGAGCCCGAGACGATGGTCGGGGCGAAGTTGTTGGGCGAGAAACGGACGCAGGAGACCCAGCCGGTGTGGCCCTCGCCGCCGCCGAGGTCACCGCCGATGGTGTACTTGCACTCACCGAGGGTGTTCCACAGCTTGATGGTGCGGTCGCGGGACGCGGAGACGATCTGTCGGTTGTCAATGGAGAAGGCGACGGAGAGGACGTCCTTCTCGTGGCCGACGAAGCGGCGGGTGGTGACCCCGGTGGAGAGGTCCCAGAGGCGGAGCTCGCCGTCCCAGGATCCGGAGAGCGCGAACTGGCCGTCGGAGCTGAGGACGACGTCCTGGACAAAGTGGCCGTGGCCGGTGAGGCGGCGGAAGGGGACGCCGTACTCGGAGCTGGAGTCCTGGGTGGCCTGGATGGGGTTGGTGAGGTCCCAGACGAGCAGCGACTTGTCGCGGGAAGAGGAGACGATGAAGGGCGAGTTGTCGATGGGCGTCGCGATGGCCGTGACCACGTCGTTGTGGCCGCGCATCACACCGGCGTACACGAGGGACTCCTGCGCGCCGGCCATGGTGGTGGGGCGGGGCGAGGCGAGCGCTAGGGTTTTTGGGGGTGCGGTGGAGGCGGCGGCGCAGGCTAGAGATGAGAAGGAAAGCGGGCGGAGATGGAGGAGGAGGAGTTTATAGTGGGGGCGGGCGTGAGACGCTAGGGTTTTCGTGGATTAGTGGGCTTTGTGCTCAGTTGAGCGGAAATCGTGACCGTCCGATGCAGCGAGAGGGATCTCTGGGCTGCACCCCAAGAGGCCCATTGCAAACGCTGCAGATCGTCTCACTTGCGCTTGGGCCCATAGCTTACGAAAAGGCGAGAAATGCTTTGGCCCTCTGCATGGGGCAGCAAATGCTTTGCTTCTATGCTCTTGCTTGGGTGAAACATTTAGGTGACCACCACAAGAAAATTCGAGCATAAGATGACTCAAGAAAAGGATCGTGCATGACATATTAGTATTAGCAGCTGGCAACTAAGGGCATTTTTTATTCTAAGGATTTTCATATTACAAATTATAAAGAATTAGCAAGCTTAAGAATTTTCCTATGTTAGTTATTTGATTCGTACAATTGAATCATATACCAATTTTTCCTAAAGAGTTCATTGCACTACAACTCACAGGAAATCTTTAATTCACTCGGACCTCTTGAAAAAACTTCTTAGTTTTTCTGAAATGTTAAAAAAAGCGGCGTCAGATTTTCAAGATTTCCCAATGTGAAAACAAATAAAATTGTTATGTTGTTGTAAGGGATTTTTAAGCTCCAAAGCGAAAATTTCAATGTAGTACAAAAAAGTGGCAGAAAAATTGGCAAGCTGCATATAGTAACTGCCATGCGTTTGATCGGGATCTGACGGTCCTAAGGGCGTTCGCTGGGATTGCCTAAAAAATTGGCGTTCACTGGTTAGTGGCGTCCTTATTTTTTCTATGGTGCAAGCAAAATCATGTAGAGTCCAATCGGACATCCCCATTGTTTTTGCAATCCTTGCGACTCAAAAAGGCAGTGTGGAAAAAGGATCCGTCTTTCTCAAGAAAGAGCCCCATGAATCCAAATTAACCGGCGTTCTGCTCTGTGATGTCCATGTCGCGGTGCCAAGGTGTTCGGAGACGGAGGATCACAATTCAGGAGAACCGGATAGGCGTCTGATGAGAGAGAAACGGAGTCCTAATCCACCCCCAACCACGTCCAGTTGTCATATCAACGAAGTAATCACTCGTTGCCGTGGTCGAATGGCAGGGAAAGGGACGTTTCACGGCGGCTCTCGGCCGTTCGTTCCCTGAATGATTGCAGCAGGTCAGGTAAGCGCACAAGTTACCAGGGCCGTGAATCTTGCAAACATGCTCGCCAATGGATGAACGGGATCGATTTTGTACCCCATGAAATTTGGTGGCTTTGGCGGCAAAAAAGGCAGGATCGGTTTCCCAACAATCATGCCAACTCCCAGGTACACTTTTCCAGAGCATCTCTGAGTTGGGTTAGCTACCTCCTTTTCTATCTATGGAAACAAATTCGTCTCCAATCTGTCTATTCTGCTACTATAATCAGGTAACTAATCAACAGCACACCATATATACAGCGGTGGACAAGATAAAAAAGAGCATTTCATTTCACAGATAAGGCAAAAGAGGGCCTCTCTATCCATCCCGGGCTGACGGGAGCAGACAAGTAGCCCTATCTAGGGCTGCCTAACGATATCAGTTACCGGCCGGACGGGACACCCTGCGAAGATCCGCGGCGCGAATCGCGAGGCGGCAGTCAGGCTATTCTCTCAACCAAATAAACCCAACGGAGGCCAGTAGCAGCGGGCCACCTAACCCATCGATCTCTTGCTTCTCTACTGGGATGTTTGGGATCTCCAAGTCCCGCCCTGCAAGCGTCCCCCTGCTCCTACTCTCCTCTCCTTGCCTTCTTCCCGTTGTTGGCCTGCCTCTCCTACTCCCCTCTTCCTCCCCCCTGCCGCTCTCTCGGTGGCTTGCATATCATATCCTCCCTCCCTCCCTTCCTTTCTTCATTCAAGCCAGGCTCGACGTGTGTTGCTATGTCTCATCTCATTCTCACGGCGTGAAAAAGGATCGTGCCTTGCCTTTTTTCCGGCTTGCTTGGCGCGCCTTCGTCTCCCTTGCCCCCCAGGTAACACGCAGTTCATAGCCCTTTTCGTGTCTCCGTGCCTGCCTCCGTGCATGGGCGCATCACATGGCTCTTTCAGCTCCTTTTTCTGTAAGCAAAGGGAATGTTTGGTGGAAAGACGCTTGAAAAAGAGCTGCCTTTCCTGCCATCTCGTGTGTGTGATGTCCGTGGTCTAATTCTTGTCATGTGGTGAGAATTAACATGGATTGCGTAGACAACCTTTTAGATATAGCGTCCCTGAAAATCATGGATGCTTATGTTATCCACAGCTGCGCTTCAATCGGCAAGGCCATTGGTCTGAGGATGGCGGAACACTTCGCGCTCATGACGGGGCGGATGATCACGGAGGCGACACTTCAGGGCGCCATCTTCGATGCCCCTTCCGTGAAGGATGCTTGTGATCATCATGATCCTTCTGTTTTTGAGGACGGGAGGACCAAGACTGGTGTCGTGGTGGAATGCAGAATCTGCCAGGAAGAAGGTGATCAAGCCTACATGGAGACCCCTTGCTCCTGCAAGGGTAGCCTCAAGGCAAGGTTTTTTGCTCCTCTCCCAGCTTGATGATTCCATATGCTATGGAATTTTGCTTAATTGTTCAAACTCTCAACACCAGAAATAACCTCAATTTGAGAACCCGCTTATTATTCATCACCGCATCTTCAAACAATGGAACAGGGCTCGCTTTCGTATTAGATACGTCCATATCAAAATGCCACCTGGAACACAAATTTATATTTCTGTTTTCCATATCACTATCAGTGAATCAGTTCTTCTCTGTTATCGAAACCGAATCGGATTTTTCATGTAGATTCGACTGCCCTTTAATTTTTCCCAGCAGATGCCCATTTATTCCTGCCAATGGAGGTTTTATTTGAACTGGTTTGTTGCTGCCTGCAGTACGCTCACCACATATGCATCCAGAGGTGGTGTAACGAGAAGGGAGACACCATATGTGAGATATGCTTACAGGTGAGTAATTCTCAACGGAAACCAGAAAGAAGCAGCTGAGTTCAGTTTGCCCTTTACTTCCTGATAAAGCCATCATCAGTCTTCAGTGCCAAAAGATAGTTTGTTGACTAATTTGTTGTCTCTGCTACCTATGGCACAGCAATTTACACCGAACTACAGTGCCCCTTTGAAGTTGTTTCGGATCGGAAGAAACCAAATTAGCTTCAGGTGTCACTTGGTGCTCAAGATCCTTGGTAATTTTTTCGTCCGAGAAGGGCATATCTAACATCCTAGGCCCTCTCTTCTCGCTGCAGGAGAGCTGGAGAAACACCAGTGAGTCTCGACGCTGGAGAAAACGTTTCCCAAATCGGTGATCATGCTGCTGGCACATCAAGCTCTGACTCTCAATTTTGCAATCCAAAAGGCGTCACCTACTGCCGTGTGATTGCCATCGCCGTAAGTGCTATAGAATGTAAACCTTCCATGCTCGTGCTGCATCCAACTAACGCATATTTGTTCCCAAACATGCACCTTCAGTTGATGGCTCTGCTGGTGCTCCGTGACGCAATCTCGCTTGTCCTCGGCGGCCCCGAGGTGTACTCGATGGCACTGATCACTGTAAGAGACTGAATCATGTAACCTGGTTAGATCTTTCTATTTTCTTGCCCTGAATGTGATTCATGGGCAATTCTGATACGGATTACGTTGATGAGACAGCTGCTGATGTTCAGAACAGCCGGAGTTATCATACCCATCTACATTATCTTGATATCAGTTGTCACATTGCTCCATCGGTACAGCCAACACCAGGTCTGTCTTTTTTTTTTGAACAAACAACAGGTCTGTCTTACCCATGTCCAGTCACGTATATAAAACCTCAGTTTCAATCAGAATGTAAGATTTTTTTTGCTAATGCAGGATGTGCATGGCGCGACCCCAGTTACAGAACCTGTAGGAACTGAGGACTCACAGAGCCTGCAGCCGACGCCACCTCAACAGCATGTCATCAGCATCCAGTAGCAAGCTGCACAAGGAGAATGGTGGTTAGGTTCTGTCAAATATTAGTCTCACTGGATGAAGTTAGCGAGATCGACGATGGCCGTCATAGGATACAGAAGATGCAAAATCATTGCAAGTGTAAAGATGTTCCGTAGAATTGTACACAAAGCACATACTAGGAACAACACACTTGACTTAACAAGTCAAGGAGATGAGAAGTGAAATTGAAGTGGTCATGTGTATATAAAGTTTAAGAAACCCTAGGCAAGTGTGAGTGAGTGCACAGCTTTCCAACATTCATGGCAGTGAAAATTTTGTGCCCAACTATGGAAGACACCGGGCACTAAAACGTCCGCATTCTCTTTGGAAAAAGTAGGGAAAATCTATGAAAATGGGCAAACGTTCACGGTTACATAAATAATACAGTACATCGTGTCCCTCTTGTTCGTTTGCACTATGCAAAAATTGCTTCATAAGTGTTCTCTTACTCTCTGTCCTTGCAAACTGGAAAGGACTGCCAGTATAGGCTACAACAACAACCTGAGGATAAAATTGAGCTACAACATAGAGAGAAAAACTCTTAAGCTGGCCTTTCACGCCCGTTGGAAAGCCACGGTGCACACTTGAGACCCCTCAACTCCGCCAAACATGATGGTAGGATACGTTTGGACATGATCCAAGTATCGGAAGATCTGGTGCGAATCACCTGCACCTCTGTCTGCGTCCTCCTGACCAAATTTCCGCATACCGAACTCTTCTACTTCTTGCAGAAGCTCATCCTTTGTGTGATTACATGATGTTATGACCTGAAGACACAAGCATAAGTTTCAATTCTACGGGACTGGTGTAAAATAAGAGTTTCAGAGAGTTTGCACGAGAAAGTACTGACCACAAGGCCACCTGGTTCAACCAAGTTTGATATAGATTCCCAATACATCACTCTGAAGCCAAAAAAAAAAAACACATAAAGAGAACAATGTTAACTCAACATGATACTGATTATTGAATCGTACTTAAGATATCTTTAACACAGGCTTCTTGTGTATTGGAACCGCATACCCCATTAACCTATCCTGTATGTGCATATACTGCATTGCAATGAAATATAACTCACTGGTTGAGTTGTTAAAATCAACATGGTGTGCTGCTAAGCAGTGAAACTCAGCTATCTACTGCACTATGCAGATCTGAAACTAAACCAAATTGAAAGTTGGGCTCATACAGCCTAAAGCCCTAAAGGCTAAAGCTATGCTATTCACTATTACAGAATGCCAACAAATAAAAACTATCCAGATAGGAGACCTAATGCTTCCAGATTTCTAGCCATTCCAACTCTAGTATGCAAAATTTGAAGGTCCTTGTTAGATAATCAAATCTCACAGAACATATCAACAATATTTAATTCCGCAGCTATAGATAATCACGGAAGTGGACAAAAGCGAAAAGGAAATTTTAAGGGGGTGGCTAACCAAAGAATGACCGAGTCGTAGTTCCTGTACCTTTTTGCACGGCCATCTGGATGCAATCCAATGGCATCCAATGTCCCTTTATCTGTAATGATTTTGAACTTCCTGTCTAACTTTGTCTCAAGTACATCATCGACCTGGTGAAGACAGAAATATGAGTTACTACAGTCGTCAAAACACCATAACTGTAAGCACTTAATAACCATTTGATAAGGGCATCTCCTACAGCCCTCCCCAAACCTGCCCCATTCGTCCGCCCGGACAGTCAGGACTAAAAAAAACAGCCCAGCGGACCTCCCCAAACCTCTCCATTTGTCTGGGCTGTCCAGACCGCCCCAAACCCAGCCCACATATGGGGAGGATATGGGGCTGAACGGACATGTCTGCCACATCAGACCAAACCTGGGCCTATCCCAAAATCAACAGAAAAAATGTCCAGCCCCAAATCGACTCACTTTCCTCAGCTCTCCGCCCCGCCTCCATCCACCATCCCCATGTCCGGATCGGTGGACGATGGCATCGACTGGGAACTCTTAGAGGCAAAGGACAACGAGGACCTCGCCTTCCGCCAGCCGAGGGTGGAGACCCGAGGCTGTCTGTCATCCTCTCCACCCCGGCGCGGGTCAAGTGGCAGCGGGCCATCATCGCCGCCCACCGTCCCCACCGCAGCACAGTTCGAGCTCCGTCCCCGGCTGCCCGGCACGGGTGGAGCAACGGTGGTCAAGCTCGTCCAAGGCGGCACCATGGCCCTCCTGCTGGGCGGATCCAGCTCGCGCAGTGTGTTCGGCTCGCTCGACGCATCCTTCTCCTCCGCTCCAGCACCCATGCCATCCTCGTCCGAGGACGAGCAGGTGGTCCACGGCATCCTTCAATGCTCCTTGACCACGAAGGAGTCTGCCGCCTGCCGCCGTCGGAAGAATGCGAAGGCGCTCCGGGAGGGGATCGAGGCTTCCCGAGCCAAAGCCCTCGCTAATGAACAAGCCCGCGCCGCCAGAGCCGGATCGAGGCTTCCCGAGCCAAAGCCCTCGCTAATGAACAAGCCCGCGCCGCCAGAGCCCTCACCGAACGAGGACTATGATAACCCCTACGACGCATTCATTCACTTCCACTTCAGAAAATGCCGGTGAAGTGTTGCTTCTCCTACTGCTATATCCTATGGCATTGGAATATGTGTTGTTTCACGACTATGTCATATGTCTTTGAACTATGTTGTATGAACTTTTCCTATGTCGTATGTCAATTGGTTGTGCTAAGAGCAAGTCCAGTTATGGAGGAATAGCAGTAAACAAAAGATTAACAAAGAGTTCACCAATTTCAAGAAAAAAATGCATGCATGGCAAGTACAAAGTTGAGTATCTTTACACTTCACAAAGTGAGCCTTATATACATGCAAACTACCACTAGATATTTTATTTCTTCAGTATGTTTGCTCAATTCATGGCAATTGATTTTATTTTATGTGGTGGAGCTTTAGGGCTGAATACATTTTCTTCCTGGGAAACTGCACTTTTTGTTGACATTATCTGCCACAAACTGGATATAGTACCTGCTATGACGGAAAAATAGTATACATTCCCCTCGTTTATGGTCTTTCATGCTTTTACTTTTAGAGATGTTAGAAATATAAGAAAAAAGAGGCGACTTGGGTAAACAAACTATGTAGATTCTTAGTAAGTGTTTGTTCTTTTCGACAAGATGCAAAGATGCTTCTCGTTTAGCTAAGACTCGTCCAGACTAGTGAAAGTAGCTATTGTTGTCATATGCTCTTTCTCTTTGAGGCTACAGAATATGTAACAACATGTTAACTACAGTTAAGAAATTTAGAATATAATAACAAAGTGTAGACTTCGTAGACAAACATAGTTTGACAATATTTGTAGCATACAAATATAAGAGGATTCCATCTGAATACAGTATACTGACCAAAAAACTTATAGTAGTGAACCCATCACGAGCAGCAAGGTTTCTTGCAAGTTCAATGGCCCCTTCACTGTAATCAGTTCCTGTTAAATCTGAAAACCTGAAAATTGAAACTATTCATTCTTCTGCAAACATATGATCTTCAAAATCCATAATAAGGGCAACTTTGGCATTGACAGTGGCTTTCAAGAGCACTGCCTCACTTTAATAAAAACGGAAATATTTAACTAGAACTGAGAATGGGTATTTCGGGAGTAGTCTATTCAGTTCTTAGAAAGTTAGGACTACGTTAAAAAAATTGCTCTGCGCACATAATTAAGCTAAATAATTGTATTAACAAACTATGCAACATGATGACATCATTTCTTAAGTACCATATTATTGAATTAGCATAATTAATTCAATAAACCCTTACTATGTGTAATGGGTATAAATAAGAAAACATATTTAAGATTACTCATTGTCTGTACCCCTGCTTGGCAAGTGCTTGCAAAAGGAGGCCGTTGCCAGTTCCAAGATCGAGCACGGGGTAGTCAAACAAGTGTTTATCATCAACTTCAAACATGTCGTCATTAGCCGATGAAAGTCCACCTTGGATAAAGCTTACACACAATTTTTTTGTCCAAATGGCAACAGTATCCATTACATCTGCACCAAACCTACCAAAAGAGAAATGTTGTGCTCAGTACCGACAAATAATGAATAACTCAACCATTCGATATACTCCGCGAAATAGCACTGGGGACCTTAAAGTATCAATGAAGAATTCAATATTTTCTAGAAAATCTCCATTATTATGTCAATTGTCAATTACGTAAATAAGTGGGTTTTGGTGTGAGTGCGTGCTTGCACTCCAGATTCTAAGTTTGAGGAACCAGAAATGAAAAGGTGAGTATGCATGCTCAATGGCTCTTTTGTAATGCATGCACTATGTCTATAATACAGATGAACAACGGCTTCATAAAAAAATAGTTGACAATAAAATAAAAATAAAAATAATAAATTTGTATTCAATAAAAAAATAGAGCTAACACTTTATAATTTGCACTATACAAATTCTAAACAATAAAAACAGTTACATCGTAAAACCAATTAGTGACAAACTTTTGGTTTTATTGTAATAACCGATATGTCGCCATGTGATTTTTCTATACAAGATTAGACACTTTAATCAATATAGAAGAATTTAAAATTTAATTACCATATTTCTCCAGCATGCCCGTGTTCTTGAAAATTTGCGAGATCTTCAGAATAAGAAGCATCCCAATAACTTTGTAGCCCCAACATTGAGCCTTCCTCATTAGGATCTTGGTCATCTTTGTCAGAACTGTCGCGGCACGAGGGTATTTTACAACATTTGTATGAATTATTGAGAAAATTATTAAATAACAAGATAGCGAATAGAGTTTTCTTCTTCTCAAATACACTAATTTGAAGTTGTCATATAGTTCTACTATTTGGATAACATGTTCATCTACCTTGATACAAGACGAGAAAATTATTATATTTTAGGTATGAATTATGAATTTCCCACCTTTGTTCGTAGATGTACATAATTAGAAAGTGCATAATGTAGAATGGTAAGCATAATAACTATAGGAGACCCAGAAAATTTTGCGTGCAAATTCTACGTTCCACATTATATGAAGGTGTACAAACTCACAAGACGACCAAACCCCAAACCCTCACATCAGGGAATAACTCTAACTTTTATTGATAATAGTAGAAATTTCAAACAATATATAAACTTTTCTTGGTGGCTATTTATGTACTATAGCCTTCTCACAACCATTCCAAACTCATATCTGTGATAGTTTAGTCGTGCTTATATTTTGTTTATTGTACTTTAGTTACATGAAAGTAAGGACACCCTTATATTTATACTTAATACTCTCTCTGTTCACAAATATAAGATGTTCTAACTTTTTTCTGAATCGGATGTATACACACATTTTGGTGTGTTCGTTCACATTTCGGTCCATATGTAGTCCATATTGAAATATCCAAAACATCTTATATTTGTGGACGGAAGGAGTATATGACTGAGCCATGTGGCAAGCCCTGCACCAAAACACTAAAAAACTGCCTACAACTATCTTTTATCTAGATTTTTCTACCATTTGCAACGAGTCATGGTAGTAATTTATTCTAGACCATTCACGAAAAATATCTAAACCCCTTTAAATTTCTCTAGTGCTTTGATCTAATATCACCTATGGCAGGCATCTTGATCTTTTTGAGGGCTTACAAATATTCTAGAACGTTATGTATGCATCGCATACTCTTAACAGCCACCCCATACTGAAGCTAGAGGAACATTATTATTTCCTGCACAAATCAGTAGATCTACGTTTCAAACTCAGCTAATTTGCATGAAGAAAGAGCGGGGAGTACCAGTAATCGGAGGCAGCGGAGGGGAAGTTCCCGGCGGCCGCCGCCGCGGCGAGCACATCGGCAGCGTCGGCGTAGCGCTGGTCGTCGTCTAGCGTGCTCCCGTACTCGCTCCGCACGGACCACGAGTCCGCTGCCACTGACCGCTCGTCGTCCGAAGCCATCTCCAGGCCACCGCTGCCGCCGCCCGCTGTGACGCCGGAGCCGGCGACGGGGAGCGGTAGCTGGGGGCGGGGCGGGGTGCCCTGCGGCAGCTCAGGCTCCTCGGGCGTCAGCCTGATTCCAGCCATGCGGATCGGGCGGGAGATCACGGCGAGGGGCACGGTGGTACCGGGGTTAGAACTTGGACGGGGAGGCGGCTTGAATTTTAGCAATGCTTGGAGTGGCGATTTGTAACTCGGTCACTTTTGTAGACGGCGGAATGGAATGGTTGCTTGTACAACGTCAGAGCATCTCTAGCTCCGGTACTAGGTTCCGGCAAAACAGATCCGGTAAAATGCGTTCTGCAAATTTATTAGGTTCTGGCAAAGCAGATCCGGTAAAATGTCTTCTGCAAATTTGAAAGCATGTTCGCATTATAAATAGTTCGTCACACAACCATAGTTCGTACGTAGCAAATACATATTGTCGATATTAACCCACGTAGAAAGATAAACTTCAAAGAAAAATAGATAGCTCCCAACTCAAGCATTTGAGCATCCACCAAAAGTTTAACTACACAATGATGTCAACAACAAAATCCAATGTAAGTCCTCACATATCAGAGACACTTTACTTCAAGGCATGAGCCACAACAACGGCAGTCATACACTCTGCCCCGCGTCCCCCCCCCCCGGCGGCTCGGGTGCCCTAACCTAGCTGCCGGTCTCCAGGCCCCCTCCCTCTCCCCGGCGGCGACGGGATCCCTCTTGCCCTCTCCTGGAGCGGTGGTCGCGGGGCTCTTCGGCCTGACAGTGGATCTTGGTGACCGGCCGCTTGGTGGCGGTTAGCGTAACTCACGGAGGGGCGATCTCAGGGCGATCCTAGTCCCGCTAGGGTTCCGGCCTGACTACACAGTCGTTCGTCGATCGGCATCGCTGGTGTTCGCTCAACAACGCCCCTCTGCAACCCATCTCGTCCTCTCTCCGTCCCATCCACCATAAGCCTTCCGCGAGCTAGTGATCACGGTCGTACACCACCAGTTCTTCCCTAGGGTTTTCTGTTTTGGTGTGGGGGGTAAGGAGGTGTGATAGAGGGCGTGGAGGGCCTGATGAGGGGTTTGAAGCTGTCGGCGGTGGAGAGTAAGGGTGTGAAGTTAGGGCAGAAGGAGAAGGGGAAATCTCAAGACTGTGACATGGATGATCCCCAAGCTGTGGGGAAGCTGTTCTCGGAAAAAACCTAAGATTGCGGGGATAGTAGGGAAAACTTTGGGTAGGATCTGGTGCCCAATTAAAGGACTGGAGTGCAAGGAACTTGAGACAAATATCTTCCTGTTTACCTTCCGGCAGGCATCAGGTTGGAGACGAGCTTTGGAGGATGGTCCCTGGTGGTTTGACAATGAGCTTTTAGTCATGGAGGAGTTCGACCCGAAGAAGACAGTGGAGGAGTATGATTTCAACCTCATACCCATGTGGCTCCGGATCTTCGGCCTTCACCTGGGACATATGAATAGAACCACTGGAGAGACTATAGGTGCGGATTTCTATGAGTTTCTTGATGTGGATGTTGGGCATGATGGAAAGGCGATGGGGAAGCACCTCCGGGTGAAGGTAAAACTGGATATCAATGAGCCCCTCCCTAGGGGTTTTGTTCTGGATAGGGCGAGGGGACAGGAGGCGGGGAAGAATGGAGTAGTAGAGGAGCCTGATGAGAATAACCGCACGAAGAAGAAAAAGAAGGACTTACTGTGGTGCCGCTTCGAATATGAACACATGCCAGATTTCTGCTATACCCGTGGGGTGATCGGACATGGTGAGAAGGAGTGTAGCAAGAAGCCTAGTAGAGGAGAGGCACCGCAGTATGGTCCATGGATGAGGGCTGAGGAAAACAGCAGGAGAGGGGAGGATGGAGGAAGAGGGAGCTGGCATGGCCCCCGAGGCAGTGTGGACAGAAGAAGTATTGGTGGAGGGAAAGGGAGTCAAGGGTCTCAGGGGTCAGGTGAGAGAAGGCAGTATAGCTAGGGGAGGGGTTCTGACGGCTCAGGGAGCAATGCGGCCTCCTGGAAGAAAGAAATCACATGCTCAAAAAATACTGATAAAGCCACAGCAGCTGAGGAAAAGGAGGTCACGAGCCCTCTGAAACTGACAGAGAAACCTGACACTGTGACAACAAACAAGGCTGCTAAAAGCCTCCAGTTCCACCCGGCTCCAAGTATGCTACCTGAAGGAGAACAGAACACTATGGCAATGGTCCTACCAGTGTGTGATAATCTCCCAGGGGCAATGCAACCTGAAGGTGGGAAGGATGGAGCCGAGGAGACAATCAGGACTGATGGTGTGAAGGGCATCCCGAGGAAGGAGATGACAGATATGCATGCTGATAAGGGAAAGGAGGGAAAGAAATTTAGGAGGAAGGTGCGGCAGGAGGAAGTGGGCTTGAACGATAACCTGAATGTTAAGTTGGGGAAGAGAGGAGGGGAAGATATGGATACATCTGAAAACAGCAATGGGAAGAGGGGCAAAATAGGAGATAGTTCTGACCGCATGGAGGAACATGGCGAAATAATTAAGGAGGCAGGAGGAGAAGTTAACCACAAAACCAATAGCACATCGGCCGGGCTGCTTGAGCAGTCCCGCCGGGAGCAATGAAAATAGTAAGCTGGAACTGCCGGGGTCTCAGGAATGGCCCGGCAGTTCGTTCTCTTCTCGAGCTGGGAAGAGTGGAGGATCCTGATATTATGTTTCTGTGTGAGACTAGAATGAAGGAAAAGGAGCTAGGAAGGTTTAGGTGGCTGTTGGGGCTCGCCAACATGGTTGCGTGGAAGGATGAGGGGACTGGGAGAGGGGTGGCTTTATTTTGGCGTCGAGGAGTGGATGTGACATTGAGATCATATGGAAGGCGGCATGTGGATGTGGATGTGCAGCAGGAGGGTGGCTTGATTTGGCGACTGACGGGAGTGTATGGAGAATCAGCTATGGAGAGAAAGAAGGAAACTTGGAGGCTTTTGAAAATCCTGAAGCAATAACACCAGCATGGCAGACCCTGGCTTTGCCTGGGAGACTTCAATGAAATACTAACAAGTTATGAGAAGGTAGGAGGAGCGGACCAGCCGCAGCACTACCTGGACGGCTTCCGCAAGGCTCTGACTACCTGTGGGCTCCAGGATATTGGATTTGAAGGTGACATGTACACGTGGAGGAATCATAGTAAAGAACTTCGCACGTATATATGTGAAAGGCTCGACCGTGCAACAGCAAATCATGAATGGTGTGACATGTTCCCAAATTATGTGGTAGTCAATGGTGAGCCTAGACACTCTGACCATCGGCCCATTGTCGTGCATGTGGAAGGCATGGAAAGGAAATGGCAAAGAGGTGATCGCCTGTTCCGGTTTGAGGCTCGATGGCTGCAGGAGGATGGGTGCGAAGAGTTGATAAGAGAAGCTTGGGAGAATAATTGCTCGACAGGCGTTGGGGGTGTGACTAAAGGTCTAAGAGCAGTGGCTACTAAAATGCACACTTGGAGTAAGGAGGTATTGGGGGAACTTGATGGACAGATCAAACAGGTTAATGCTGATCTGGAAAGATGCATGAAAGAGGCGGTCTCAAAGGGGAAAATTAAGGAGGAAGCTAGGCTTAGAAGCTTGTTGGAAGATCTAAAAACAAGAAATACACGGAGCTCAAGCAACGAGCACACATGTGGTGGCTGCGTGGTGGAAGCAAAAACATCAGATACTTATAGTCTGTAGCATCATCGAGGAAGAGAATTAATAGGCTAAAGGAGATTAGGAGGGAGGATGGTACGGTGGTGGAGGAAGGGGAGGTTTTAACTAACTTTGTGCGCTCATTTTTTCAGGACTTATTCACATCATCCAACCCACACCGACTAACAGAACTGATTGATAAAGTTCAGCCGTGAGTGACTAACTCCATGCGTGCGATCCTTGAGGCAGAATACACCAGGGAGGAAGTTAAAGCGGCATTGGACCACATAGGTGATCTGAAGGCCCCGGGGCCGGATGGCATGCCTGCGATTGTATTCAAACGGCACTAGCATTTTATGGGTGATGAGGTTGTTAAGGAGGTGCTTGCGGTACTGAATGGTGGACAGATTCCGGAAGGGTGGAATGATACGCTAGTGGTCCTGATCCCGAAAGTGAAGAACCCGAAGAGGATCAAGGATCTCCGACCCATCAGCTTATGCAATGTAGTCTATAAACTTGTATCCAAGGTCATTGCAAATAGACTGAAATTGGTGCTTCCGGAGGTTATCTCTGATAATCAAAGTGCGTTTGTTCCCGGCAGGCTGATTACAGATAATGTACTTATAGCTTATGAGATATCTCAGTACTTGATGAACAAGAAGAGTGGTAAGAATGGAGTTGCGGCTATCAAAGTAGACATGAGTAAAGCCTATGATAGAGTAGAATGGTGTTTCCTGGAAGCCATGTTATGCAAGCTGGGGTTTAGCAGAGATTGGACTAACCTCGTAATGAAATGTGTAAGAACTGTCCGGTACCAGATCAAAGTTAATGGCGAGCTTACATCTCAGTTCAGTCCGTCGAGAGGCTTGCGGCAAGGGGACCCTATCTCTCCCTACCACTTTGTCATTTGCGCGGAAGGTTTGTCGGCATTACTGCTTGATGCTGAGGAGAAGGGAACCATGCATGGTGTGAAAATCTGTCCAAGGGCGCCGTGTGTATCGCACCTCTTATTTGCTGACGACTCCATGTTGTTGATCAAGGCTAACCAGCAAGAAGCCGGTGCACTGCATGACGTGCTCCAGCTATATGAGGACTATTCCGGCCAAAGCATCAACGTCAAGAAATCTGCTGTTATGTTTAGCCCGAATACTTCTGATGCCGACAGAACCTTGGTCAAAAACAAGTTGGGGATTCAGAGCGAAAATTGGAATGAGAAATACCTAGGCCTACCGTTCATGTGGGGCGGTCCAAAAAGCAAGCTTTCAACTACATCAAACGCAACATGTGTGGCCGCGTCCACGGCTGGCAGGAAAGGCTTTTAGCTAAGGAGAGTAAGGTGGTCTTGGTGAAGGCCATGGGGCAGGCCATACCCACCTTTGCTATGTCATGTTTTGATTTAACCAAAACCTTTTGTGCGGAACTCAACTCTCTTCTAGGCAAATTCTGGTGGAGCCAACAGGACAAACAAAATGCAATGCACTGGATCAGTTGGGAGAAACTGTCACAGCCAAAAGCGGCCGGTGGACTGGGGTTCCGGGATATGCATACGTTCAACCTGGTGATGTTGTCAAGGCAGGGGTGGAGGCTACTTCAAAATTTCCCTCACTGTAGTGTCCTTGAGGCCGAAGTCCATGAAGGTATCTCTTATTCATGGCGTAGCATCCTTCGTGGGCTGGATCTTGTGAAGCGAGGATACATCTGGAGGATAGGAGATGGCACAAGGGTCAATATTTGGTCTGATCCATGGATACCAAGACCATGGTCAAGGCGTGTCATCACACCGAAGGGAGCCAGCCTTCTAACGCACGTCGCTGATCTAATCTGCCCTATCACAGGTGGCTAGGACGAACGACTCATAAGGGACACATTTCATGCAGAAGATGCTCGCCACATTCTGCAGATTCCCTTGCGCGAGGGGGTGGAAGACTTCATAGCATGGCACTTTGACAGTAGGGGATACCACTCCGTGAAAAGTGCCTATAAACTTCAAATGGAGCTGAATAAACATACACAGGAAGGAGCACCAGGATAGAGCTCAGTGCGAGCCGGTCAGCTGAATAGCATGGAGGATCAATCCTGGAAGCGCATATGGAAACTCCCGTGTCCTCCGAAATTGCAGATGTTCGTATGGCGTATCAGGCATGAGTCCTTGGCCCTGTGCGTGAACCTTTAGAACAGGGGTATATCTCTGGAGAAATCAAACTACTTACTATGTGGTAGAGGGGAGGAGGATGGTGGACACTTATTTATCAGATGCAAATGGGTGAAAGAGGTGTGAAGGCATCTAGGCCTGGAGCACGAACGCAGCCAGCTAGAACAGATTACTAGTGTGCATGCGATGCTTGATGCACTGTGGGAGATTGACGAATAGAAGCGTGTTCTAATAATAACCTTCTGGTGGCAATGGTGGAATCGGAGGAATAAGATCCGAGAAGGTGAGATGCCCATGCAAGTGGAAGAGATGGTTAGACGAATCTGCTGCAATGCATTAGAGGAGGAAGTCTTTACGCCGAAGAAGAAGAAGAGGCCGCCGGAGCAGTGGAATCCACCGGACACAGAGACGGTTAAGTTTAATCTCGATGGAGCGTTCCCTCCAGGATGCTCTATGGTTGGATGGGGTGTGATTGCTCGAGATAGCTCGGGGCAGGTTCTTGCTGCTCGGGCCGGCCGTCAGGTGAATATCCAAGATGCTTTTGGGGCAAAGGTCAATGCGTTGGCAGCAGGAGTGACGACGACGTCGGAACTGGGAGCAATTAGGGTTGCCTTTGAAACCGACTCACAGTTACTTGCTGAGGCCATGAACGCCCGTGCAGCAGACTCCTCACCGTATGCATCGATCGTTGAAGACCTCAAATACCAGCTGAAAATGTGGTTTTCCAAGTTTAGCATCACTGCTTGTAGACGGTCTGCGAATTCAGCAGCACATGAACTAGCCAAGATAGGTCGTATGTGTCTTCCTAATATCTATATGGAGTGGAACTCTATTGTACCGCCCTGTGTGGCTGTTTGTGTCTCGGGTGAAATGCCCGAGCACCGTTAAATCTATAAAGCGTTGCTTTGCCTTCAAAAAAAAGTTTAACTACACAATGATGTCAACAACAAAATCCAATGTAAGTCCTCACATATCAGAGACACTTTACTTCAAGGCATGAGCCACAGCAACGGCAGTCATACACTCTGCCCCGCGTCCCCTCACCCCCTGGCGGCTCGGGTGCCCTAACCTAGCTGCCAGTCTCCAGGCCCCCTCCCTCTCCCCGGCGGCGGCAGGATCCCTCTTGCCCTCTCCTGGAGCGGTGGTCGCGGGGCGCGCTTCGCCCGACAATGATCTTGGTGACCGGCGTGTCGGGCGGTTGCGCGCTGGCGGGAGGTGGTGCGGGGCGACGCGACGGTCTAGTGGCGGCGCGTTGCAGCGGAGTGCGCAGGCTGGTGGCGGCTTGGTGCTCCTCGCCGTGAGGGACCTCGTGCCTGGCCAGGTCCGCGTCGGCCGAAGGTGAGGACAGATGGACGGCGCTCGACGGGTGGTCTGGTGGCACGGCAGACCTGACGAGGCCTGGCAGCAGTGAGGTGGCCCGTTTATGGTGATGACAGAGCTAGCTGGAGGCGGCGGCGAGTCCCACGAGCAGGCTGATGGCGGCGCTTCGATGGCTCGGACAAGATGGAGTCTTAGCGAGCAGCGAGCGGCTGGTCACCCCTGTGCGGTGTGGCGAGAGGTGCTGCTCTTTTGCTAGTGTCGGCTTGGGTTCTTCCATGGTGAGGCAGGTCCGGTCGATGCAAGGATGTACCTTGGTGGGCGACGGTAGTCCTGGACCTGGCCGGAGGTGTTGGTTGGCTGCGGGTCCTCGTACAGGTTGGGAGTTGGTGGTGTGGCCGTGGTTACCCTGTCGGGCGGTCGGTCATTGGTCCTCGGCTTTGCAACTACGCCGGCAAGTGCTACGATGGCGGCGGTGTGAGGTCTCTTGGACAGTGCGCCCAATTCCATAGGTGTGGATATGGGCGACGCGCGGATGAAAATCTTGCACGACTTTTGCCGGGTCGGCGATGATGACACCCGTGGATGTCATTCTCCTCCTTGGAGGCATCGCCAAGCGTGTTCGCCTTTTCCCTCGCGCTCTTTGAGTTGGTGGATGTCTCCGGGCGAAAGCCTTGATTCCGCTCTTGGATCGGCACAATGGCGGCGTCGTCGACGTCGCTCCTCTGTTGGGAACATTGTGCTTGGAGACATGTTGGATCCTCGTCGCTCTCCTCCGGTGTTCGCCGTTGTCCTTGATTGATCCTTTGTGGAGCTATGTACCCCCGTCGTCGGTGTTTCCAAGATGGTGGCTTCCCGGAGCGGATCGAGACGTGCCATTCATCTGCCACTTTCTCTTAGGCGCTCAAGGTGGATGGTGCGTCGGCAATTGAAGTTCTGCGGCAGTTGTGGGTCTCGGAGGTGCCCGGCATCGGTCGAGACGCGGTTCGGTGTATCTTTCTAGGATAGGCTATTTGGTGTTGTAGCTTGCTTTGCCTGGTGTTTGTCCTTGGTCCGGTCGGGTGTGTTGTTCGTGCTACACTCGTTGTTCGCATCGAGTGATAGCTTTCTTGTAATTAACATTCTGCCTTCTATAAAGCTATGGTGCGTCTTGGCGTACTCTCAAAAAAGAAATACATTGAAATGCTTAAATGAAAAATGGTAACCTTATTTTGAGCTTAATGATGAGTATGACCTATGATCAAGTGCACTCACTTGACTCCTAAATCAATATACTCTAATATAGGCGACATAATCACCGACACTATCCTAGATGAAGTTCTTTTGTTTCTTTCGTCTTGTTTTGTTTTTCTCTCTTGCGTTCAAGTTTCCTTTCTTTAAAAAAGCATCTAGTTGTCTTATTTCCTTGCTTGTCTTTGTATTTTCCTTTCTTATGTCAATTCATTGCAAATATTATCCAATTCATTGCAAATTATTTTGAGATCTTATTGCAAAGTGAGTTGAGTTTGACAAATCCTTCTTTTTATCGTGAAGTAGGTCCTTCCGATCCGAATAACATTGGTGTCGCCGAGTCTACAAGATACGTTGTTTACCATGTGCATCGGTCCAACCGAGTTGAACTATCTTAGAACCACCAATGTGATCAACCAGTGACTCCAAGTTACCTCGGACTCACCGAATGATCCTACTCGGAGTTACCGAAGAGCACCAGAAAAAGAACTATCTGCCAAAAAGTTATTTGTTGTTCCTTTTCCAGCTCCACTCAATGATTCTTTCCCCTCTACTACATTTATACAATCATCTAAGCTAGTTGTGCTAATCAAGGATCCTACCTATTGACCAATGGCCAAGATGCCAACCCTTTTTTCGGAAATTGATGTCAAAGGGGGAGAGATACACATCAAAGCTTCTACACAGGAAAATAAATGCACAATTATAAGAGGAGAGAGGCCTATATATGTTTCCTTGTGGGGAGGAACATATGATTGATTTATGCTTGTATTATTTTCTTGATCATTTTATATGATCTTCTGCTCTGATTTTGTCTCACTCTACCTGCTTCCAATATCTACAATCTCAGATTCAGGGGAGGAATTTCAAATTTAGGAAAGAAAAATCCTTGAAATTATATTGCAACCTTCGGGAAAGTATTCACCTAGTGATGCTATCTTTTTTGCACGTCAACCCAATCTTGGTATTCTTGAGGTTTCTACTTTTTCTTGAAGAGAAACTCTTGTGTTATCTAACCTTGTTTTCTCAAGTTTGTTTCTTCAGGTATAATGCTCAAGCACCTCAAGGTAAGTGTATCCATCATACTCATGCACATGATGAATTCTTGCTTATTGCACATACTTGTTTGCAAGAAATCATCATGGATGCATGAACACTTCCATTCATATCTTTTGCTCTGATGCATATAGCCAAGATGCACGCGACACGTATATAGTCTTCCTATTCAAGTGTGCATTTGCATTCCAAAAACAAAATTTCAAATATGTACACTTGTGGGGGGAGCTTATACATGTTACATGTTTTTCAAAACTTTCATGTACTTCTATGGTATATTCTTTTTTAAAGCTTTGATGTATGTTGTCATCAATTACCAATAAGGGGGAGATTGAAAGCACAATTGCTCCACTGGTGGTTTTGGTAATTCATGCAAATATGCATATTGTTGGACTAATGTTTTCCTCAAGTATATTTCAGGAAAAGTTCAACCTAGCCAAGTATGTGGATGGAGATGTGGACCCCTTACAAGCTACTAAAGAACAATGTTGGCAAAGCTTCAAGACTCTGCGTTTTTGGTTAAGTGATCCAAGATCACACTGAGTCCATAGGAAAGTCAATACTATTAGAAGGGGATAAGGTTTTGATCATGAACTATTTGATCAAAGTGATTAGAGATATTGCTAAAAAAACTCAGCCACACCCTCACATTCTTCTCTGTCCAAAAATCTAAGTCAAACTCGGTCCCACTAATACACATCTACCCAGACTCACTGAGATACACTTGACAGGGCCACTGCCTAAACCCTAGCAACTCAGTGATAGAGGCAAAGGTGTCCCGTCTTTCGATGAGATGGTGGCTATCGTTTTTGGTGGAGTGGACTTTGATGACCCGACTACGAGCGTGCGAGAATGTCGCGCCTTAGCAACCGCTAAACCAACTCTGAGAGGTTATTGACCACGCTGGAGCATGATCAACCTGACTACGAGGGTCTATTTCCTGCAAGCAAACAAAGAACAAGCAAAAAACTGAGACTACAATCTGGATATTGCGAATATAAGAGGAAAGCTTTATTGATCAAGGTGGGGTTCTGTGACGTCTTGGTCTGGTCGTTGAACACAAAGGAAGTACGCGAAATTGCAGCTATGGTGAACTTCAATCTAAATAAAACCCAAAGTCTAAACGACGCCCTAAGGGTTGTATATATGGAGGAAGAGGGGGGAATTTCGTGTGAAACCAACCCTAACTCTATTTCCCCACACATACGGACTCTAAAAATAGCCTATACTGAAGTATTTTGAAATTACATGGGCTTGGCCCAATAATAAGGTGACGCAGCACCTATAATAGCCTCCGAACGAAATTTATGAAGTGGCATCTTCGTCCAAGTCTTCACACACCCATTATGGTGGCTTCAAAGTCCTGAAATCATCACTTGTAACTCCGTTCTTGTTCCGCTTGCGCATGCCATCATCTCCATGCATGATCTTGCTCCAATGTTCATCCTTCTCGTCCAAGCTAGGCCCTTCATTTGTAAGTAAGACAAATGTATCCAATTTAGGAAGCATCATATTCTCATGAACATTAGAATCATTACCAAGAAACGAAAGTACCTGGTAATTTAATTGGCGTACGCGAGCTCTAGTAATTGGTCCAGTATGTGTAGCAGCAGGGGTTGTGGGTGTAACAATGGCATTGATGTCCTCATCATCCTCCCTTTCTTGAAATGAAGTCGTCCTCGACGAAAGCTCATCTTCCTCACCCAAATAAGGCTTCAAATCTGCAATGTTAAAAGTGGAACTAACCCCACAATCTGCAGGCAACTCAAGTTTATATGCATTAGCATTTATTTTCTCTAACACCTTAAGAGGACCTTCAGCACGTGGCATTAGCTTTGATTTGCGCAAATCAGAAAACCTATCCTTACGCAAATGTAACCAAACAAGATCACCAGGTGCAAGACAACATGTTTTCTACCTTTATCTCCAACAAGTTTATATTTAGAATTCATACATTCAATGTTTTCCTTAGTTAACTCGTGCATTTTTAAGATCAATTCAGCAGGTTAATTTTTTAGCATCAAAATTAACCTTCTCCGAAGATGGAAGAGGCAACAAATCAATAGGTGCACGAGGTAGGAAACCATACACAATTTCAAAAGGGCACATCTTAATAGTAGAATGTAGCGAATATGGTTATAAGAAAATTCAATATGAGGCAAGAATTCTTCCCACATTTTCTTGTTATTCTTCAAAACAACTCTAAGCAGAGTAGACAATGTTCTATTGACTACTTCAGTTTTTCCATCAATTTGGGGGTGACAAGTAGTACTAAAAAGCAGTTTAGTCCCCAACTTAGCCCATAAACATCTCCAAAAATGGCTAAGAAACTTAGTATCACGATCTGAAACAATAGTATTTGGCACACCATACAAGCGAATAATTTCTCGAAAGAACAAATCAACAACATTAGCAACATCATCGCTTTTATGACATGGTATAAAGTGTGCCATTTTCGAAAATCTATCCATGACAATAAATATGCTATCCTCCCCTTCTTTGTCCGAGGTAAATCTAAAACAAAGTCCATAAATGTATCCTCCCAAGGAACACTAAGTATAGGCAAAGGCATATATAAACCATGAGGATTGAGTCGTGACTTAGCTTTTTGACATGTAGTGTAGCGAGCAACAAGACGCTCAACATCCCGTCTCATCTTCGGCCAAAAGAAATGTGTAGAAAGTACATCCTCCGTCTTCTTCATGCCGAAGTGTCACATTAATCCTCCTCCATGCGCCTCCTGCAACAACAAAAGACGAATGGAGCTAGCTGGAATGCATAGCTTGTTAGCACGGAACACAAATCCATCATTAACTACGAACTTGTTCCATGTTCTTCCATCTTTACAATTTTGTATTACATCTCTAGAATCAGCATTATGCACATATTGATCTTTGATGGTCTCCAAACCAAATATTTTGAAGTCAAGTTGTGAAAGCATAGTATAGCGACGAAACAATGCATCATCAATAACATTTTCTTTACCCTTCTTGTGTTTAATGACATAAAGGAAAGTCTCAATGAATTCAACCCATTTAGCATGTATACGATTTAGTTTAGCTTGACTCTTAATATGTTTCAAAGATTCATGCTCGGAATGTATAACAAATTCTTTGGGCCATAAATAATGTTGCCATGTCTCTAAACTCTGAACAAGAGCATATAATTCTTTATCATAAGTAGAATAATTCAGACTAGGCCCGCTCAATTTTTCAGAAAAGTATGCGACAGGTTTGCCATCTTGTAATAACACACCTCCTAATACAATTCCACTAGCATCATATTCAAGCTCAAAAGTCTTATTAAAATCAGGAAAGTGGAGTAAAGGAGCATGTGTCAACTTATCTTTCAATACCGTGAAGGCTTCTTCCTGTGCGGTACCCCAAACAAAAAGCACATCCTTCTTTGTAAGCTCATTGAAAGGTGCGGCAATGGTGCTGAAATCTCTCACAGAACGCCTATAGAAACCAGCGAGGCCAAGAAAACTCCTCACTTGTGTGTCCGTTTTGGGCTGCGGCCAACTCTCAATAGCTTCAATCTTGGCTTTATCAACTTCAATTCCCTGTGGAGTAACAACATAGCCAATAAAAGATACTCGGTCGATGCAAAAGGTGCACTTCCCAAAGTTACCAAACAAATGTGCATCACATAGAGCAATAAAAACATCACACAAATGTTCCAAATGTTCCTCCAAAGATCTCCTATAAATCAGTATATCATCAAAGTAAACTACCACAAATTGTCCAATGAAAGCACGTAAAACTTCGTTCATTAATCTCATGAAAGTACTAGGTGCATTAGTTAACCCAAAAGGCATGACTACTACTCATATAATCCAAACTTAGTTCTAAATGTTGTTTTCCATTCATCTCCCAATTTCATGGTATCCACTACGCAAATCAACTTTGGAGAATATTGTGAAGCCACTCAGTTCATCAAGCATATCATCTAGCCTAGGAATAGGATGATGATAAAGAATAGTAATATTATTAATGTCTCTACAATCAACACACATACGCGATGTGCCATCTTTTTTGCACTAGTATAATAGGAACAACACAAGGACTAAGAGATTCGTGTATATAACCTTTGTCGAGCAGCTCCTGTACTTGATGCATAATCTCCTTTGTCTCCTCTGGATTGGTATGGTATGGCACATAGTTTGGCAACGAAGCATCGGGGATTAAGTCAATTTGATGCTCAATCCGTCGAATAGGTGGTAATCCCTATGGCACATCTTGTGGAAAGATGTCAGTGAACTCCTGCAAAATGTTAGTGACAGCAGGAGGCAAAGAGGAAGGCATCTACTCGGATGAAAACAATGTCTGTTTGCACACAAATCATAACAAACAGTTTTGCTGAAATCTAGATCATCAATATCGGATTTGGTGGCAAGTAAACATCCGCCTTTCAATTTAATTTCATATGCAACACTAGATGATGGCTTGTTATTGGGCTTCATTGGTTGCTCAAATTCTTTTGCCACAATCTGATTTTCACTCTTATTGTGCTCTTGTTTTGCTTTACTAGCTCTATTAATATCATATTTCAAAATGTGTTCAGGAGTCACAGGAAGCAAAATAATATGTTTATCCTTATGAACAAGAGTATACTGATTGTTTCTACCATGGTGTACAGAATTTTTTATCAAATTGCCATTGTCTACCAAGTAATAAGGAACATGCTTGCATTGGTACCACATCACAATCAACATAATCAGCATATGTAGCGATACTGAAATGCACACGAACAGTACGTGTTACATTAACCTTGCCGCTGTTGTTGAACCATTGGAGTAAGGATGCGGATGGGGTCTTGTGGTGAGAGACAGCTTCTCCACCATCTCCATGCTAGCCAAGTTGTGGCAACTCCCTCCATCAATGATGGCACGAACAGAATGTTCCTTCACAACTCCCTTTGTATGTAACAAATTATGCCTCTGATTTTGCTCAGCTTGTGTTACCTGCACACTCAACACACGTTGAGCAACTAAACTCTCGTACATGTCAGCATGTTCAGCAACCATGTATTGTGTCTCATGTTCATAATCATCTCCATCGCGCTCTTCACTTGCAATAGGAGCCAACGTCTCCTCATCATAGTCACTAGCGGACTCATACCCACCATCCTCAGTAACAATCATCACACACTGAGATGGACATTTTCTCGCATAGTGACCTCCACCCTTGCAACGACGGCATATAACCTCATGTGTATGCCATGTTGATGCCATGGATGAAGAAGAGCTCTGTGCGGGACCAAGAGGTGTGCTCCTGGCAGATGGTGGTGGTGGTGCCTGTTTTTTGTATCTCGGTTGGAATTAGCGGCTGAAGTCGGCAGTGCTGCAGTAGGAGGTGTGGAAGTAGAGGATGTACGTGGTGTCCATGAAAAATTAGTTCAACTTCACGTTCACGCCAATGTATGTCAATCCTGCACTTCACGTTCAACTTTGCAAGCAAGATGGAATAAACAAGTGATATTATTATACTCCTCATACTTTAGAAGGGTCTGACTCTCTCTATTTAATTCACCCATAAAACGTGCAAGCATATCTTCATTATCCTCAACAATACCACATCTAATCATGCCAGTTTGTAATTCATGGTAATATTCCTCTACAGGATTTTTTCCTTGTCTTAAACGTTGCAATTTTTGAAGTAATTCACGTTGATAATAAGGTGGAACCCAGAGTACGCATAGCAGTTTTCAAAGTAGCCCAAGTAGCTGGAATAGGATGTAATCTACAATGTTCAGACCACCACACATAAGCAAAACTAATGAAAGCACAAACAACAACAACAACACGTCTCTCCTTGGGATATTGTAAACATGTAAAACGTTGTTCAATTTCTAACTCCCAAATAATATATACATCAGGAACGTATCTACCCTCAAAAGTCGGAATATCCAACTTTAGTTTAGGAAGATGGTCATGATCTCGTACCCGAGGTGGTGGTGCAGCCCTACCATTGCGATTATATGCATGAGGACGACCTGGTGGTGGTGGTGCTGGTGGTTGCACGTAGTTCTATGACGATAATTGTGACAAAACCCGGTATCATCATAGATGTGGTGGGCTCCTACTTCTATGACAAAAAATCATGACAGAAAATGGGCTTTTCGTTCTGGGCGGGCCGGAGATGCAGCTGCATGACATTCTTTGGGCCGTGCATGACGGAAAAAACCATGGTAGAAGCGAGGGCGAGGAAAATATCGGGGGAGTTCCCGGTTACGGTGGGTGGTGGGGGCCGAGCGATGCGTGTTTCTCTCGTACGTACGCGTGTGTGTGCAAGGCATTGCGCTCTAACTGAACCCGAGCGAGGCATTGGGCTCTAACTAAACCCGAGTGATTGCACTAGCTACGTACTAAACCCGAGCGATCGATCGATCCCTTGCTGTTAACTGAACCCAAGTGATTCCTTCGCTACTGCTGCTAACTGAAGCCGATCGAACCTGCTGCCTCCTTCCCTTGATGAACAATGAGCGTTGTGGGGGGGGGGGTGGATGAACAGTTCCCTGTGGGGGTGGGGGGCTGGATGAACAGGACCACGTGGTAGTAGAGGCTGTTGTCGCTAGATGAACAGGACCCCGATCGATCGAGCGGGTTGGGGGGTGGATGAACAGGACCCCGTGGAGGGCTGGATGAACAGGACGACCCCGTGGAGGGCTAGTTGAACAGTAGCCGGTGGAGGGCTGGATGAACAGTAGCCCATGGAGGGGTGGTTGAACAGGACCCCGTGGAGAGGGCTGGCTGAACAGTAGCCGGTGGAGGAGCACGCGGTGGAGGCTGGATGAACAGGAGCCCGTGGATGAACAGTCGCAGGTGGAGGCCGGAGGAGGTCGACGGTGGATGAATAGTAGCCCGTGGAGGCAGTCGATGGTGGAGATGAACAATATCCCGTGGAGTCCCGTTTTGCGGTACGCCACACCCCTCCCGATGAACAGGACCCCCGTTTCAACCGTAGCACTCCAACACAAGTCTGTTTCCTCTGTTTTGCGGTACGCCACACCCCTCCCGATCAACAGGACCCCGTTTTGACCGTAGCAGGTCCAAGATAAGTCCGTTTCCTCTGTTTTGCGGTACGCCAGACCCCTCCTGATGAACAGGATCCCATTTCGACCATGGTCGGTCGAACACAAGGCCGTTTCCTCCGTTCTGCAGTACGCCAGGCCTCTTTTCCATCGGTTGTTCCGTCCAAGCTGGTTGGCTCCCTCCCGATGAACACGATGATGCATTCCGTTCCGACCCAGCCGGTTACCTCCCCATGAACACGACGACGACGCAGTTTCTCTGTTCCGACCCAGCCATGTACACGAGTCCTAGCCGTACGTATGCGTGAGTAGGCGTTCGAGACCCTGCCCGTATGTACGTACGTGTCTGTATTTTCTTTCTTGCACCCTGGCCGTTGTACGTACATGTACATGCTATGTGCACGCCTCTACTATGACACGTGCGCACCTCTACTACGACACGTGTGCGCCTCTACATCGACCAGTATGTACGTACACATTCATGACCAGAATGACAACGATACGTACTCTTCGACCAGGTGGGTCCCGACTGTCAGGCACTTCCTTGCATGCAAAGATTTAGCCGGTGGGTCCCAGCAGTCAGGGGGTGAATCATTTTTTTGCCCGTAACATGGACGCACTTCCTTGCGTGCGAAGATGTAGCTAGTGGGTCCCAATAGTCAGGGGGTGAATCATTTTTTTGCCCGTAATATGGACGCACTTCCTTGCATGCGAAGATGTAGCTTGTGGGTCCCAGAAGTTAGGGGGGAAACATTTTTTTCGCGAAATATGGTGGCCCGTCCGGTGGGTCCTTGCTGTCAGGTGGAGGAATCATTATTTTGCGTGTAATAAGGAGGCACTTCCTTTCTGCTGCCATGGACCCAGCTGTCAGCCTCTCCACGTACAGTACTCTTCCGATGGAATTCGTTCCTTGACCGCGTTGACCACGCCGCGGCGAGAGCACCAGGGCGATGGACGATGGCGAGGCCTAGGAAGGGAACGTTGGAGCCGGGGAAGACGCGGCAGTGGAAGCCCACACGGAGAGGAGTACGAGGGTTCACTGGTTCGGTTGCGGTGTGAGCCTGCCGTCGCCACAGGGCCTGGCAGCGGTGGGAGTAGTAGGGGCGGTGAGGCCTCAACGGCAGCACAACCAGCCACTGGAGGCAGGAGTAGGCGGTCTCGCCGGCACTGGTTTGGGCGGCTAGTGCAAGAAGAGCAGTGATTGAAGAAGCAGCAGGACCGTTCAATTCAAATCCAACGGTCACTGCTACTAGAATTGTTTGTTGACTAAGTAAAGCCCTGCGTACGCGTCAACTTAGTAGGCCCACAGGTCAGCCTCCGAACCGGTGCGCCCCAGATGTCAGTGGGAGGAATCATTTTTTTCGTGTAATAAGGAGGAAGTTGATTGCGTGCGGCCACACCAGCGGAGGGAGTAGGCTGGGCCGGTGAAGCCTGCGCGGCATGACAGCGGGCCACAAGAGGAGGGAGCAGGCGGTCCCGCCGGCGCTGGTTTAGGCGGCTGGAGTAGGAATATCAGAGATGGAAGAAGCACGTCGGCCGTTGGATGGACATCCAACAGTCACTGCTGCTAGAATCATGTGTTGACTGACAAAGCCTTGCGTAAACAAGTCAGCCTCGAGATCTGTGGCATGTACAATCCATTTGCTATTATTTTTATAATATTTACTCATTTTCTAATTCATATGGAATTTATTGCAGCCCATTTTCCATTTTTGGAATTGCTGCCCATTTTCTGGTCATACCAGGGTTAAAAAATTGAACTAAAAATGTGCGAAATTTTGAAAATTCGCACATTTTTGCTGGGGAACAAAATATTCTTAATCCAAAAATTAGTGGCCATACTAAAACAAATTTTAAAATAAATTAGCACTATGTCATGTTAAAATCCAATGAAATATAAAATATCAGTGAAGAACAAAAACAAAAAAAGAAACTAATTTTCCCATTTACTTTTAACAGATACTGACCATACTCTTTGGCCAGGCTGGAATGCATCCCTCCCCATCCTGAAAGATTTGCAGCCCAGTAAGTCGGAGAAAACAAATAGACCTAGCTTGGGTATTCTTCAAAAAGAAATAGTGGCCTACCTATTTTCTCAAAGAAAAAATCGCTGGGCTGGTCATATTGTTAGACGGGCCACAGAGACCGCACAACCCAGTTTATAGCCTGCTCCTCCGAACAAATCCTAAAAAAAAAGTTGTACAATTCTGTCGTTAATTGACTATAGTTGAAAATGATGTGGGTCCCAGATATCAGCAGGGTGGATTAGAGTAAAAAACGAGGGGTGCATCTGAGTAGTAAAAGAGGCGCTTGCTTGTGTTCGGGAGTGGACCTGGAGGGTCTGTACTGTCATACTCACAACTACAGTCCTCTCCCGATTCACTATGTTGACAGGGTCGGACGACGGCGGCGCGGCGAGCACACCAAGGCGAAGAATAAAGTGTTGTCGCCAATGTGCTGGGCTGGGTTGGACACTCTTATTAAAAAATAAAAATGGACCAAAACTATTTACGATGTTGACTACGATTTGTGTCCGCTGGTTGTAGGAAGAAAATGGTGGGAGAAAGAAGACTGGTCGCTATCTTTGCCTAAGAATTATATCAACTGAATGTAACGACACTATCACAGGAAATAATATCCTCCTGTTAAATCATGAATTTAAAGAACTGGTGCATGAGCATTTAGCTTTATTTATTTATTTACTTATTTGTGTTTAGGGGACCATGAGTATTTACCTGGGCCAGATTCATGTGGGAGCCTCCCTTCCACTTAATTATGGGCTGCTCTATTGGGCCTTTATCAGTGGGCTGCATGTTATCAACAAGTAGAAAATGTGTTCCGTATGAAAAATAGTATGCGCTACATATGGTACGGGGTACTAAAGGATCGGACCGTGCAACGACTTCCAAAACATTGTGTTTGTCGTTCTAACAACACATTTATTCAACCAATGCATTTAAATATACTATTGATTGTACATTGAAAACGATGGCAGCGAAGAACCGTAGGCTGGGGTGCAATGAAGCGATAAGCAGCCAAAAGAGTAAAGACGCGGCTCTCTCTTTCAAACCAAACATCAGCCATCATTACAAAAGGGCTACCAAAAAATAACAAGTGCATGCATCAAACTAAATAAAGATCCTACTACACCAAGTGTATGCATCTAACTAACTGGCTTAGTTAGACGTTACTATTTATTAAGCTGTGGAGATTGGTTGACGGCTTGAACCAGATGGATGCCTCACGAGAGAAACTCCAGCCAGCAGGTCGAAGTCTGATACTTGTGACCCTCTCTCCTACTTTGGGCTGCAGAGCGTGGCGACACATATCAGGGTATGGTGCATGCAGAGACGCATGGTACGCTATGTACACACAGTTTTGCCTGATGAACGAAACTGCGCTGCCATCATGATCCTTGCCGTTGGTTATCTCTGGATTAATCGGATAATTCAGTCTGAGAAACAGAGAGCGTGTACCAAGTCTACTTACCAACCTCTAATCAAAAATTCCTGAAGGCCAAGAGAAGCTGGGATCCTGCTCAAAGACCTTGCAGTGACTGTGATTGTATTCTGCGAAACAACACGTCCGGTACGTGCAAACGATCATCAATCATTCGTCATCGTCTGATCGAGCCAGGAACCACCTGCAACTGCCATGCCACTTTTCTTTGAAAGGTTCTGGGATCAGGAAGGGTAGGGACACCAGGCGACCTACAACATCATATCAAGTTGGAGTCAAATAAAAAAGGGCTCTTAATGTAGTCAATCTTAAGAACATCATGTTATGAACATGAATATTTTTTTAGTAAATGTTGACAGTAATATAAGCAAGCCATCATGATATCATAGGAAAGTAACATACTGCTGTAACAGCCATTTGTAGCGATGACTGGAGTAGGCCAGCAATACGTCCAGCCATAGAAGGAGTCGGCGACGTAAATGAAGCCCTTGTGTTCAATGGCATCAGAGAACCATGGAGGATGTCTGATCCTGCGATGGACATGCAGATTTATCCACTTACTATAGTGACATGTCATATAGGCGAGACCGCGGTTGAAGAACGCAATTAGCCTAAAGTCTTTATAATTCGCAGATCTTGTGGGCACTTGGCAGATTACAACATTGAGCAAATCAAACTTGGTATCATGTTGGCTACTATAAGATTCCAAGTATTCTGGGCCGTGGTGCCAAAGCAGTGCAGTGTTAATCAAAGGAAGGGGGGGTCAATCGCCGGGTGTGGACCTCCACGAGCATCCAGCTGCAGCCACCGTCGATGAGCACCATCCAAGACGTGTTCATGCCGACCCAGTACATACCGTTAATGTAGTTGAGGGTGACGGGGATCAGATCGTAGTCAAGAGGGTTGATGCTCGCCACCCTATGATCGTTATGTTGCATGACACACCGTTTCTGAAGATCAGGCGGCATCAGTGAAAGCACATTTGCTCCCTGGGTGGTTTTGGTAATTAATGACAACATACTTTGTGGTTGGACTAATGCTTTTATCAAGTATGTTTCAGGAAATTCAATCACATTGGCATGGCAAAAGGATCAAGAGGTGGACCCTCAAGATGCTAAGGCAAGCATTGGCAAAAGCTCAAGACTCCATTTTGGTTTAGTGATCCAAGATCACATTGAGTCCATAGGAAAAGCCAATACTATTAAAAGGATGAGGTTATGATGATGATCCGTTGCTCAAGTGCTTAGTGATACATCTCCTAAACTATCGACAACTTTCAACGCCATATACACTCATAAGTAGTCTCGGTCCCACCGATTTTCCAAACTCACCACACCGAGATGAACCACCTCACCATAAGCCAAACCCTAGAAAACTCGGATTTTCCGATTCGAACTCGGTCTCACGAAACTTGAGTTGCCAAGCTTCAGAATCTTCATCATCAAATCGGTGTCACCGAGATGATGAAGTCGGTCCCACCGAAATTGGCTTGCTCTTGTCATTGCACGAATCGGACAAACCGAGATTGTATTTTCGGTCCCACCGAAAATCTCAACGTTCACATTATTTGAACTTTCGGTCTCACCGAGTTGTCAACTTCGGTCCCACCGAGATTGCTCAAATGTGTGTAACGGTTGGATTTTGTGTGGAGGCTATAAATACCCTCCACCCCTCTTCATTCGTGGAGAGAGCCATCGAAAGAACTACCACTCCTACCTTACATTTCGAGAAGAGAACTACCTACCCTTGTGTTGAGATCAAGTTGCTCCACTCCCACCATATGAAGCTTGATCTCTAGCCTTCCCAAGTTGCTTTCCACTCAATCCTTTCTTCCACCACAGCCAAATCAGGTGAGGAGAGTTGAGTGTTGGGGAGATTATCATTTGAAGCACAAGAGCAAGGAGTTCATCATCATCAACAACATCTATTACCTTTTGGAGGGTGGTGCCTCCTAGATTGGTTAGGTGTCGCTTGGGAGCCTCCGTCGAGATGTGGAGTTGAACCAAGAAGTTTGTAAGGGCAAGGAGATCGCCTACTTTGTGAAGATCTACCCCGAGTAAGGCTAGCCCTCGTGGGCGTGAGCCATGATGGAATAGACAAGGTTGCTTCTTCGTGGACCCTTCGTGGGTGGAGCCCTCCGTGGACTCATGGCAGCCGCTACCCTCCGTGGGTTGAAGTCTCCATCAACGTGGAAGCACGATAGCACCACCTATCGGAACCACGAGAAAAATCACCGCTCTCCAAATTGCGCTTGATCTTCTCCACTTCTCCTTACTACTTGTGCAATTTACTTTCCGCTGCCTATACTCTAGAATTGCATGTGTAGTGTGCTACTTGACTTGTGTGTTATGCAAAATCTGCCAAAATCTATCCTTGATAAAAGATGAATTTTTATCTTGTCGAGTAGTCTAATCACCCCCTCTAGACACTCTCACCTTCTTCGATCCCTCAATTGGTATCGAGCTTTGGTCTCCATTGCTTTGGTTTACACACCATTGGAGGAAGATGGACGTGTCTACGTTTGGGAGTGTTAGCCATAGAGTGCCTATTCTTAATGGAGTGTCCTATAACTCGTGGAGGATTGAAATGCTTATTATCTTTAAGATGTACAACTTGCGCAAATATGTTGAGACCCCCTATGTGCCTCCATTTGACCCCTTGCACCCTACCATGGATGAAGAGCTTGATTTGCTTCGTAACCTTAGAACTGTAAATCTTATCATTAGAGGGTTACCCGATAACTTGCTTAAGCTCGTTACAAACTTTGAGTGCGCCTATGCTATGTGGAATTTTTTGGAAGAACTTTATCCGGACTACTCTTTGAGAGGTCTTGATGAAATTCTATACAAGACTATTGAATTTGATATGATGCGCCCCAATGATCCCAACTTTGATAAATGCTTCTTTGAGCTTCGTGATCTTATGAAAAAGAAGGGTGATCCCGGTCTTATCAATGTTCTAATTAGAGATGCTCTTGTATTGCATTCCGATGATTATTGTCACATTGACAAAACTAATGCAAGTTTTTATCAAATTGACCTAGGTATTGATGATGAACAATCTATGGGTCAATATGATGATGAGCATGAGCATGATGATGATTACCCCGATTCGGACACCGAGCTAGACAAGATCATGAAGAGTCTCAATCTTATGGCAAATCTGAGAGACTACATATCCGGCGGAAAAGAGTGGATTCTTGATAGTGGATGCACCGACCACATGACCGGAGACGAAGACATGTTTCGAGAGCTTGCAAAGAACGATGGTCCACGCAAGGATGTGACTTTTGGAGACAACTCCAAGGGTAAGGTACTTGGCCTTGGTAAGGTGGTCATATCTCATGATAGCTCTATTCAAAATGTCATGCTTGTAGAATCGCTTGGATACAATTTACTTTCCGTGTCTAGATTAGCTGACTTTGGATTCAATGTGCTATTCACCGAAGTAGATTGCCAAGTCTTTCGTCGTGACAATCATAACATGGCATTTACCGGTATCCGTAGAGGTGATCTATATATTGTTGATTTCACTAAGAAAGCCCAACCTAGAACTTGCTTTATTGCTAAATCCGCTAAAGGTTGGTTATGGCATAGAAGGCTTGGACATGTTGGTATCGTAATCTAGACAAGCTGATCAAAGGTGATCATATTCTTGGCGTTAAAGATGTTTTCTTTGACAAAGATAGACTTTGTAGTGCTTGTCAAGCAGGAAAACAAGTAGGTGGAAGTCATCCGTGAAGAACATCATGACCACAAGGAGACCGCTTGAGCTTCTTCATATGGATCTCTTGGTCCCAATGCTTACAAAAGCCTTGGTGGTAACTCCTTTGGTCTAGTTATAGTTGATGATTATTCCAGATTTACGGGTATTTTTCCTTGATGACAAATCGCAGGTTCAGAGGATCTTCAAAACCTTTGCGAAAGGCCCAAAATCAATTTGAGGTGAAGATCAAGAAAGTTCGGAGTGACAATGGAACGGAGTTCAAGAACGCTAATGTAGACTCTTTTCTCGATGAGGAAGGGATTCTACATGAGTTCTCGACTCGTACACTCCTCAACAAAATGGAGTTGTTGAGAGGAAGAACCGCACGCTCATAGAGATGGCGAGAACGATGCTTGATGAATACAAGACACCAAGCATTTTTGGGGAAGCGGTCGAGACAGCTTGTCATGCTATCAACAGGCTTTATCTTCATAAGCTCCTCGGCAAGACATCATCTGAGCTCCTCACCGTAACAAACCCCAAGTGGGATACTTTCGTGTCTTTGGTTGAAATGCTATATCCTTGATAAGCATTGTCGGTCTAAATTTGCTCCTAAAACTCATGAAGGTTTTTTCTTGGTTATGGATCAAACTCCCACACCTACCGTGTCTACAATAATTTCACCCGAAAGGTTGAAGAGACGGTAGACGTGAAGTTTGATGAATCTAATGGCTCGCAAGTAGAGCAAATGCCTATTGATGTAGGAGAAAAGGACCCATCGGAAGCCATCCAAGATTTATCCATTGGAAAGATCCGTCCCATGGAAGTGAAGGAGAGTACCTCATCTACATATGTGGATCCCCCTACCTCACGGCAAGATGAACCTCAAGGCAACATGGAGGCCTCCACAAGTGGAACTCACCAAGATGAGGAAGTGCAACAAGAAGATCCATCACAACCTCCTTCTCCACCGCCTCAAGACAACACCAACAACAATGAAGAAGAAGAAGAGGAAGATGAAGATGATGAGGAAGCTCAGCCACAACCTCAACAAAAGCTATCCCGAGTCCGAGCAAGAGTCAAGAAAAATCATCCGTGGAACAAATGATGAACGACATCGACTCGGAGAATTACTCGCTCTAAAACTCGCTTAGCTAACTTTTGTGAGCATTACTCATTTATCTCTAGTATTGAACCTATGAAGGTAGAAGAAGCACTTGAAGACCCGGATTGGGTGAACGCTATGCACGAAGAGCTACACAACCGAGAGGAACAATGTATGGACTTTGGTAGAGAAGCCCAAGGATGATCAAAACGTCATTGGAACCAAATGGGTGTTTCGGAACAAGCAAGATGAAGATGGACAAGTCATCCGCAACAAGGCTCGTCTCGTACCTCAAGGTTACACTCAAGTCGAAGGTATGGACTATGGTGAGACCTATGCCCCCGTTGCTAGACTTGAGTCCATTCGCATTCTTCTTGCTTATGCCAATCACCATGACATTACTCTCTATCAAATGGATATCAAAAGTGCTTTCCTAAATGGTGAAATTGAGGAGGAAGTATTTGTGAAACAACCTCCCGGATTTGTGAATCCCAAAAAGCCTAATCATGTTTACAAGTTGTAGAAAGCTCTTTATGGTCTTAAACAAGCTCCTAGAGCTTGGTACAAATGCTTGACTAGCTTTCTTCTTGAAAAAGGGTTTGAGATTGGAAAAATAGACTCAACGCTGTTCACGAAAAGGGTTGATGGTGAACTATTTGTGTGCCAAATATATGTTGATGATATTATCTTTGGTTCAACTAACCCTCATTTTAGCGAGAAGTTTGGGAAGCTCATGTCGGAGAAGTATGAGATGTCCATGATGAGTGAACTCAAATTCTTCCTTGGGTTGCAAATCAAGCAATCTAAGGAGGGTACCTTTGTCTCACAAACAAAGTACACCAAGGATCTCTTCAAGAAGTTCAACATGCAAGAAAGCAAAGGTATGAGAACCCCCATGCCTACTAGTGGACATAATGACTTGACAAAAGATGGAGAACCCGTTGATCAAAAGGTTTACCGATCTATGATTGGTTCTCTACTATATCTTTGTGCTTCTCGTCCTGACATAATGTTGAGTGTATGCATGTGTGCTCGATATCAAGCAGCCCCTAAAGAATGTCATCTTAAGGCTGTTAAAAGGATTGTGAGATATTTGATACACACACAAACTTTGGCATTTGGTATCCTAAGAGGGCCTCTTTCGACCTTGTTGGCTATTCCGACTCGGACTATGCGGTGACAGGTTGATAGAAAGTCAACTTCGGCACGTGTCAATTTCTTGGTCGATCCCTTGTATCTTGGTCCTCCAAGAAACAAAATTGATATCATTATCCACCGCCAAGCGAAATATATTGCTCTGGTTCGTGTTGTGCTCAATTGCTATGGATGACACAAACGCTTAAGGATTATGGGATACATGTGAGACATGTTCCTTGCTTTGTGACAATGAGAGTGCGATTAAAATTGGACACAATCCCGTGCAACACTCTCGAACGAAACATATTGAAGTTCGTCACCATTTCATTCGTGATCACATTGCCAAAGGTGACATCAATCTTAAGCATGTTCGTACTAACAAATAACTCGCTGATATCTTTACAAAACCTCTTGATGAGAAGGTGTTTTGTCGCTTAAGGAGTGAGTTGAACATCATTGATGCTTCAAACTTGGAGTGAGAACTCCATTGATGCATGCAAGGCATGAGCCCACTTGACTAATCCTTGATATTTCTCTTATGATGATGATCATATGTCTTGGACACATTTGCCTCCTTGTATTGCATCTAACTCCTTGCAGGTACTTGGATGATCTACATTCCACAAGATTACCACACACTCAAATCATGAGTAATCTTGTCATTGACCAAGTATCTAGCCCTTTGGGATGTTGAGTTCAAGGAACAAAATTCCACATATCCTTTTTGACATTTTATACATCTAGTATTTCACTCTTGTCATCTTGGATATCCTTGAGTATTTCCTTGCTTGCCTAACCCATGTAGGAAGATGAACTACACAAGTGGAAATGGCGCTCCAACTTCACATTCAATGAGCACCTACATCAAGTTCACCTACATGAGCAAAGCAACAACAAGCCCAAGGTATGTTCTTCACATCTTTAAGAAGCTTTGCTCAAAGTCATGAGTACAAGCAGCTTCATAAGATGTGAACACACCAATGCTTAATCGAAAAATGGCAACCCCATTTTGAGCTTAAACGATGAGTATGACCTATGATCAAATGTTCTCATTTGACTCCTAAGTCAATATACTCAAACATAGGTGACCTTGTCGCCGACCTTTATCTAGATGAAGTACATATGTTTTGGAATCTTTCTATTTTTTTATGTTCTCTCATTGAGTTTTCATTAAAATTAAAAAAAACCTTCATCTAGGAATCTTTTCATTTCTATTTTTCTGTCTTTGTGAATATCCTTTTGGCTCTGATCAATTCCTCGAAAATCATTCACAAATTCATTGCAAATTCTTTGAAACATTCCTCGCAAAGTGAGCTGAATTATTTCTGTATTTCCTTAGAATTAAACTCGGCGTCACCGATTTAAATATTTCGGTCTAACCGAAAAGGATCTACCCTAAGTCCCTGACTTTCGGACCCACCGATCCATCTCAATTCGGTGTCACCGATTTATTTCTTCCAGGATATCATCTTCTGCAGCTCCACTCAATGACTCTCTATGCAAGTTCCTTTTTTTTGCCCTGTTGTGATTCTTAAGGATCCCACTTCTTTCTTTCCATCTTCCCTGACCTTCCTAGTTTGCTGTCCTTTTTGGCACTTGATGTCAAAGGGGGAGAAGACTTAGGGGGAGAAGAGAAGATTTAGGGGGAGAAGAAGAGCAATCTTACCTTAAGGGGGAGAGAATCACATCAAAGCTTTGCCGTGTTTTTCCTTATAAGAGAATTTCTTGCCGTATTTCACATTGGACATTACAATTGGCGTCATTCTCATTTGGCATCCATTCTTTTGATTTTGCTCTTTCCATCAAACCCCTTGATCTGAGAGAACTCAAAGGGAGAGGAATCTTCACAATTGACATCTTATGGAAAGCAAAATCTCTCGAGTTCATTGAAAATCTTTTAGTTTGGAGACATGTTTGTTGATTCAAGCTTGTGCTCAATATGAGACACTCTTTATACATGTCATCCTGGCTTGGTATTCTTGATGTTCTTGCAGTTGGTTGAAGAAATACTCTTGTGTTATCTAACCTTGTTTTCCCAAGTTTATCTCTTGGTACAATGCCAAGGAACCTCAAGGTAAGTATATGCACCTTGCGAATGTGCATGATGGTGACTTGCTTGTGAATACTTGTTTGCAAGAAATCACCATGCACATATGCATTATCACTCACTTCTTTTCATCTGCCTCGATGCATATAGCCAAGCTGCATGTAGCACATCTTGCTTCTTTCTCTTGTGTGCTTGTGGTAGTCCAAAACCATAATTTATGAAAATCTTGCACACTTGTAGGGGAGCCTGTGTACTACATGTTTGTCAAAGCTTTGATAATTCTGTCTTTCTTTCAATAAGCTTTGATGTCTTGTTTAGTGTGTTGCCATCAATTACCAAAAGGGGAGATTGAAAGCACATTTGCTCCTGGGTGGTTTTGGTAATTAATGACAACATACTTTGTGGTTGGACTAATGCTTTTATCAAGTATGTTTCAGAAATTCAATCACATTGGCATGGCAAAAGGACTGAAGAGGTGGACCCCTCAAGATGCTAAGGCAAGCATTGGCAAAAGCTCAAGACTCCATTTTTGGTTTAGTGATCCAAGATCACATTGAGTCCATAGGAAAAGCCAATACTATTAAAAGGGATGAGGTTATGATGATGATCTGTTGCTCAAGTGCTTAGTGATACATCTCCTAAACTATCGGCAACTTTCACCGCCATATACACTCATAAGTAGTCTCGGTCCCACCGATTTTCCAAACTCACCACACCGAGATGAACCACCTCACCATAAGCCAAACCCTAGAAAACTCGGATTTTCCGATTCGAACTCGGTCTCACCAAACTTGAGTTGCCAAGCTTCAGAATCATACATCATCAAATCGGTGTCACCGAGATGATGAAGTCGGTCCCACCGAAATTGGCTTGCTCTTGTCATTGCACGAATCGGACAAACCGAGATTGTATTTTCGGTCCCACCGAAAATCCCAACATTCACATTATTTGAACTTTTGGTCTCACCGAGTTGTCAACTTTGGTCCCACCGAGATTGCTCAAATGTGTGTAACGGTTGGATTTTGTGTGGAGGCTATAAATACCCCTCCACCCCTCTTCATTCATGGAGAGAGCCATCAGAAAGAACTACCACTCCTACCTTACATTTCTGAGAAGAGAACTACCTACCCTTGTGTTGAGATCAAGTTGCTCCACTCCCACCATATGAAGCTTGATCTCTAGCCTTCCCAAGTTGCTTTCCACTCAATCCTTTCTTCCACCACAGCCAAATCAGTGAGGAGAGTTGAGTGTTGGGGAGATTATCATTTGAAGCACAAGAGCAAGGAGTTCATCATCATCAACAACATCTATTACCTTTTGGAGGGTGGTGCCTCCTAGATTGGTTAGGTGTCGCTTGGGAGCCTCCGTCGAGATGTGGAGTTGAACAAAGAAGTTTGTAAGGGCAAGGAGATCGCCTACTTCGTGAAGATCTACCCCGAGTAAGGCTAGCCCTCCGTGGGCGTAGGCCATGATGGAATAGACAAGGTTGCTTCTTTGTGGACCCTTCGTGGGTGGAGCCCTCCGTGGACTCGCGCAGCCGTTACCCTCCGTGGGTTGAAGTCTCCATCAACGTGGAAGTACGATAGCACCACCTATCGGAACCACGAGAAAAATCACCGCGTCTCCAAATTGCGTTTGATCTTCTCCACTTCTCCTTACTACTTGTGCAATTTACTTTCCGCTGCCTATACTCTAGAATTGCATGTGTAGTGTGCTACTTGACTTGTGTGTTATGCAAAATCTGCCAAAATCTGTCCTTGATAAAAGACAGAATTTTTATCTTGTCGAGTAGTCTAATCACCCCCCCTCTAGACACTCTCACCTTCTTCGATCCCTCAATCAGCAAGAAAGGAGCTGGCTTAAAAAGCTCCGTCCTGAGGGCTTTGAGTAAACGATACAGCCTCGACGAGCACGCGGCGAGCGGCATGGTACTGAGATTGTACAGGCGCGAAACAATGAGCTTGATTACCTCTATGGGGAGCGAATTCCAGCCACTCTTTTGATGGACACTGCTCGGTTCTGCCATTGTTAGTGCTTGGGTTTCGGAAGAGGGGGGGAGGCGCCTTAGCGGGGATGGAAGATTGGACGATTATGTGCGGACAAGGATGGAGAAGCGAATTTGTGTTGTGGGAAGTGGACAGGTGATGATGACTACAGCATGCCGCTTGACTTACGAGACACATACCAGCAGTGTAGGGTCATATCAATGCCAGACAACTTGCTTGAGTGGTCATAGTACTGGTACTCCCTACAGTACCTACTAATATGCCCTAACTTGCTTGAGTAGAGTAGTAGTGGAGTAGGACTCTGCTCTACTACTAGCACCGGAGGATTAGTATATTCAAATCTAAAACAGTTACAAACTTCAATGCCCGAACGTGGAACGACTACGAACTGCCATCGGTGCTAACTCCAATCCCCAGCAAACGTTCGCTGGAAGACATGGCAGTTGCAAACTCCCGCGATGCAGTTATAGTATGTGTGTAAGGGTGGCGGTTTTGTCGAAAACTATGGCTTAAAAACAGGCCACCGTCAGATGGAAATCTGACGGTTACGTGGGATTTGCCATGATTGAGCTCGTGGCGAACAATCGCAAGATATCATTACTAAAAAAAGGTTAAAACACCCGGGGCTATAACTTGCATCGGCTGACCACTAACAATGATACTAACATAGTTGTAAAATGGTCAAAGACTGTGTCTACGTGGTGTTTGGAATTATATGCAAAAAACTAGCAAGATGCACGTGCATTGCATGGAACATCAAGATGCATTTTTTTACAAAACACCTATTGTGATTGACCCATGCAGGAGTAATCCCATGTGTAAAAACTAATGATATCTTGAGAAATTTATCAGAAAAATGGTATCTCGACCATTTCATCAAAAAAATGATATCTCAAGAAAGATGAGAGATAAGTTGAGGAGGAGTGGGGCATGGTGGTGACTGGTGGTCGGACTGGGCGGAGGCATGGGGATGGACGGCGCCGGCAGTAGCCACCATGCTAGATTGTTACAGAGACTTCCTTTTTTAATTGCTCAGTAATGAGGTTGTGGGAGATAAGGATGAACGAGGCAAGGTCTTATCTATAAATGTGGAGAGAGGTGTGGGTATCTTTTGTAAAATTGCCATAGTTTGCTTTCTATCCGTCAGATATAGATCGGACGGTCTATACTATAAGATGGCAGACACACCATCATCACCAACTCGGTTTTTCTCTACTCCTACTCCTATATTACTTACTCCTATAAAAGACTCAGTTGGTGATGATGGTGTGTCTGCCATCCGCCATTTCTGACCATTAGATCTACATCTAATGGTTGTGATGTAAGTTGTGGCCTTTTGCAACAATTCCCGCTTCTCTGCTCCAGTTTACACAAAACCCATTAGTATCTTGAAACCAACCACATTCCTCCCTTACCTCATAAAAATAGCCCAAAGAACATATTTGGAGTGAAACATAAGATATTTTTAGTGATATGTATATCAAAACTAAAATGTTTTCTTTCAAATTTGTGAACGTGTATTATTCTACTCTGGATTCGTTGCAACGGACGGCCTCATTGCTATAAAGGTTTATCTCTTGCATCGTCCGCAATGAACACCGGGTGTGCTGGTCCGGGCTGGATGCTTGCAGCGCGATGGCCTGAGTTCTAATTGTGTCCTAAACTGTAGCTTTTTATATTTTTTTAATATATACTTCTTTCGCTACTGTACTGGGAGTGGAACCCACAGAGTACTTAGAATACAAGATTAAGGATGGATTTGTTTCTTTCTAACTTTTTGTACGAATCTGTAGCCAGCCTGCAACTCATGTACATTGTACTGACAGTGGAACCCACAAAGTACTTAGAATACAATATTAAGGATGCAATTAACTTTTTATAGAGGGAGAATCATACACGCAATTAACTCAAATGGATTGGACGTGACTCTATTATTCTCCAACGGTAACCGGCAAATTTCCTCCCGCGGGCCGGAGTAGGTTTCTTGGTTTGCATGCGGGTTTAACGGAGGGGTTTGATGGAGGCGAGGAGCCGTGTTCAGCCGGGCGTGCAGCGGGCGGCGCAGTACTATTCGATTTGAGATAAGAGTAGAGATAGATACTAGGGAGGAGTACCATCTACTTCTTCGTGTGCTACTCCTGCGCTCCATTCGGCGGCCGCAACATCGCCTACAGCCACTACCTCCTGCGCTCCATTCAGCGGGCGCTGTTGAAATTTGGGGAGCACACTCTCGCGAGTGCTGGCAGTGACGACTTCACCCACGATGACTTCTTCCCCAACCTCGGCAACCTCTTCCTCAACGACATGGGCGACAACCTCAACGCCAATGGTGCTGCTCCCGTTGCACCGTATGTGGTTTTGTCCTTCCTGTTTGAAATCGTGGTAGAATTCATTTTTCTAGTATGTGTCCTAGATTTGATCTGTTCATCTACTATGCTAGTCCACATGATTAGTTTAATCTCTGTTATAGCCGTCATGATTTATTTTGTGCTTATTCGGACTAAATCTCGTAGTAACTTGCTCATATATTCAACTGGCGCAACGTCCCCTACAACCACTCCCATCTCATGGACGGCCTGGTCGATGCCTCCAAGGATCCCTTCGTCTACTGCTATGAGTGCCCGATGCTGTTTTGGGGCTCGCCCGCGGACATCATGCATCACCTCACGCAGGCGTGCGGCGATCACTACTGGCCCTTGGCGGAGAACATCAAGTATGAGACGCGCTACCCGTTCATCGTGCCGAAGTCGCTGGAGTATCACCGCCGCCTGCTAGTCTCGGAGGAAGACGACAACGTCTTCCTCTTAATCATGGGCACCGGCCAGGCCCGCGTAGGCCGCTGCCCCATCTCCGTAGTGTGCGTCAGGGGCGACGCCACGATCTTGACAATCGACACGAGGCCGATGTAAGGCGTGCTCCTTTGTTACTACCCCTCGAGAGGCGTGGCGGCGACATCGCTACATGAAGTGACTAGGATCTGTGCCGGCCGGGACCTCCGCCGATGTGGACATGGAAGACGCATGGTATGCTTCCCCCCCCCAACGTGGTGCACGGGGACTCCAAGGAGGTTTACCTGGACATATGCATTACCAAGTTAAATGTTGATCATTAGTCTTCGCTCAATGCAATCCGCTGTCTAAGCATGTGGAGACTTCCATGCATGATCTTGCTCTATTGGAGTATCACGCATGAATAAAAGTGTATCCATTTATGGTTTAGTCTAGAATCTTCCATGTATGAATTGTTAACTACAGTACTGGTGAAAGACTTATGATGAACCATTTCTTACATCTCCTTTGCCCCCTTCCAAGTCATCCTGATTTAATAACTCCGTCTAGGTGTATAAGGGCATGGTTAATATTTAATAGTATAGCCAGTTGTTGACTATAAGAAAGTGCCATGTCATCTGTAGCCAACATTTATAACAATCGATACTCAAAAACTAATTCTTAAAGATCATTTCTTACAAAGCACAATAAGTGTTATTTCTTCACAAGTTTTGGATGTAGGTTGACAGTTGGACGCTTTTGTTTGCAAAAGATACTTTTTTATCTATTTCACCCGGATGTTTGTGATCTCTAGAGATGAAATAATATCTACCCGTTACACATGAGATGACCCCCACATCCTTTGTCAAAATAAACAACTCCCCGATCAATGCATTTCACTGTTCCGTGCAACGCATGTGCACCTTACTATAGATTCGTACGACCAAAAATTGAACTAACATTATATATAATATGATAAATGCTGATGCATGTCACCTAAAATTATATCATTGAAAACTATGTTCAAATACGAACCCAACGATATAGTTTTTGTTGACATACACTAACATTTTGTCAGTTAAATCTTCAGTCAAATTCAATGGGGGACTAATAAACCACGACCGATGTAGTACTAGTGTAGAGGGCGGCGCTGCATGCAAGTCTCACCCCACTCGTGGCACGGTAGTAAAGCCGTCATATCACAAAACCCAACCACTCCCAGTAATAACTAATAAGTGGCCTGGTAAAATAAACGGACAAGCAACCATCACATTCCTCTGTCTTTTTTGCATTTCATCTCTCTGCATTTACTTTCCCCGGTTCATCTCGCACACTCGATCCCTAGCTACTACTCCTAGTATCCCTAGCTACTACTCCTATGGCCAGTTCTTTTGGCGGCTTAAAAAATAAGCCGTCTCTTCCCCAGCTTTTCCCATAAGACTAGTCACAGTGGAGAGTAACATTAAGGTACCTCACTCATTTATTTGGGCTTCTAAACTACTACTAGTACCTCCGTCCTAGTTTATTCATCAACATTGTAATTTGTGCTAAATTTTGACCAAAGATTTAACTGATAAAATGTTAGTGCATGTGACATGCACAAACATTTCTTTAGTTAAATTTATGGTCAAAATTTGACACAGATTACAATGGGGACCAATAAACCAGGACAGAGGTAGTAGTTATGGGATTACTACTAATCTAGAAGCCTAAAGGAAATGGCCCCTGATACTCCTAGTAGTAGTAATCAAGTTGGAATTCCAATTGCACGGCACAACTTGTTAGGCAAAAAATTCGATACAGGGTGTAGGAAGCGGTTTGGGAATTGGCATGCCTTCCCGACCAGTGAGATACTACTCCATACAAAGTACAATAGATAAATAACCATAGAGAAGGAAGCTAAAAGTAACAATCAAACGAGCTTTTTTGCATTTGTTTTGCATTGAATCGTTTCACAAGCTTGACTAGTGCAGTTTTTCTGCTTTTACAAAAACCGCATTGTAATGTTAAAACGTGCATTTGCACGTACATTAGTAATAGCAGTACTCCCTCTGTCTAGGTGTATAAGTCTTCCCTCCTTCTTGGTCACGGTGCACAACCAAAGATGCTTATTTACCTAGACGGGGGGAGTAGCACAGTCTGCAAGCATATATAGAGAGAGACGTGTAGTGCGATAGTATACAATAAAGTTTATGCTATATGGACGCACTTACAAAATGCGTACGGATACGCAAGGTTTCCAAACTTTTCCTTTTACATACTTAATTAAGGACGCTAATAATTCCTGAACGTTCGGGATTTATCATTTGCGTCCCAAAACTAATGAGATCGCCTTATGAAACTAAATTATATTCCTAATAAAAGCCACGACGCTCGCAAGAGCGCTTGCAGCGCGCCACGAGTGCCCTGGTGTGCGGCCGTTTCCCTGCGCACCGACACAACACCTCTTCCTCAGCCTCGCAACTTGCGGGGTGCTGATTGGCGGCTTGCCGGCGGGCGAGCGCGATCTCACCGGTGTGGTGATCCGGCGCCAACAGGTACTCCTCCTTGCTAGAAGCGTGCACCCAGTCCATGTACTGCCAAGTATAGATGAGGCGCTTGGGCCCGACTGCACTCAGGGCTTTGGCACGGGCCTCCTCTGCCACCCTCACGGCCCTCGCAGCCTTCTGCCAAAGAGCCAATTGCCTGACTCTCTCAGACGCGACATAGGCCTGCCAGGCAGCTTGCCCCGCGGCGCGCTTCTCTTCTTCGGCCTTCTTCTCCGCCTCTATTTTGGCACGCTCTGCTGGAGGCAAAGCCTCCCACAAGGCAACATCCATTTCTTTCCAAAGCTCCTCAAGGTTGGGGGTCTCGGTGGGCGGCGCGACGTTCTCCTTGTAGCGGGGAGCTGACGCGTCCTCTGACACGCATTCTAGCGAGATTGGGAACACCGACACGTCCTCCTGACGTGTCACGGCGAGGAGTGGAATGCCGATGCGTCCTCCTCAACTAGTGGCGGCGAGGAACGGAACAGCGATGCGTCCTCCTCGACTAGTGGCGGCGAGGAACGGAACGACGACGTGTGACCGTCCACGCGGTGCAGCGAGGGGCGCCCAGGGCTTGGGAGGGGGGATGCCATGGTGGTCGACGCAAGAGGGAAGGGGAGGATATAGCGATGAACGTGCGTGTTCTTCCGAATGCCATGGGAGGCGCAGTATTTAGAGTGAGCAATGGCACACGTACATAATATATGGATTGAGCTTCACTGACTTAACTGCAGGTCCAGTTGCGTCACTGACATGCGGGCCAGATGCCTGTTGGGCCCACATGTCAGTGACCCAATGTACCTACAGTTAAGTAACTAAAGCAGCTACATGGGCATATTTGTTGGAGTAAATTACGGGTGAGGGAAGGGGTGGAAATATTGCTGGTCACAACAGATTGGACGAGGGCGGGGGAGGAGAGTCATGCATGCAGATTTTTTCCACACTGGGTGGAGTGGTGGGACTGCTGGAGGGAGAAGGAGAGTCAAGGAGGCGTTTAGATTTCAAGATGCACTAAATTATTGCATGTGATGATTAAGGCTGACCATAGTGGTGGTAATGTGGTACTCCCTCCTTTCCGGTTTATAGGGCTTAATTTGAAAATCTCTTCAACCAAGGTAGATGATGAATGGTGGAATTAATTCCGTAGTTTGCAAAAGTACTTAATTAGTACTCTCGTTTTTCTCAAAAATTTGTGTAAACCGATGCATTAATTACACCACATGCATGCATGACCACTCCTATAAAATCTCAGTTGGTGGTGATGGTATGTCAGCCTCTGGACAACATGAGCCGTTCAATCTACTTGGAACCAACGACTGAGATGTGTGTGCATAGAGACATGGCCTTGCCACCGGAGGTATAGCAGATATTTACCCACCTCTGCCACTGTATAAAATACGGAACTACCCATTCCAGCCTCATTTCCTTTCTGGTTCATCTCCTTGCATTCTTGTCGGTGGCGGTGAAGGTTCTTGAAGATGGAGTCCAGACTCTAGAAACCACTACAAAAACTATTCCACCGTCTCTATCTTGGTAAGAGTAGGTGAAAATTTTGAATCGAGCCCTTTAAACTAGAAGGGAGGTAGTAGTACTCTAATAGCTAACCTTGTTGTGATGACCAGATAGGACATGGCACGCACCTGGACGGAGGAACTAGTCTGCATTGTTCATTTAAGTTTTGTCTGAAGTCAATGTACCTCTACTTTGACCAAACTTATAGAAAAATGTACATCAACATTCACAATGTCAAATCAATATTTTTATACTCATTATAAAACATAATTTTTATACTCATTATAATCAATATTGCAGATATTGATATTTTTAGTATAAATTTGGTGAAAAACTTTGCAAACATTTGACGGAAGTAAAAAGGACCAGAGGGAGTATCATGCATGCGGAGTAGGCAAAAAAAATTGCTCATTTTATAGCCGGTCGAAGTCTCAAAGGGCGCGACTGCGCGAGGGAGGCGAAGGTCGTGGGAGGCGCAACGATTGAGGGAGTATCATGCATGCGGAGTAGGCACAAAATTATCAATCCCTCAACCCACAAGATCCTTCCCCTCTCGTCCATGTTTTTCCAGCTCTCTCATCAAACCTGTTGTCTCTTATCCTTCCACGTCTACAGAATCTGGATGCACACACATCTCACGTATATTATATGTCTCCATCTTTATCACATACCTAACTTCTTCCTCTCTCTTTCTCTCTCTCTCTCTCTCTCTCTCTCTCTTGTTAGGTTTGTCTCCTACTCTCTTGTCCACATACACACAATCTTTACCGCCCTATCTGCTCCATCTTTGCAAGCTCTCTCTACACGTTTCATTCACACATTGGGATGTGTTCAAAATGCTGCTTTTATAATGGATGATGTAGAGTTATGGTTGCTTTTGTTGCATCCTACAAAGTAGTAACTATGAAATGCATTTAGATTCTCATTTGATTGGGATTATGTGAGTTTGAGTATATTGTGAAGTACTATAGACCTCGTATACATCTTGGAATTCAACAATGATTGTAACTATTGAATTGTATAGACCATTACATTCGAAGTCGCTAACCTAATATATTTATTTCACAATTATAATAGATGATTAATTCACTACAAACTAAGAAAACAAATGTGTACTCCCTCCGTTTTTATTTAAGTCCGCGTATTAGCATTGGTCAAAGTCAAGTTTTGTAAACTCTCAGAAAGTTTATAACAAAAAATATTAATATATACAATAACAAATTAATACCATTAGATTCATTATTGAATGTACTTTCACATCATACATATTTGTTATGGTAAATGTTTATATTTTTCTATAAACTTGGTCAAACTTTAGGAAGTTTGACTTCCGTCAAACCTAATATGCAGAGTTAATAAAATCAGAGGGAGTACTAGTAGTTACTAGTACTACCCGCTATTTGCTTAGCCAAATCACCCAACACGCCACACGGGGAGTTCAGTGTCACAAAATTTTGAGGTCGGCGGGAATATCTCCCGCGACCCTAATTCGAGCAGTGCGAAGTTACCATCATAGCCTTCGGAACAGGCCTACGGATGAGGCTTGGTAGGGGGCTGTTTTCATAACTTCAGGTTCACCCTACCCAGCCAACCCCACCCCGGCACCCAGAGTAGTACACCTGAATACTCCCCATTTTCTATCCCCGAAGCAAAATAGACTTCTCCACGGCACCACAGCCTTCATGCTCCTCCCCTTCTCCATCGACACACTCGTCCACCGCAGCGCATCTGCCTCATCGACGACCTCGTACGCCGCACTGGAGCCGGTCCACCATCGTCGTCGTACACGGAGCCTCTTCCCCGACACCGTCTTCCACGGTCTCGGATCTGCTTCCCGGAAGCTGACGCCAAGCGCAGAAGTACCACCGATGTGGACAATGAAATGACTCCCGTTGCCGACCATGATGCACTGAGGCCGCCGCGACCATCGTTCTCCTCCTCGATTGGTAATGTGTGTATTGAATCACTTAGAAGTACATGTGCAGTTCCAATTTTGTTCATACCTACCTTTTAAATTTCCTGGTTGCTATTGTTCCCATAAAAGTAATTGGTTATAGCCTCCATTGTCCAACAGAATATCAGCTTGTAATTGTGCGTCCCTCCTGTATCGCGTTGTGCTTGTGTAGGTTCTTCATCTGCAACCAGTAGTGTGGCAAATGATGGAAAGTTTTTTAGAACTAGCAAGATGCCCATGCGTTGCACGGAACATCAAGATGCATTTGTATGAGTAGTTTACCTTGTAGGAGAAAAGGAGGAACGAGGGAAGGCCTTATTTGGAAATCTGGAGAGGGGTGTGGGTATCTTTCTACAAAATTGCCATAATTTCCTTCCTATCCGTCAGATATAAATCGGACGGCCTATATTGCAGGATGGCAGGCACACCATCATCACCAACTCTATTTTTTAAAAGAAAAAAAGAGTAGAGAGTAGAGAAGTAGAGATAAATATAAAATATAAAATAAATATAACAGTAGAGAAGAGAGTAGAGATAAATATTAAATATAATATAAATGTAATAGTAGAGAAGAGAGTAGAGATAGAAGGGACGTCGAGAAAGGATCGCGCGCGCGCGGGAAAAAGCGACCAGGCGCGCGCTAGTTTTGGCATGCGACGTCTGGCGCGCTTTATAAAATCCAACGCCCTCCCACCACTCTGTGCCTTGCCACCTCTCTCTCCCCGCTCTGTGCCTCGCCACCGCTCTCTCCCCGCTCTGCGCCTCGCCGCCGCTCTTTCTCGCCTCGCCGCCGCCGCGCCACGATGCCCCCACGTCGCCGGGAAACTTGGGGATACTGCGGCATCCGTACGTGCCCCTCTAGCGGCTTCTCCACTAAGATCTGGTTCCGCGAAATGCGCCTCGGCCTCGGCAATTTCGACACCGCCAATGAGGCCGCCCACGCGTACGACGTGGTGGCGTGGCGCCTCCGGTGGTCTCATAGAACATTGAAATTCCCCAATGTGCTGACGCGGGAGCGGGCGCAGGAGCTCGCACCTCTGCCGCAGCTTATCACCAACAAGGATCGTCGCGACAACCGGAGGCAGGAGCACCGTCTCGGCATCGCCGAGATGGACAAGGAAGCCATGGCGCTATGGTGCCAACGCTTCTTGCAGGACATCATCAATGAGCGCAAGTTCTAGGTGCAAAGAAGGGCGGAGAGGGAGAAAAGGAGGGCGGAGCGAGCCGCCTATCGCGAGGACAAGCGTACGCGAAAAACGGACACTCAATTCAACATGAGGCTAGGAGCAGCGTCGCCCTGGGAATCCAACGACGATCGGTATCTTCACGCCTACATTGAGACGTGGGAGGAGGACATCACCGAGGAGGAGTCGGACGAGGAGGAGTAGTTGAACTATCTATTTTTCTTATCTATCTATGCTATATCTATGCTGAGAACTATCTATGTCTCTACTCTCTAGTCTCTACTCTCTATCTCCATGTCGGTGGGAAACGACACCTATGGGATCACTGGAATCCCTACTACAGTTGCGGGGCGCGGGGATCGTGAGAAGAGCGGGACTAGTAGACAACACAAAGGGGATTTACCCAGGTTCGGGCCGCAAGGATGCGTAAAACCCTACGATCCTGCTTTGGTGGATGTATTTAGTGTTCTTGAGCTCTTGAACTAGCTCTGGGTGCTTCTAGGTTCGAAAGAGCCGAATCCCTCTTCAGTGCGCCATGGGCCTCCTTTTATAGGCGAAAGGGGCTGCCACGGTGGCACACAGGAGGTGGAAAGTGCTACAGCGTTGTGAGCTTATCGCTGGTATTACAGGACAAAGCGCATTTAATGTGAGGCTTAGGTGTCCCTTCACTTTATCAGGGACGGGAGCGAGGCCCGTCCCGTCCGTCGCCGCTCATCCTTGCTTCGACATGCGCCCTGGCCAGCGGTGCCATGTAGGCAGGCAGGCAGTTGAGGTGGCGCGGTGGTGGAGCCTCCAGGAAGGGCTGCATGTTGCCACGCAGGTGACTGCCCAGCTGGTTGGGTCGGCATCTGCATGCGAACGGCGGCGGAGACTTGGCTGGCGGGGGCCTGGCGGTGGCCCTGCTAGCGCGCTTGGCGAGGGTCTTGTCGGGTGGCCCGGCAAGGGTCTTGCCGTGGCGCGCTGGCATCCCCGGCAAGGATCTTGCCGGGGGTCTTGTGGGTTTCTTCGGTGAGGATGGTTGCCTTCCTATCCTCATTTGATCTTGTTTATTCTTTGTCTTCACAAAGATTTGCAGGCCACCACGGAGGTGCCTCCCGAGCCCTGTCCCAACGCTTTTGTTTACCGTTGGTGGGCTCTAAGGTGGCTCGCTTGGCTGGTGGGGACGAGCTGCCCCGGCAAGGTTTCTTGCCTAGGGAGCCTGCTTCGTCCATCCGATCCTTGCGGCCTTGGTCCTTGTCGTTGCTTCGTTTGTCTTGTGCCTTTGGCTTCTCTCCGGATTCCCTTTCCTGCCCTGTTATGCGTGGCCGCGACGGGTGGCTCTGACTGCCCGTGCACAAGTAAAGGGGTCAAAAGGAGAACCCCTACTTTTGTACACTGACAGGAGCCCCCGGGCCTGGGCCATACATAAGCGCAACACTTTGTTGGGCCAGGCCCAGAACTGTGCGCGGGCAGTTGGGGCGGATTTTACCGTGGCCACTGTTTCATCTGCTGCGCTTCTCCATGATCCGCGAATGCGCGATGTGGGGATCGTGCGCGCGCGCATGACGAAAGCATGCTGGCGTCACCTTGTGGTGGACAGTAAAGAGGCAGCTTGCGTGTCTCTTTGAGACCGCAGGGCCGCCTCCCATTTACTGCCCTCGCTTGGGAACCGTCGCTCCATGCGTCCCACTGCGCCCGCCCCTTGCGCCACGTTCATTGCATGCATAATGCAGAGCGAATGACAGGCGCACGGGATGTGGGAAGTCATGCGCGTGCGTGGGTCGATTCCCCCGCGCCTTCAATGGAGCAGGGAGGGCGGTCGACGGCCCCGCTTGCTGTCACTTCAACGGGTCGGATTGGCCGAGAGGGGGCGGCCGAGCCTTGCCCCCGCCCCTTTATAAAGAGGGGAGAGGAAGGAACGGTGCCTCTCAACCCTTCGCCATCTGCCTCTCCCCATTCCCGCTTCCTCCTTTCTTCTGCCATGGTGAGGGGGCGTGGTGATGCTTCATCGGTGGCGGCGAGGGTTTTGGCCAGACAGCGCATCGCACCTCCCCAAGAGCTCATAGTGGCGGAGCCGGCCGCTAGAGGAAGGGGGAGGGGGCGAGGTCGAGGCCGTCGTGGTTCTTGAGGGAGAGGAGGATGGGGCGGCAGATCAGCCTCGCCTCCGCCAGCAGCCCCTCCTCCGATGGAGGGCCACGCCGGGGACAACCCTTGCAAATTCTTTGCCAGGCTACGCCAGCCACCACGCCGTCGCCTTCGCCTCCCGACTCCATTTGCACGGGAGATGGAGCTGGATCCACCGCAGGCATTGCGGCTGCATATGAGGGATTGCGGGAACAACGGCACATGGGCCGACGTTGAGTACCCCGCCCCTCACCTCATGTATCTTCACCGTGGGTGGAAGACCTTCGCTCACCTCCACAACTTGACGGATGGGCTCACTCTCCATTACAAACTAATGGAGGGTGGCCTCCTCTCCGTCAAGATCTTCAGGCAGTTCGGGACTCGCGTAAGGTGCTGCATGGAGAGCTCTTCTGACGACGAAGGTTCCTCCTTGAGCGAGAGTGGCGAGGAAGACAACAGCATTGACGACGAGGCTAGCGGGCGGCAGGATGACGGGTCCGACTAGGCGTCGGGCGCCGCTCTGAGCAGCACCGGCGACCCCATCATCCGTGTCGCCGGCTCCTTGAACTTCTCGAGGTCGTCTCCTTAGGCGGCTAGCGTTGGGAGGCTGTGGAAGAGGAAGAGGACGGGCAGCAAGGCCGCCAAGTCGGAGTATGCAGGCACCGACACCTTCGTCGCGTATTGACGTCCTGCCGCCTCGTCTTCGAGCTCTGCCTCCGGCGCTGCCATCACCATCCAGCCCTTGGATGGCCACTGAGATGTTCTCTTGGTGTCTTCTGCCACTCATAGCTCGCCTAGGCGCCCCTTTTGCCCTTCTGCTTTCTTGTTCATTTCCTGAGGAGAGGGACAAGAAAGGGGTTACAGGCACCTTGTATCTTTTTAGTCTTGTAAGCCTTCGGGCCTTTGTTAACTTTAGAACTTGTAATCCCCTTGTTCATGTTTTTCATTTTGTATGAACTGTACCTGTATGGGATGTTTTTTTAATGAAAAAGGGATGTTTGCCGGGATTTTCGTTCGCGGGTGAAACCCACGACAAGGAGCGAATCCTTGTTATTTTCTAAGATAAATGTTTTTCGCCCAGCAACAGGCCTTAACGTCTCCCCACTTCGCTCGACCTTTCTCACGCCCTTGGCGGAGGAAGGGATGAGGTGGGCTTAGGCTCCTCGTTCCTCTTCTTTGCTACCGCGGCTATGACCAGATTCAGACCCAGGGGATAATCCTTGGGTGCCGAAAAAGGGGAGCACGGTAGCTCAGGGGTAGAACGGGGTTTCACGTATCCCAGTCCATAACGAAATGCATGATAGGGGATAGAGAACTTATCTGGATCTGCAGCCCCCGGCAACCTCATCTTGCCGCGGATGAATCCTTGTCCTTGCAGCCCCCAGCGACTTTGGCTTGCCGGGGCTCGGACACCGGTCCGTCCCCTTTCTTCAAAAATAGCTCGGCAAGGATATTTATGTGCCCTGCGAACCAAAGAAGACAGAGAAGAACAGAGAGACGCGCACTCGACCTCTAAGCTAGGGGTTAGCCGCCGCTAAGCACTATCAACCCTAACCAAGGAAGAGACTCAACCTAGCATGCATGCTATAACTTAGGGTGCCGCTAACCGTTTATTTATGCTCGAGTCTCAGCACGGCTTTGTACAAAGGGTTACATGCCTTGCCGGCAAGGCTTGTACAAAAAAGTGGCTCGCCGGGAGGACAGCCGCCTATATGGGTAAAACTTATGGAGATGCTCGATGTTCCGAGAGTTGCTCACCGGAATGGCATCTTCGGTCTCCAGCCGGACTGCGTCGGGCCTGGTGACTCGTGTTACCCGATAAGGGCCTTCCCACTTCGGCGTCAACTTGTTGGAATTCTTGGCCGACTGAACGTTCCAAAGAACAAGGTCACCTTCCTCAAAGCTCCGGGCATGAACCTTGCGGCTATGATAGCGGTGCAAGGCTAGCTGGTAGCATGCTGCTCTCACAGCCGCCCGGAGACGATCTTCCTCAAGGAGGGTCGCGTCATCTTGCCGCAATCGCTCTTGCTCAAGTTCATCATAAGCAAGCACTAGAGGTGACCCGTATATGAGTTCTAAGGGGAGAACTGCTTCTGCCCCGTAAACCAGGGCAAAGGGTGTCTGGCCGGTGGCTCGATTTGGCATCATTTTGATCGACCAAAGAACTGCCGGCAACTCATCAATCCAGCGCCTTCCACTCTTGCGCAGCCTGTCAAAAGTCTTCGTTCTTAAGCCTCACAGGACTTCAACATTTGCTCTCTCCGCTTGGCCGTTGCTCCGTGGATGTGCCACGGAAGCAAAACAAACCCTGCTGCCAAGAGCCTCAATGTATTGCATGAAGGCATGGCTTGTGAACTGTGTGCCGTTGTCGGTGATGATCCTGTTGGGCACCCCAAAACGACACACTAGTCCCTTGAAGAACTTGATGGCTGACTGCGCTGTCACCTTCCTCACTGCTTCCACCTCTGGCCACTTTGTGAACTTGTCGATTGCGACGTACAAGTACTCAAAGCCCCCGACAACACGGGGGAAAGGGCCCAATATGTTGAGCCCCCAGACCGAGAAGGGCCAGGAGAGAGGGATAGTTTGAAGGGCTTGAGCTGGTTGATGAAGCTTCTTCGAATGGAACTGACACGCTTCACACTTGGTTACTAGTGCCGTCGCATCCTAGAGGGCGGTGGGCCAGAAGAAACCTTGCCGGAAAGCCTTGCCGGCAAGGGCCCTCGACCCTATGTGGGAGCCACATATGCCTCCATGTATCTCTGCCAACAGCTTTAGTCCTTCCTCCCGGGAGATGCACTTCAATTTCACCCCCATTCGGTCTTCTTCTGTACAATACATTATCAATGAATTGGTATAGAGCGAACCGGCTACTCTCTTCTGCCTCTTCCTGCTCCTCGAGAAGCTCTCCTTTGGAGGAATCGGACGGTGTCTTTGCGCCCATGCCGGAGCTGTGGCTAGACGACAAGGACCAAATGTTGGGGTACTTGCCGAGCGTAGTAATTTCAAAAAAAAGTTTTCCACGGTCGCAACACGCTTTGACGCGGCAAGATCATGGTGATGTATAGCACACGCAGAGGTGATGTAGTGTTGTCTACATACCCTTGTAGACCCGGCGGAAGCGATCTGGCGTAGAGGAAGTAGTCGTCGTTCTCCTCGCGATCCGACCGATCCGGCGCCGTTACTCCGGCGCCCGAGTTCTTGACACGTACAGCTCGATGGCGTCCCTCGTACTCGATCCAGCCGAGTGTCGAGGAGAGTTCGTCGACCTGACGGCGTGGTGGCGATCTTGATGTTTCACCGGCGGGGCTTCGCCTAAGCTTGCGATGGTATAACCGAGGTGGAATATGGTGGAGGGGCACGCTGCGGCTAAGAGCGATCTCACGATCAACTTGTGTGTTCAAGGTGCCCCCCTGCCCCGTATATAAAGGAGCAAGGGGGAGGGGCGGCCCAAGGGGCGCGCGCCAGGAGTCCTACTCCCTCTGGGAGTAGGATTCCCCCAATCCTAGTTGGACTAGGATTCCCGGAGGAAAAGAGAGAGGGGCGGCCCCTTCTCCTAGTCCTAGTAGGACTAGGGAAGGGGGGGCCTTGCGCCCTCCTAGGGCTGCCCTTCTCCTTTCCACTAAGGCCCATCGAGGCCCATTTACCTCCGGGGGTTCGGTAACCTCCGGTACTCGATAAATTCCGTTTTAGCGGAACCATTCGAACTCCAAACATAGGCTTCAATATATCAATCTTTATGTCTCGACCATTCCGAGACTCCTCGTCATGTCCGTGATCACATCCGGGACTCGAACTCCTTGGTACATCAAAATACATAAACTCATAATAAGCATCATCGAAACCTTAAGCGTGCGGACCCTACGGTTCGAGAACAATGTAGACATGACCTAGAACTATTCACGGTCAATAACCAACAGCGGGACCTGGATGCCCATATTGGTTCCTACATATTCTCTGAAGATCTTTGTCGGTCGGACCGCATAACAACATCGTTGTTCCTTTGTCATCGGTATGTTACTTGCGAGATTCGATCGTCGGTATCAATACCTAGTTCAATCTCGTTACCGCAAGTCTCTTTACTCGTTCCGTAATACATCATCTCACAACTAACTCATTAGTTGTAGTGCTTGCAAGGCTTGATGATGTGCATTACCGAGAGGGCCGAGATACCTCTCCGACTATCGGAGTGACAAAACCTAATCTCGAAATCGCCAACCCAACATACGCCTTTGGAGACACTGTAGTACTCCTTTATAATCACCCGATTCGTTGTGACGTTTGGTAGCACCAAAGTGTTCCTCCGTAAGCAGGAGTTGCATAATCTCATAGTTACGAGGAACATGTATAAGTCATGGATAAAAGCGGTAGCAACATACTAAGCGATCGTGTGCTAAGCTAAGGGAATGGGTCATGTCAATCAGATCATTCTACTAATGATGTGACCTCGTTAATCAAATAACAACTCCTTTGTTCATGGTTAGGAAACATAACCATCTTTGATTAACAAGCTAGTCTAGTAGAGGCATACTAGTGACATCTTGTTTTGTCTATGCATTCACACATGTATCATGTTTCCGGTTAATACAATTCTAGCATGAATGATAAACATTTATCATGAAATAAGGAAATAAATAATAACTTTATTATTGCCTCTAGGGCATATTTCCTTGATCTCCCACTTGCACTAGAGTCAATAATCTAGATTACATAGTAATGATTCTAACACCCATGGAGTCTTGGTGCTGATCATGTTTTGCTCGTGGAAGAGGCTTAGTCAGCGGTGCGCAACATTCAGATCCGTATGTATCTTGCAAATCTCTATGTCTCGATCTGGACTAAGTCCGGATGGAATTGAAGCGTCTCTTGATGTGTTTGGTCCTCTTGTGAAATCTGGATTCCTTTGCTAAGGCTATTGCTCGATATTGTCACGAAGATTTTCATTGGACCCGATGCACTAGGTATGACACCTAGATGGGATATGAACTCCTTCATCGAGACTCCTTCATTAGCTGCTTCGAAGCTGCTATGTATTCCGCTTCACATGTAGATCCCTTCTGACGCTTTGTTTAGAACTGCACCAACCGACAGCTCCTCCGTTTAGTGTAAATCGTATCCGGTCTGCGATTTAGAATCGTCGGATCGGTGTCAAAGCTTGCATCAGCGTAACCGTTTACGATGAGCTCTTTGTCACCTCCATATCTGAAAACATATCCTTAGTCCTTTTCGGTATTTCGGGATGTTCTTGACCGCTGTCGATGATCCACTCTGGATTACTTTGGTACCTCCTGCTAGGCTTATAGCAAGGCACACATCAGTGCAGGTACACAGCATTGCATACATGATAGAGCCTATGGCTGAAGCATAGGAACATCTTTCATTTTCTCTCTATCTTCTGCGGTGGTGGGGCATTGAGTCGACTCAACTTCACACCTTGTAACACGAGCAAGAACCCTTTCTTTGCTTGATCCATTTTGAACTTCTTCAAAACTTTGTCAAGGTATGTGCTTTGTGAAAGTCAATTAAGCGTCTTGATCTATCTCTATAGATCTTGATGCCCAATATGTAAGCAGCTTCACGAGGTCTTTCATTGAAAAACTCTTATTCAAGTATCCTTTATGCTATCCGAAATTCTATATCATTTCCGATCAGCAATATGTCATCCACATATAAGATCGAAAATGCTCTGAGCTCCACTCACTTTCTTGTAAATCTGAGGCTTCTCCAAAAGTGCATACAAACCCAAATGCTTTGATCACACTATCAAAGCGTTTATTCCAACTCGAGATGCTTGCACCAGTCCATATATGGATCATTGGAGCTTGCACACTTTGTTAGCTCCTTTGGATCGATAAAACCTTCGGTTGCATCATATACAACTCTTCTTCGAAATCCATTCAGGAATGCGGTCTTTACATCCATTTGCCAAATTTCATAATCATAAAATCGGCAATTGCTAACATGATTCGGACGGACTTAAGCATCGCTTCTGGTGAGAAGGTCTCATCGTAGTCAATCCCTTGAACTTGTCGAAAACCTTTTGCGACAAGTCGAGCTTTATAAACGATAACATTACCGTCGTCGTCGGTCTTCTTCTTGAAGATCCACTTGTTTTCTATTGCTTGCCTACCCTCGGGCAAGTCAACCAAAGTCCACACTTTGTTTTCATACATGGATCCCATCTCAGATTTCATGGCCTCAAGCCATTTTGCGAATCTGGGCTCACCATCGCTTCTTCATAGTTAAATAGGTTCATCATGATCTAGTAGCATGACTTCGAACAGGATTACCGTACCACTCAGTGCGGATCTTACTCTGGTTGATCTCGAGGTTCTGCGGTAACTTGATCTGAAGTTTCATGATCAACATCATCAACTTCCTCACTACTTGGTGTAGGTGTCTCGAAACTGGTTTACTGCGACGAACTACTTTCAAGTAAGGGAGAAGGTACTATTACCTCATCAAGTTCCACTTTCCTCCCACTCACTTCTTTGAGAGAAACTCCTTCTCTAGAAAGGATCCATTCTTAACAACGAATGTCTTGCCTTGGATCTGTGATAGAAGGTGTACCCAACTGTCTCCTTTGGGTATCCTATGAAGACACATTTCTCGATTTGGGTTCGAGCTTATCGGGTTGAAGCTTTTCACATAAGCATCGCATCCCCAAACTTTAAGAAAGCGACAACTTTGGTTTCTTGCTAAACCACAGTTCATAAGGTGTCGTCTCAGCAGTTTGACGGTGTTCTATTCGGTGTGAATCGGCTGTCTCTAGAGCATAACCCCAAAGCGATAGCGGTAAATCTGTAAGAGACATCATAGATCGTACCATATCTAGTAAAATGCGATTCTGACGTTCGGACACACCATTCTGTTGTGGTGTTCGGGTGGCGTGAGTTCTTGAAACTATTCGCATTGTTTCAAATGTAGACCAAACTCGTAACTCAAATATTCACCTCCACGATCGGATCGTAGAAACTTAATTTTCTTGTTACGATGATTTTCAACTTCACTCTGAAATTCTTTGAACTTTTCAAGCGTTTGGACTTATGTTTCATTAAGTAGATATACCCATATCTGCTTAAGTCATCTGTGAAGGTGAGAAAATAACGATATCCGCCACGAGCCTCAATATTCATCGGACCACATACATACGTATGTATGATTTCCAACAAATCTGTTGCTCTCTCCATAGTCTGGGAGAGCGGTGTTCTAGTCATCTTGCCCATGAGGCACGGTTACATAAGTGCCAAGTGATTCATAATCAAGTGACTCCAAAGTCCATCGGCATGGAGTTTCTTCATCGCTTTACACCGATATGACCTAAGCGGCGATGCCACAAATAAGTTGCACTATCATTATCAACTCTGCATCTTTTGGTTTCAACATTATGAATATGTGTATCACTACTATCGAGATTCATAAAAATAGACCACTCCTCAAGGGTGCATGACCATAAAGATATTACTCATATAAATAGAACAACCATTATTCTCGATTTAAATGAATAACCGTCTCGCATCAAACAAGATCCAGATATAATGTTCATGCTCAGCGCGGCACCAAATAACAATTATTTAGGTCTAAAACTAATCCGAAGGTAGATGTAGAGGTAGCGTGCCGACCGCGATCACATCGACTTTGGAACCATTTCCCAGCGCGCCGTCACCTCGTCCTTTGCGAGTTAAGCAATCGTAGTCCTGTTTGAGTTGCAAATATTAGCAGCAGAACCGATATCAAATACCAGTGCTACTACGAGCTCTAGTAAGGTACACATCAATAACATGTATATCACATATACCTTTGTTCACCTTGCCATCCTTCTTATCCGCCAAATACTTGGGGCAGTTCCGCTTCGATGACGATCGCTTGCGGTAGAAGCACTCGATTTCAGGTTTAGGGCCAGACTTGGGTTTCTTCTCTGACGACAACTTGCTTGCTGTTCTTCTTGAATTCCCTTCTTCTTCCCTTTGCCTTTCTTCTTGAAACTAGTGGTCTTATTGACCATCAACACTTGATGCTCCTTCTTGATTTCTACCTCCATGACCTTTAGCATTGCGAAGAGCTCGAGCATAGTCTTTACTAACCCTTGCATATTATAGTTCATCACGAAGCCTTTGTAGCTTGGTGGCGGTGATTGGAGAATTACATCAATGACACAATCATCAGGAAGATTAACTCCCAATTGTGTCAAGTGATTGTAGTACCCGGACATTACGAGTATATGCTCACTAACGAACTATTCTCCTCCATCTTGCAGCTATAGAACTTATTGGAGACTTCATATCTCTCAATCCGGGCATTACATTGGAATATTAACTTCAACTCTGGAACATCTCATATGCTCCATGGCGTTCAAAAGCGTCGTTGAAGTCCGGTTCTAAGCCGTAAAGCATGGCACACTGAACTATAGAGTAGTCATCGACTTTGCTCGCGGACGTTCATAACATCTGGCGTTGCATTAGAAACGAGGCTGTCACCTAGCGGTGCATCGGGGCGTAGCTCTTACGTGCAGCAATGAGGATGATCCTCAAATTCGGACCCGATCCGTGTAATTGCTACCATCATCTTTCAACTTTGCTTTCTCAAGGAGCGCATTAAAATTCAGCGGAACAACAACACGAGCCATCTATCTACAATCAAACATAAACAAGCAAGATACTATCGGTACTAAGTTCATGATAAATTTAAGTTCAATTAATCATATTACTTAAGAACTCCCACTTAGAAAAACATCTCTCTAGTCATCTAAGTGATCCGTGATCCAAATCAACTAAACCATAACCGATCATCACGTGAAATGGAGTAGTTTTCAATGGTGAACATCTTATGTTGATCATATCTACTATATGATTCACGCTCGACCTTTCGGTCTCCGTGTTCGAGGCCATATCTGCATATGCTAGGCTCGTCAAGTATAACCCGAGTATTCTGCGCGTGTGCAAAACTGGCTTGCACCCGTTGTAGATGGACGTGAGAGCTTATCACACCGATCATCACGTGGTGTGCAGGCACGACGAACTTTGGCAGCGGTGCATACTCGGGAGAACACTTCTTGATAATTTAGTGAGAGATCATCTTATAATGCTACCGTCGATCAAAGCAAGATAAGATGCATAAAGGATAAACATCACATGCAAATCAATATAAGTGATATGATATGGTCATCATCATCTTGTGCTTCATGATCTCCATCTTGTTGCACCACCATGATCACCATCGTCACCGGTAGCGACACCTTGATCTCCATCGCAGCATCGTTGTCGTCTCGCCAAACTTATGCTACTCGACTATCGCTACGCTTAGTGATAAAGTAAAGCATTACTGAAGCGATTGCATTGCATACAATAAGCGACAACCATATGGCTCCTGCCGATTGCCGATAACCGGTTACAAAACATGATCATCTCATACAATAAAATATAGCATCACGTCTTGACCATATCACATCACAACATGCCTGCAAAAACAAGTTAGGCGTCCTCTACTTTGTTGTTGCAAATTTTACGTGGCTGCTACGGGCTTAAGCAAGAACCAGTCTCACCTCGCATCAAAACCACAGCGATACTTCGTCAAATAGACTCCGTTTAACCTTCTCAAGGACGGGCGTAGCCTTTTCAGTTCAACTAAAGTGAGAGAGCAGACACCCACGGTCACCTTTAAGCAGCGAGTGCTCGTGGCGGTGAAACCAGTCTCGCGTAAGCGTCTGGCGTAATGTCGGTGCAGGCGCTTCATCTCACAATACCGCTGAACCAAAGTATGACATCTTTGGTAGGTAGTATGACTTGTATCGCCCACAACTCACTTGTGTTCTACTCGTGCAAAACATCAAACCATAGAAAAACCTAGGCTCGGATGCCCTTTGTTGGGGAGCGTAGTAATTTCAAAAATTTTCCTCGCTGCGCAAGATCATGGTGATGTATAGCGAGAGGGGGAGAGTGTTGTCTACATACCCTTGTAGACCCGACGCGGAAGCGATCTGGCGTAGAGGAAGTAGTCGTCGTTCTCCTCGCGATCCGACCGATCCGGCGCCGTTACTCGGCGCCCCGAGTTCTTGACACACGTACAGCTCGATGGCGTCCCTCGTACTCGATCCAGCCGAGTGTCGAGGAGAGTTCCGTCGGCCTGACGGCGTGGTGGCGATCTTGATGTTTCACCGGCGCGGGGCTTCGCCTAAGCTTGCGACGGTATAACCGAGGTGGAATATGGTGGAGGGGCACCGCTGCGGCTGAGAGCGATCTCACGATCAACTTGTGTGTTCAAGGTGCCCCCTGCCCCGTATATAAAGGAGCAAGGGGGAGGGGCGGCGGCCAAGGGGCGCGCATACAGGAGTCCTACTCCCTCAGGGAGTAGATTCCCCCAATCCTAGTTGGACTAGGATTCCGGAGGAAAGAGAGAGGGGGCCCCTTCTCCTAGTCCTAGTAGGACTAGGGAAGGGGGGCGCGCCCCTCCTAGGGCTGCCCTTCTCCTTTCCACTAAGGCCCATCGAGGCCCATTTACCTCCGGGGGTTCGGTAACCTCCGGTACTCGGTAAATTCCGTTTTACCGGAACCATTCGAACTCCAAACATAGGCTTCAATATATCAATCTTTATGTCTCGACCATTCCGAGACTCCTCGTCATGTCGTGATCACATCCGGGACTCGAACTCCTTGGTACATCAAAATACATAAACTCATAATAAGCATCGCCGAAACCTTAAGCGTGCGGACCCTACGGTTCGAGAACAATGTAGACATGACCTAGAACTATTCACGGTCAATAACCAACAGCGGGACCTGGATGCCCATATTGGTTCCTACATATTCTCTGAAGATCTTTGTCGGTCGGACCGCATAACAACATCGTTGTTCCTTTGTCATCGGTATGTTACTTGCGAGATTCGATCGTCGGTATCAATACCTAGTTCAATCTCGTTACGGCAAGTCTCTTTACTCGTTCCGTAATACATCATCTCACAACTAACTCATTAGTTGTAGTGCTTACAAGGCTTGATGATGTGCATTACCGAGAGGGCCGAGATACCTCTCCGACTATCGGAGTGACAAAACCTAATCTCGAAATCGCCAACCCAACATCGCCTTTGGAGACACTGTAGTACTCCTTTATAATCACCCGATTCGTTGTGGCGTTTGGTAGCACCAAAGTGTTCCTCCGTAAGCAGGAGTTGCATAATCTCATAGTTACGGGAACATGTATAAGTCATGGATAAAAGCGGTAGCAACATACTAAGCGATCGTGTGCTAAGCTAAGGGAATGGGTCATGTCAATCAGATCATTCTACTAATGATGTGACCTCGTTAATCAAATAACAACTCCTTTGTTCATGGTTAGGAAACATAACCATCTTTGATTAACAAGCTAGTCTAGTAGAGGCATACTAGTGACATCTTGTTTTGTCTATGCATTCACACATGTATCATGTTTCCGGTTAATACAATTCTAGCATGAATGATAAACATTTATCATGAAATAAGGAAATAAATAATAACTTTATTATTGCCTCTAGGGCATATTTCCTTGATCTCCCACTTGCACTAGAGTCAATAATCTAGATTACATAGTAATGATTCTAACACCCATGGAGTCTTGGTGCTGATCATGTTTTGCTCGTGGAAGAGGCTTAGTCAGCGGAGTGCGCAACATTCGAGATCCGTATGTATCTTGCAAATCTCTATGTCTCGATCTGGACTAAGTCCGGATGGAATTGAGCGTCTCTTGATGTGTTTGGTCCTCTTGTGAAATCTGGATTCCTTTGCTAAGGCAATTGCTCGATATTGTCACGAAGATTTTCATTGGACCCGATGCACTAGGTATGACACCTAGATGGGATATGAACTCCTTCATCGAGACTCCTTCATTAGCTGCTTCGAAGCTGCTATGTATTCCGCTTCACATGTAGATCCCTTCTGACGCTTTGTTTAGAACTGCACCAGCCGACAGCTCCTCCGTTTAGTGTAAATCGTATCCGGTCTGCGATTTAGAATCGTCGGATCGGTGTCAAAGCTTGCATCAGCGTAACCGTTTACGATGAGCTCTTTGTCACCTCCATATCTGAAAACATATCCTTAGTCCTTTTCGGTATTTCGGGATGTTCTTGACCGCTGTCGATGATCCACTCTGGATTACTTTGGTACCTCCTGCTAGGCTTATAGCAAGGCACACATCAGGTGCAGTACACACATTGCATACATGATAGAGCCTATGGCTGAAGCATAGGGAACATCTTTCATTTTCTCTCTATCTTCTGCGGTGGTGGGGCATTGAGTCGACTCAACTTCACACCTTGTAACACAGGCAAGAACCCTTTCTTTGCTTGATCCATTTGAACTTCTTCAAAACTTTGTCAAGGTATGTGCTTTGTGAAAGTCAATTAAGCGTCTTGATCTATCTCTATAGATCTTGATGCCCAATATGTAAGCAGCTTCACGAGGTCTTTCATTGAAAAACTCTTATTCAAGTATCCTTTATGCTATCCGAGAAATTCTATATCATTTCCGATCAGCAATATGTCATCCACATATAAGATCGAAAATGCTCTGAGCTCCACTCACTTTCTTGTAAATCTGAGGCTTCTCCAAAAGTGCTGTACAAACCCAAATGCTTTGATCACACTATCAAAGCGTTTATTCCAACTCGAGATGCTTGCACCAGTCCATATATGGATCATTGGAGCTTGCACACTTTGTTAGCTCCTTTGGATCGATAAAACCTTACGGTTGCATCATATACAACTCTTCTTCGAAAATCCATTCAGGAATGCGGTCTTTACATCCATTTGCCAAATTTCATAATCATAAAATCGGCAATTGCTAACATGATTCGGACGGACTTAAGCATCGCTTCTGGTGAGAAGGTCTCATCGTAGTCAATCCCTTGAACTTGTCGAAAACCTTTTGCGACAAGTCGAGCTTTATAAACGATAACATTACCGTCGTCGTCGGTCTTCTTCTTGAAGATCCACTTGTTTTCTATTGCTTGCCTACCCTCGGGCAAGTCAACCAAAATCCACACTTTGTTTTCATACATGGATCCCATCTCAGATTTCATGGCCTCAAGCCATTTTGCGAATCTGGGCTCACCATCGCTTCTTCATAGTTAAATGGGTTCATCATGATCTAGTAGCATGACTTCGAGAACAGGATTACCGTACCACTCAGTGCGGATCTTACTCTGGTTGATCTCGAGGTTCTGCGATAACTTGATCTGAAGTTTCATGATCAACATCATCAACTTCCTCACTACTTGGTGTAGGTGTCTCGAAACTGGTTTACTGCGACGAACTACTTTCAAGTAAGGGAGAAGGTACTATTACCTCATCAAGTTCCACTTTCCTCCCACTCACTTCTTTGAGAGAAACTCCTTCTCTAGAAAGGATCCATTCTTAACAACGAATGTCTTGCCTTGGATCTGTGATAGAAGGTGTACCCAACTGTCTCCTTTGGGTATCCTATGAAGACACATTTCTCCGATTTGGGTTCGAGCTTATCGGGTTGAAGCTTTTTCACATAAGCATCGCATCCCCAAACTTTAAGAAAGCGACAACTTTGGTTTCTTGCTAAACCACAGTTCATAAGGTGTCGTCTCAGCAGTTTGACGGTGTTCTATTCGGTGTGAATCGGCTGTCTCTAGAGCATAACCCCAAAGCGATAGCGGTAAATCTGTAAGAGACATCATAGATCGTACCATATCTAGTAAAATGCGATTCGACGTTCGGACACACCATTCTGTTGTGGTGTTCGGGTGGCGTGAGTTCTTGAAACTATTCGCATTGTTTCAAATGTAGACCAAACTTCGTAACTCAAATATTCACCTCCACGATCGGATCGTAGAAACTTAATTTTCTTATTACGATGATTTTCAACTTCACTCTGAAATTCTTTGAACTTTTCAAGCGTTTGGACTTATGTTTCATTAAGTAGATATACCCATATCTGCTTAAGTCATCTGTGAAGGTGAGAAAATAACGATATCATACGAGCCTCAATATTCATCGGACCACATACATCTGTATGTATGATTTCCAACAAATCTGTTGCTCTCTCCATAGTACGGAGAGCGGTGTTCTAGTCATCTTGCCCATGAGGCACGGTTACATAAGTGCCAAGTGATTCATAATCAAGTGACTCCAAAAGTCCATCGACATGGAGTTTCTTCATCGCTTTACACCGATATGACCTAAGCGGCGATGCCACAAATAAGTTGCACTATCATTATCAACTCTGCATCTTTTGGTTTCAACATTATGAATATGTGTATCACTACTATCGAGATTCATAAAAATAGACCACTCCTCAAGGGTGCATGACCATAAAGATATTACTCATATAAATAGAACAACCATTATTCTCGATTTAAATGAATAACCGTCTCGCATCAAACAAGATCCAGATATAATGTTCATGCTCAGCGCGGCACCAAATAACAATTATTTAGGTCTAAAACTAATCCGAAGGTAGATGTAGAGGTAGCGTGCCGACCGCGATCACATCGACTTTGGAACCATTTCCCAGCGCGCCGTCACCTCGTCCTTTGCGAGTTAAGCAATCGTAGTCCTGTTTGAGTTGCAAATATTAGCAGCAGAACCGATATCAAATACCAGTGCTACTACGAGCTCTAGTAAGGTACACATCAATAACATGTATATCACATATACCTTTGTTCACCTTGCCATCCTTCTTATCCGCCAAATACTTGGGGCAGTTCCGCTTCGATGACGATCGCTTGCGGTAGAAGCACTCGATTTCAGGTTTAGGGCGGACTTGGGTTTCTTCTCTGAGCGACAACTTGCTTGCTGTTCTTCTTGAATTCCTTCTTCTTCCCTTTGCCTTTCTTCTTGAAACTAGTGGTCTTATTGACCATCAACACTTGATGCTCCTTCTTGATTTCTACCTCCATGACCTTTAGCATTGCGAAGAGCTCGAGCATAGTCTTTACTAACCCTTGCATATTATAGTTCATCACGAAGCCTTTGTAGCTTGGTGGCGGTGATTGGAGAATTACATCAATGACACAATCATCCGGAAGATTAACTCCCAATTGTGTCAAGTGATTGTAGTACCCGGACATTACGAGTATATGCTCACTAACGAACTATTCTCCTCCATCTTGCAGCTATAGAACTTATTGGAGACTTCATATCTCTCAATCCGGGCATTACATTTGGAATATTAACTTCAACTCTGGAACATCTCATATGCTCCATGGCGTTCAAAACGTCGTTGAAGTCCGGTTCTAAGCCGTAAAGCATGGCACACTGAACTATAGAGTAGTCATCGACTTTGCTCGCGGGACGTTCATAACATCTGCGTTGCTCCAGCAGGCGAGCTGTCACCTAGCGGTGCATCGGGGCGTAGCTCTTACGTGCAGCAATGAGGATGATCCTCAAATTCGGACCCGATCCGTGTAATTGCTACCATCATCTTTCAACTTTGCTTTCTCAAGGAGCATTAAAATTCAGCGGAACAACAGCACGAGCCATCTATCTACAATCAAACATAAACAAGCAAGATACTATCGGTACTAAGTTCATGATAAATTTAAGTTCAATTAATCATATTACTTAAGAACTCCCACTTAGAAAAACATCTCTCTAGTCATCTAAGTGATCCGTGATCCAAATCAACTAAACCATAACCGATCATCACGTGAAATGGAGTAGTTTTCAATGGTGAACATCTTATGTTGATCATATCTACTATATGATTCACGCTCGACCTTTCGGTCTCCGTGTTCGAGGCCATATCTGCATATGCTAGGCTCGTCAAGTATAACCCGAGTATTCTGCGTGTGCAAAACTGGCTTGCACCCGTTGTAGATGGACGTGAGCTTATCACACCGATCATCACGTGGTGTGCAGGCACGACGAACTTTGGCAGCGGTGCATACTCGGGAGAACACTTCTTGATAATTTAGTGAGAGATCATCTTATAATGCTACCGTCGATCAAAGCAAGATAAGATGCATAAAGGATAAACATCACATGCAAATCAATATAAGTGATATGATATGGTCATCATCATCTTGTGCTTCATGATCTCCATCTTGTTGCACCACCATGATCACCATCGTCACCGGTAGCGACACCTTGATCTCCATCGCAGCATCGTTGTCGTCTCGCCAAACTTATGCTACTCGACTATCGCTACGCTTAGTGATAAAGTAAAGCATTACAGAAGCGATTGCATTGCATACAATAAGCGACAACCATATGGCTCCTGCCGATTGCCGATAACCGGTTACAAAACATGATCATCTCATACAATAAAATATAGCATCACGTCTTGACCATATCACATCACAACATGCCTGCAAAAACAAGTTAGGCGTCCTCTACTTTGTTGTTGCAAATTTTACGTGGCTGCTACGGGCTTAAGCAAGAACCGGTCTCACCTCGCATCAAAACCACAGCGATACTTCGTCAAATAGACTCCGTTTAACCTTCTCAAGGACGGGCGTAGCCTTTCATTCAACTAAAGTGAGAGAGCAGACACCCACGGTCACCTTTAAGCAGCGAGTGCTCGTGGCGGTGAAACCAGTCTCGCGTAAGCGTCTGGCGTAATGTCGATGCAGGCGCTTCATCTCACAATACCGCTGAACCAAAGTATGACATCTTTGGTAGGTAGTATGACTTGTATCGCCCACAACTCACTTGTGTTCTACTCGTGCAAAACATCAAACCATAGAAAAAACCTGGGCTCGGATGCCCTTTGTTGGGGAGCGTAGTAATTTCAAAAATTTTCCTCGCACACGCAAGATCATGGTGATGTATAGCAGAGAGGGAGAGTGTTGTCTACATACCCTTGTAGACCCGAAGCGGAGCGATCTGGCGTAGAGGAAGTAGTCGTCGTTCTCCTCGCGATCCGACCGATCCGGCGCCGTTACTCCGGCGCCCCGAGTTCTTGACACCGTACAGCTCGATGGCGTCCCTCGTACTCGATCCAGCCGAGTGTCGAGGAGAGTTCGTCGGCCTGACGGCGTGGTGGCGATCTTGATGTTTCACCGGCGCGAGGCTTCGCCTAAGCTTGCGACGGTATAACCGAGGTGGAATATGGTGGAGGGGCACGCTGCGGCTGAGAGCGATCTCACGATCAACTTGTGTGTTCCAAGGTGCCCCCTGCCCCGTATATAAAGGAGCAAGGGGGGGGCGGCGGCCAAGGGGCGGCGCCATACAGGAGTCCTACTCCCTCTGGGTAGTAGATTCCCCCAATCCTAGTTGGACTAGGATTCCGGAGGAAAGAGAGAGAGGCGCGGCCCCTTCTCCTAGTCCTAGTAGGACTAGGGAAGGGGGGGCGCAGCCCCTCCTAGGGCTGCCCTTCTCCTTTCCACTAAGGCCCATCGAGGCCCATTTACCTCCGGGGGTTCGGTAACCTCCGGTACTCGGTAAATTCCGTTTTACCGGAACCATTCGAACTCCAAACATAGGCTTCAATATATCAATCTTTATGTCTCGACCATTCCGAGACTCCTCGTCATGTCGTGATCACATCAGGGACTCGAACTCCTTGGTACATCAAAATACATAAACTCATAATAAGCATCGCCGAAACCTTAAGCGTGCGGACCCTACGGTTCGAGAACAATGTAGACATGACCTAGAACTATTCACGGTCAATAACCAACAGCGGGACCTGGATGCCCATATTGGTTCCTACATATTCTCTGAAGATCTTTGTCGGTCGGACCGCATAACAACATCGTTGTTCCCTTTGTCATCGGTATGTTACTTGCGAGATTCGATCGTCGGTATCAATACCTAGTTCAATCTCGTTACGGCAAGTCTCTTTACTCGTTCCGTAATACATCATCTCACAACTAACTCATTAGTTGTAGTGCTTGCAAGGCTTGATGATGTGCATTACCGAGAGGGCCGAGAGATACCTCTCCGACTATCGGAGTGACAAAACCTAATCTCGAAATCGCCAACCCAACATCGCCTTTGGAGACACTGTAGTACTCCTTTATAATCACCCGATTCGTTGTGGCGTTTGGTAGCACCAAAGTGTTCCTCCGATAAGCAGGAGTTGCATAATCTCATAGTTACGAGGAACATGTATAAGTCATGGATAAAAGCGGTAGCAACATACTAAGCGATCGTGTGCTAAGCTAAGGGAATGGGTCATGTCAATCAGATCATTCTACTAATGATGTGACCTCGTTAATCAAATAACAACTCCTTTGTTCATGGTTAGGAAACATAACCATCTTTGATTAACAAGCTAGTCTAGTAGAGGCATACTAGTGACATCTTGTTTTGTCTATGCATTCACACATGTATCATGTTTCGGTTAATACAATTCTAGCATGAATGATAAACATTTATCATGAAATAAGGAAATAAATAATAACTTTATTATTGCCTCTAGGGCATATTTCCTTAAAGCAGCAACAGTTCTTGTGGTTTGGGCGCAACCAGCACTGGGGTAGAAGAGAGGTCTTTCTTCAAATCTTGCAGCGCTGCCTCGGCCTCTGGGGTCCACTCCACTGGCCCCGCCTTCTTCAAGATCTTGAAAAAAGGAAGGGCACGCTCCGCGGACTTGGAGATGAACCGGCTCATGGCGGCAACGCAGCTAGTGAGCCGACGGACGTCCTTGATCCGTCTGGGTGCCTCAATCTACTTGATGGCCTTGATCTTATCTGGGTTTGCTTCAATCCCGCGCTGGGACACAAAGAACCCGAGAAGCTTGCCAGACGGGACGCCGAAGACACACTTCTCACGGTTCAATTTGAGGTTGATCTTGTGCAGGTTTGCAAATGTTTCCTCCAGATCTTGCACAAGGGTTGCTTTGTCCTTGGTTTTGACCACTATGTCGTCCATATAAGCTTCCATATTTCTATGTAGCTGGGGCTCAAAACCAATTTGGACTGCTCTCGCAAAGGTTGATCCATCACTCTTCAACCCGAAAGGCATCCGTAAAAAGCAATACGTACCACATGGGGTGATGAATGCTGTCTTTTCCTCGTCTTCTTTTGTCATGAAGATCTGGTGGTATCCCGAGTAGGCGTCGAGGAATGATAAAAGGTCACACCCAGCCATGGAGTCAACAATCTGGTCGATGCGCGGTAACGGGAAGGGATCCTTTGGACATGCCTTATTGATGTCTGTGTAGTCAATACACAACCTCCACTTCCCATTTGCCTTGCGCACCACTACCGGATTGCCCAACCACGTTGGATGGAGTACTCCTCTCACCAAGCCTGCCGCCTCTAGCTTTCTGATTTCCTCCGCGATGAACTCTTGCCTCTCCAGAGCTTGCTTCCTGACCTTCTGCTTGACGGGCCGCGCATGAGGATAGACAGCAAGGTGGTGCTCAATCACCTCCCTGGGAATGCCAGGGATGTCGGAGGCTTGCCATGGAAACACATCGACATTCACCCGCAGGAAGGTGACGAGCTCGCTTTCCTATTTGCCATCGAGGGTGGAGCTTATGGTAAAAGCCCCCCCGTTCCATCCTCCTTGACGGGCACCTTCTTGGTCTCTGGTGGTGTGGCTCTGGACTTCTTACTCTTGCCAGCGGAGCTCTCTGGCACGTTCTCAACGGAAGCGCAACACCTCGAAGAGGTGCGCTTGCCGGAGTGGGTGCGAGGGGTCTCGCCGGTCTTCTTCCCCCTCGGGGCTCCGTCGGCAGGAGCAGGTGCCTTAGCGGCAGCTGCTGCAACTGCTTCCCGTAGAGTTGGTCGGCGCAGATCAACACATCTTTCTTGTCAGAGGGGACGGTGGTGATGTTCATCGGCCCGGGCATCTTCAGCATGTTGTAGGCGTAGTGTGAAGCCGCCATGAACCTGGCTAGTGCCGGGCAGCCGAGGATCCCGTTGTAAGGCAAGGGGATCTTGGATACATCAAAAATAATCCTTTCCATCCTGTGGTTCAGTTCGCCTCCGAATGTCATGGGCAGCGTGACCTTTCCCTTTGGCTGGCTCCTCGCCGGGTTAACCCCTTGGAACATGCCCGTCTCCTCGAGGTCTCCATTGGGGATCTGCAGCCTTTTGACCATAACAGGCGAGATCAAGTTCAGGCCGGCCCCGCCGTCAACCAACATCTTTGTCACCTTGAGGTTGCAGATTGTTGGGGAAACCAACAACGACAAGCACCCGACCGCAGTAGTGCGGTCAGGGTGGTCCTCGGTGTCGAAGATGATTTGCGTGCTGGACCATTTCAGCGGCTTCCGTGCGTCGAACGATGGCTCCACCGCCGTGATCTCATGCGCCCACTGCTTGAGTTGGCGGTGAGACATATGCAACGAGGCACCACCATCGACGTACATGGCTTCTGTGGCTTTCTGAAACTCGTGGTCGCCGGACTCATCGTCCTCGTCATGATCATGTTCTTCCTGCTTCTTATCGTGGCCTCGAGCGGGCCTTTCCTGCGAATTATCCTTGCCGCGGCAGCCTCCTTGGCCGCCACGTTTCTTGCCGGATCCCTCGGCACCATCTGGGCCTTTCTCCTTGTCCCACCGCTCATACTCAGCCTTCTGCTTCGCGCCGAGCAGCTCTACCTGCTGGTAGTTTTGGAGGTCATGGCCCTTGGTGCGGTGGATCTTGCAATACTGCTTTTCGGAGCCCCCTGGCTTATCCGCGGCCGCCAAGGCCCGACAAGCGGCACACCCGGCAACCTCCTTGCCGGGGTCACTTGCCTTGGGTTTCTTGGTGGCGCCGGTATCGTCGGATCCCTTGACGGCAAGCACGGTCTTGCTCCTACGCTTCCTGTTACGGCACCAGCCCTTCTTTGCTGGGGTGGCAGTATCATCCGTGGAGTCAGTTTCCGCACCGGCGTCTTCGCCGGGGTACTTCATTCCCTCTTCAGTGCGAGTGCACTGATCGGCCAGAACATAAAGTTCGGCCACATCTTACGATTGCCAGCTCTTCGCGCATCTTACGATTGCGCACATTCTGATGGAACACACTGATCACGACGGCAGGATGAACGTCGGGGATGTTGTACTGCACTCGGCTGAACCTTTGGATGTACTTGCGCAAGTTCTCCCCTTCCTTCTGGGGGATGATGTGTAAATCACTCGCCTAGCCATGAGGCTGGTGACCTCCGGTAAAGGCGCCAACAAACTCATGGCATAGATCCGCCAGAGAAGAGATGGAATCCACCGGCAAGTGCATCAACCATGACATAACATTAGGCTTGAGTGCCAACGGGAAGTAATTGGCAAGCACTATCGTCGCGGGCCCCAGCAGCTTGCATCATGATGGTGTAGATGCTGAGGAACTCCGATGGGTGAGTGTTGCCGTTGTACTTCTCACCAACGCCAGGCTCGAACGTACGGTGGGAGGGCCATTCTAACTGCCGCAGCTCACGGGTGAAAGCCAGAAAACCCACCTCGTAAGGTACGCCACCGTAGCCTCCTGACGCTGGGTGGTCCGTAGCAGGCCCCGCCCGCCTGTCCGACTAGTGGCGCGCGTGTTGTCAGCGCTCGATGGTAGTTTGAGCGTCCTCATGAACCCGCTCTCGAAGGACTTGACGCTGATCGCGGTTGGTTCGCGGGTCGGACGACGCGATGGAGATATCGTCTCAAGCATTGTCGCGATGAACCGACGCCCGGGGTGGCTGAGATGGAGGAGGGGAGTGCACCGTGCCTGCATCGCCTCTAGCACGGTCTCCACTGGCATGCGGTGGCCCAGTGGAGCGACGGCCTACGGGTCCCGCCGGCCGCAACTCATCGTTGTTGGCGATGCCGACGAGGCTCCGGACAGCGGCCCAACATTCGTCGAGCTTCTCCGCGGCGGGAGGAAAATCGAGGAGCAGATGCACGCTCGCTAGGGCTTCCGCTGGCGTGGGTGGTGGCAAGAGCTGGGTGGACCGCGATGCGCCTCGACTTCTAACCACGTTAGAAGGAGCTGCGTGATAGCCCCACAGCCATTCGCCACCTCCGTCAGCATCTCGGCGCGCATGCTGGCCCTCCTCATCATGTGATGGGCGCACGGGACTCTTCGGTGGCAGCGCGCGAGGTCACCGATGGGCGGCGCTGCTCGTCATGCACAACACAGGAAGAAGCGCGCCGTGGCGCGCCGATGTTGGCGTCTTGGAAGCCGCCGTGCCGCGATCTGGCGGGATGGCGGTGCCTGGAGGGCCCGCGCCGCTGCGGGGCTCGACTCCATCTCTGAGCCCCGATCGGTGGCTCATCGCTGGCCTTGAACGCGCCACTCGCCAGGGCTGAACCGCCCGGTGGTGTGGATGTTTGCGGGCAGCGCCACGGGTTCTCTCGTGGTCGCCCTCTTGGTCCGCACGGTCTTTGGCAACCTGGTCCCGGACGAACTGATCGCCGTGGTCGCCTTCTTCTTAGGAGCCATGGCAATGAAGAACAGCTAGGTCGACTGCTAGGCCAGATTCTCACAATTGTGCCCCCTACCTGACGCGCCGAAGATGTCGGTGGGAAACGACACCTATGGGATCACTAGAATCCCTACGACGGTTGCAGGGCACGTGGATCGTGAGAAGAGCAGGACTAGTAGACAACAGAAAGGGGATTTACCCAGGTTCGGGCTGCAAGGATGCGTAAAACCCTATGATCCTGCTTTGGTGGATGTATTTAGTGTTCTTGAGCTCTTGAACTACCTCTGGGTGCTGCTAGGTTTGAAAGAGCCGAATCCCTCTTCAGTGCGCCATGGGCCTCCTTTTATAGGAGAAAGGGGCTGCCACAGTGGCACACAGGAGGTGGGAAGTGCTACAGCGTTGTGAGCTTATCGCTAGTATTACAGGACAAAGCACATTTAATGCGAGGCTTAGGTGTCCCTTCACTTTATCGGGGACGGGAGCGAGGCCCATCCTGTCCGTCACCGCTCATCCTTGCTTCGACACGCGCCCTGGCCAGCGGTGCCATGTAGGCAGGCAGGCAGCTGAGGTGGCGCGGTGGTGGAGCCTCCAGGAAGGGTTGCATGCTACCACGCAGGTGCCTGCCCAGCTGATTGGGTCGGCAGCTGCATGCGAACGGCAGCAGAGACTTGGCTGACGGGGGCCTGGCGGTGGCCCTGCTGGCGCGCTTGCCGAGGGTCTTGTCGGGTGGCCCGACAAGGGTCTTGCCGGGTGGCCCAGCAAGGGTCTTGCCCTGGCGCGCTGGTGTCCCCGGCAAGGATCTTGTCGGGGGTCTTGTGGGTTTCTTCGGTGAGGATGGTTGCCTTCCTATCCTCATTTGATCTTGTTTATTCTTTGTCTTGACAAAGATCTCCATGCCACCAAGGAGGTGCCTCCCGAGCCCTGTGCCAACGCGTTTTTTTACCGTTGGTGGGCTCTAAGGTGGCTCGCTCGGCTGGTGGGGGCGAGCTGCCCCGGCAAGGGTCTTGCCGGGGCCGCTAAGGCTGCCCCGGCAAGGGTTCTTGCCGGGGGAGCCTGCTTCGTCCATCCGATCCTTGTGGCCTTGGTCCTTGTCGTTGCTTCATTTGTCTTGTGCCTTCGGCTTCTCTCCGGCTTCCCTTTCCTGCCCTGTTATGCGTGGCCACGGCGGGTGGCTCTGACTGCCCGTGCACAAGTAAAGGGGTCAAAAGGAGAACCCCTACTTTTGTACACCGACACTCTACACTGTAAACGCTTTTTTAAAGCGCTGCGCATTGCGCTTCTGTTGGAGATGCTCTAACATGGCAGCCGAGTGCTTTAATGTAAACGCTTTCTCGACCTCAGCACTGTAAACGCTTTTTTAAAGCGCTGCGCATTGCGCTTCTGTTGGAGATGCTCTAACATGGCAGCCGAGTGCTTTAATGTGTCCCACAAGATGCGTGAGTATTACTAGTATATTTTTCTTGCCATGTTGAGATTTTAAAACCACGAGTGTGAACATGGAGAGGAGAATGAATACTAAACACGGGATATTGGGGACATCTTCAAGGAGCGTGGCAAGTTAAAGAGGAGCTGCGCCGAACCTGTAAAACGAGCTTTTGTAATTAACACCCTTTCAATTACTTTCGTTTAGCCTTGTGTTCTTCGATGTGTATATGTTGTAGTTTCTGTTTCTCTTAGCATCGTGTTCTTTGATGTGTAATAAGAAGAGTCTTAATCGTCTTACTGCTTTTGTTTTTAGCTTGATGTAGGAAGTAGGTGTTCTCACCTTAGTCTATTTTTATGTTTTTCCTTTTGAATTCACTTCTCCGAGTCCTGTTTATCTGGCTTCTACTAAATGGATCTGGGTTGCTCTGAGTATTGATCTAAAAAAAAGTAACTTCATGTCAGGATGCAGTTCCTGCGAGGAGGGAAGTATGGTCCCTCGAGGTCATGTTTCCAAAATGAGGTTGGATTACACACAAGGTGCCAGTTCCCTAATGATGCTGGATTAGACACAAGGTGCAAATTCCCAGATGATGCTGGATTACACACAAGCCAGGTGGAGTCGTCAACTTTTCGTGTCCTCGTGGGTCTAGTAAAGGCTGAAAGAAAGCGTGCAACAGCCGTTGAGAATGTAGTTGAGTTCCTGAAGAAGTGAAAAGAGTAATCAGATGCTCTCTTTACCCAAGCCAAAGAAGAGATGGAAGAAGCCAGAAAGAAGCTAGTAGAGGCAGAGCAGGCTAGGCGTCTCCTGCTATCTAAAACTGTTGTCAATACAAATTTTCCTTCATAATAGCTAGGTTCAAATGTTTATCCAGTCAGCATGCCTGTTGTGATGTCCGTGCATCTACTGATGTGGCACAACAAGTCAAGACCATGCGTAATTAATTATATTTTGATCATTTTTTGTGTTCTAAAATGCCGACCGGCTTGTGAAAGGACGTGTTGCCGGCACACGCGCGGATTCAATGGAGGCAGGAGGGGCAGTCTGAAGCCGGTTGCATGCGGCGAGGAGGCGTGTTCAGCCGGGCCTGCAGCGAGTGGGGCCCTCTTGGCCGGCGCGCCGGTTCAATGCCTGCGCTATGAGAGGTCGCGTCCGTGTCAGAGCAATCACTCCCTCCAGTACTTTTTTGTTTGGGTATAACAAAATCTCATTTTCCAATCACATTTCTCTACTCTTATAAAAAAACAGAGTTGGTGTTGATGGTGTGCCTGCCATCCTGCAATATAGGTCGTCCGATTTATATCTAACGGATAGGAAGGAAACTATGGCAATTTTGCAAAAATATACCCACACCCCTCTCCACACTTGCAAATAAGGCCTTCCCTCGTTCATCCTTTTCTCTCACAAGATAAACTACTCATATAAATGCATCTTGATGTTCCGTGCAATGCATGGGCATCTTGCTAGTTACAAGTAAAATTCATGGACAAACTTTGACCCAAAATATGATGGGGACTAGTAAACAAGGACGGAGATAGTAGTTTTTTTTAATCAAAGAAGGGTTTCCCCCTTCCGATTTTCATTACTAAAAACCAACATCTAAACAATAGTATTTGCCCTAGAACTACCAGGTTCAACATCTCGCAACATAAACCCATACAACCATACGCCAAGGAGGTAGTAGTTATGAATTCCATTTTTGCTCCATACCAATCGTTCTAAAAACTACTTAAGTACTTATAATGCACCATTGAAAATCAGAACTCTTACCCCGCTAAAAAATGATATTTTAAATGTGGCTACTCGATCTGTGGCAACTGGCAAGCCACCGCCTCCATGTCGTTCACATGTGGTCCCGATCATCAACTCCTATGGATCAAATTATCACGCGAGCTGACTATTCCTACAAAGGTGCGCTCCACCACGTACCTGGTACCCGCGCATGCAGCAATCCTGCACATAGGGTTTTAGGGTTTATTTGTTAACAGTGCCTTTACGTAACTCTCATGTGTGCTAGAGACTGACTGTGTGTGTGCGCCTCTTCTCTTAGTATATGTACTCCACCGTTTGTCTGGTGTCCAAAAAATTATACAGTAGTAAACTACTAGCAATGTGCCAATGCGTTGCCACACAATCAAAGTAGATTACTACATATTCACCGATTTGATAGAAAAAAGAGTCTAGTTTTGAAATACGTGTATCACTAAAAATATGTTATGTTTCACTCAAAATATATTCCTTTGGCGGTTTTGATGAGATAAGGGAGGAATGTTGTTGGTTTCAAGATTCGAGAAGTGGTATATCTCTAATTTCTATTCTTACTAGCAAGATGCCCATGCATTGCACGGAACATCAAGATCTTGTGGGAGAAAAGGATGAACGAGGGAAGGCCTTATCTGCAAATGTGGAGAGGAGTGCATGTAAATTTCCATATTTTCCTTCCTATCCGTTAGATATAGATCGGACGACCTATATTGCAGGATGACAGGCACACCATCATCACCGACTATGCTTTTTATAAGAGTAGATATAAGAAACAAAGTTGGTGATGATGGTGTGCCTGCCATCCTTCAATATAGGCCGACCAATTTATATCTGACGGATAGGAAGGAAACTATGGCAATTTTGCAAAAAGATACCCACACCCCTCTCCACATTTGCAAATAAGGCCTTCCCTCGTTCATCCTTTTCTCCCACAAGATAAACTACTCATACAAATGCATCTTGATGTTCCGTGCAACGCAAGGGCATCTTGCTAGTTGTTGCAAAAATCACATGTGTGTGTGTGTTGTGTGTGTGTGAGAGAGAGGGAGAGAGGAGAAGGACGGAGTGCATGTATGACAAAGACACAAAGAGTGTGTGTGCGAGAGGTATCAGCTTAAAATGAAGCGATAGTGTGTGTGCGCACGATCGAGAGGGCGTGTCTCAAGAAAGGACGAAAAATCTACATAGATACAAGGAGTGTGAGATAGACATGTATGCGATAGTGGAAGCACGAGTGTGCGGGTGTATAAACCTATCCGGAGGCTAGTCGATCAATGATTGTGAGAGAAATACGAGTCAGGGGTGCGAAAGTGAGAGTTTTGTGTGTGTGTGAGAGAGAGACGGTAGTTGGGAAGGGGAGTGGAAGCAGGAGTTGTGTGTGTGTGTGTGTGAGAGAGAGAGAGGGGGGGAGGAGCTTGTCTGATCAGTAAACAAATGAATAATGTCAGTTTTATAACTGGGATGGAGACGGAAAGGAGACCACAACAAATGTTGTGTCTGCAGGAGAGAGTAATTTTAGTGGTATGAGTCATATCTAGAGACATATAGGGTGTGTGAGAGAACCCCATAGTGAGAAAGACAAAGTGAAATACGAGTGATACTGTGTGTGTGGCGGTTAAAAAGAAAGCTTAGGTACCTAGTAATACCAGAGAACGGTAGAGACATGAGAGATAATTAAAATCGTGTAATGTATAATGATAAGGAGAGTGTGACACTTCTCAAGGGAGACGTTGAGAGACTATGTTTGTGAAGATAGGAGAAACATGAAGTGAGTGTGCGGGTGAGCTGGAGAAAAGAGAATGATAGCTACATGAAGGAGCATGCGAGAGAGATGGCCGTGAAAGGGGTCAACATAAAAGGGATTCAAATATTTGAACTCGAGATGATGATACATGTAATTCATACTCGAACCAAAATTGATCTATCAAACATGCATACTCATATGAATTCACACGCATCTATGTTATTTAATATGTAGATATTACCGATCCATACATTTTAGTAGAACGTAATTTGGTTTAATTTTTTTGAATTCAACCTTATGATTTTGAGATCATTGTATTTGTAAATCATATTATACATATAAAGGAGCAGAATTCTTTGTTGTGCTTTTGAAAGTATATATAAAAAAATGATGTATATAGAATTTTATTCCAATAAAAAATGGATCCTGCCCGAACAAAAATAGAATACAAACTGGATTCGAATTGAGTTGGCACGGTAAACGTGCACTCTTGCTCTGCAAAAATTTGAACGAAGCGGGGAAAGTCGCACTAACCGCCCGAAACCAAAATCTGCGAGATGGAAATTACTACCTATCCCTGACACGCAAAGCCTATCGGCTCGATTTCTATAGGTTTTGATAGGGGCAGGTTTGTAATTTCACTCAAACGTGACATAACCGCCTCTCACCCGGATTCGTACATGGTGGGCGCCAAAACACAGTGTCTCCTCGGCTGAAATCAACACCCTCCCCGATTCATACACGGTGGGTGCCAAAAACAAACTCTCGTCGGCAAATATTTAGTGCATGCGAGATTACCGTCCTATCCCCAACCGACTAATATTGCTATGATGTAGGAAATTTTAAACGGGGGCTAAGTTTGTAAATTTCCTTGCATTTGAGACAAGCATGCCCTGAAGACATGGTTCCCCCTTCCTGTCTCCCTCCATTTCCCCATTCATACTCTGTGGGCGCCAAAACACCCTCTCCACCCCAGCCTCCTTCGTCCGCCACCCCATCCACCGCCGTCCTCCTCCACCATGCCGGAGCTGATACCCCGATGCCGTCGTCCATTACATGAGATCGACCTCTCTCATCCACGGCTTTGGACCGGGATCCTTGCATCCCATCCTCTTGCTTCATCCCCGCTGTCGTCCACCTTGCCGGCGCCGCTCCTACGACCGCCTCGTCCACCGCGCCCCGCCGCCACCGTCTACCCTCCTAGATCTGCTTCCACGCTACCGACAGCCATTGCTACCGCAACACCATCAAATTCTCAGCAGATGCATACACGGCGCCGCACCAGAGGCGGTACTCTTTCGTATCTGCTCAACTTATTTATCGCAGCAAGAAAATAGATCGCCACTGCTTTACTCTGATTTCTTGTCCATGACTTACTTGTTAGTTGAAAGCAAACATTGGTTGCGAAGTTGCCTTTGTTCGGTTTGCACCTTCAGATCCGCCATGGCATGCTCAACACTATACTCACAATGCTTATGGTTTTCCCCTTTTATATTCCACACTAGTTAAATGATAGTAGACTAAATTTCAATATTTGATCAGTCGATTTTTGAGGGCTCACCAGAGTTCGTCGATGCAAAGGAAGAAGCTTGGGCGGGGACGGTGGTTGTGGGGGGCGGTGGTGGGGCCTCACCAAATGAAGAAAACTCGACGCGGGTGGGGGCGGGGGTGGGGGTGGGGGTGACGGAGGAACACAGGCGGTGGGGGGCTGTTCAGGGGAGGGCGGGGGGGGGGGGTCAGGGCCAATGGTTCGGCCGGTGGCCCATGCGGTGTTCTGTATGGGAAGAATCAGAGACGAGGATGAAGATGGGTTAGGAGACGTAGGATCTTCATCCAACCGCCTGAAATGGTCGACTGACCCAAATGACAAAAGTCACGCGACTTGCATGCAGACATGCCTTTATATTCAGTACCATCATTGTACCTACTTAGCACTGCTCCTGAATCCATCAAGCTATACAACGTGCCACTCATAATTCCAAACTTGTTGCTCAAATACGAATCTGATATGATGCTGATATTACTAAAATAGATAACGTTTAATTGGTCAGCTAATGTTCCTACTTTACTTTCGAAAAGCATGTGCACCACATATAGAGAGACAGCAGGGAGTTGCATTCTTAATGCGCTCTGGTTCATCGTGTGTGGACACTGCACAACGAACATTTTATTATCCAAAATCTGCTTGCTCTTGTTTAGCATGTTCCTCTTCCGTTCTTCTTTAATAAGTACTCTCTCCGTTCCTAAATACAAGTCTTTGTATAGATTCCACCATGTACTACATATGGAGCAAAATGAGTGAATCTACACTCTAAAGTGTATCTGTATACATCTGTATGTGATCCATAGTGGAAATCTCTACAAAGACTTGTATTTTGGAACGGAGGGAGTATGCTAGTAGTACAATATGTTCCTTGTAGTGAAGATGAACAGGGACATTGGTATTGTAGAGGTCTATACGGCCGGTTGTGATGGACACTTTGAACTCTTCGGGCCTCTTTGATTCATTGGATTTTGTAAACATAGGAATAGGATTTATAGTGGCCTGCCCACTTGAATCCTATAAGATTAGCAAGGAAATGCAGGGAGTTGTGTCGCCTTTGAGAGTTACACTGATATTAACAGTACCGCACCTTAAGTTGAAGAGAGCTGGTATCCGAAGCCTTTCTAGCCGTACCGGCAATACTAGCACATATATTCCATCAAGTTCCACTTTGCTGATTTTACTCCTGATGCTTACGGTTTTCCCGTTATATGTACACTATGATTTATGTAGCTGCTTTGTGTCGCACTAGCAGCAGTCCACTCTTGAAGCTAAACAACACACCAATCATAAGCCCAAAGCTTACTTCTTCAAATACGAATTGTGATATGATACTGATATTAGTTAACAGACACACATTTAATTGGTCAGGTAATGCTCCCACTTGATTTTCCAAATGCATGTGGCCACATATAGAGAGAAGCATGGAATTGAATTTCTTTGGGTGCTGTGATTCATCATGAGTGGGCAAACAACATTGTATGCAATGAAGCGGAACCTCAAGAATATGCTTCCTCTTCTGTTCTTTAACATGTTCCTCTTTTGTTATTATGTATTTAGTACGTATAGTATGTTCCTTGTCAGGAAGGGGAGTAGGGACATCTGCAGTCAAGAGCTGATAGAGCTGGCCTGTACGTGATCGATAGACTTTCAATTAGTAGTGGAAATACAACACTATATTTTCCAGCGAGTTCCACTTTCCCGATTTATATATCGTGGTTATGGTGTACCCCTTTTATGTACACTACGATCTGCCTAGTTGTTGTGTGCTCTTGTTATCATGGTTTGGCAATAAACTCACTACATAGTATATTATGAACCTATCATCTGCCAACTATCCTTACTTCTAGAGCCTATTTTTTGTGTACTTGTGCCAGATTATATTAATGCACACACCATATTACAACACACATGAGCTCTCTCATCAGAATCTAGTGATAGCACACAAGGGTTTACAAGGGCGCCCCTATATTAGAATATCCTCTGCATTACAAAGATAATCTCACTACTATTTATGTTTTCATGGTTCTCAGATATTATACGTAATTACAGTGAATATTAGAATCCATGCATCAGAAGAATATTGTGGAACACTGCAACGACTTACAAAATTGGCACCAAGGCATTGAGTGCCATTCTGGATGCAATGAGACTCATACGCTCCCCAACTGTAGATTCTTGTTCAGAATATGATCCTAATGACTATCCTAACCTCGAGGAGTCAAAGACAGATGGCCTGTCCTGTTCACCCATCAAGGTGCCTGTTCTAATTTGGCAAGGTTTTATTGATTGCGCGTATCTTGCATATGTTGTCTTGCATTTTTTTCTACTTTGTTGCACCGCTATCTGCTTAGTTTACTCATCATATATGTCAAGATGCCATGCCCATCCATTATCAATACATATTCCATCTGTCATCATACCATGTTTTTCCACTGAAATGTTGTTCTTGTGCATCAGACATCAAAAAGGAAGAGGGTGATTGCCGAACCTGAAGGAGCACCAGCAAAGTCCTTGAAAAACGTGGTGATGCCGGAGAAATAAAACAACACCCCACTTATATTGGTTGTACAACCAGTGACACAAAACGTAGGATAGACTCCAGTAGAGTGTACCCATACTTCATTGGCCACACCACTAGCCCCACCACACAGGACCTGCACTCCAGCAAAGGTATGCTGATTTTAGTTGCCATAGCACTAGCCGTACCACAGAAAAATCCCACTCCAGCAAAAAGTACAACAAGTCCACCGGCCGAAGACCTATCCCAACTGCGGAGACGGCCAATTCCTGTAGATTGGAACCTCATTCTAGTTATTCCTAGTTTAAAAGACAATGCTTTCAATGTTGTTAGGGACTACGTGCATATATTCCCATCATGGGAAGATTATAGTGAAGACAAACACCATTTTCACATCTTCCTATCCCACTTACGTGTAAGTGCTATTATTCATGGTGATTATTTTCCTGTTTTCTGCTGTTTGAACACATCAATGATTTACATTACATTGTTGTAAGTAGGCAAGGGTCAATCTGGATAGTCATGACGAGCAAAGCTTGCTTGCACTTTTCAAGGAAGCATTGCAGCAGTATCGTTGTTACTTGAGGAAATCACACTTTGATGGCAAGTCTATAAACGAATTTCCGGTGAAGTCTCCTATGCTAAATTTAGAATACATTGAATGGAAAAACCTTGTTATGCACTGGTCTCGTTCCCAGGATGAGGTACTGTCTATGATATCACATGATAATTTGAACTTCTACTTTTCTGCATGTGCCTTATGGATCTTTTTTGCAGGAAATCAGCTCAAAGAAGAATTCCGGCTTGAAAAGAACGATATGATATCGCAAATATGCTGCCCGCTACTTTGCTCTTGTTAGTACCTGTTGTCCTGTATCACTGTACTTGCTGAAAGTGCGTTATATCGACTAGAGGGGGGGTGAATAGGCGATTTTTATGAATTCTTCACTGAGGAATTTGCTGGTGAGGAAATTCCTTAGCGAAGAACTACTTGCAGCGGAATATGTACTCAGAAGTAAACATAACAGGATACAAACATAGTCATCATGATGAAATGAAGACTAACTCATAGTACAGAAAGCGTAAACACAGGATAGCAAGATGAAGACAGACAGACTGAAGAGATTGAACTGAGGAATTTGTGAAAGTCTTCAGTCAAAGTCTTCAAGAACAGATATGAATAACATTCAACACAGTAATGAGGAAATGAAAGAGTTGAGGAAATAGAACCAGTCAGTTGGTGAAGACAATGATTTGGTAGACCAGTTCAAGCTAACTGTCTCGGTTATGCGTCTGGTTGGAGCGGTGAGTATTTAAACTCGAGGACACACATCCGGACACCCGATCTCGAGCCGCAACTCAGGACACCTGAGTCCTCACCGTATTCTCCTTGAACTAAGACCACGCAGGCCTCGTCCAATCACTCGTGGTAAGTCTTGGTGACTTCCAAACCTTCACAGACTTGGTCACTCGGCGATCCACAATTCCTCTTGGATGCTCTAGACCTTGGCGCCTAACCGTCTGGAAGAAGCACAGATCTTCAAAGGTAACAAGCGTCGGATCCACGCAGATCAATTTCTTGATGATGCTCAATCACTTTGGGTTTGTGGGGTTTGGTTTTGGATTTTCCTCACTTGATGATTTTCACTCAAAGTCCTCGGAGGATGGGTTGCTCTCGGATGACAAGTGTCAAGTTCTCTCGGGCAGCCAACCAGCTAGTGGTTGTAGGGGCGGCTATTTATAGCCTAGGAAGCAGCCCGACATGATAAGACATAAATGCCCTTCAATGATATGACCGTTAGGTGGATAAGATATTTTGGGACAGCCGTAAGAAGACAAAGAACGGTCGGAAATTTGACTCTCAAATTCCTCGGGGCTACCATGTTCCTCCTTTGTGTAGGCAATTCAGACTTGGCGAATTCCTAACTCCTCGATCGAACAAAGTCATCGGTGACTGGAAGAACTGCGTCTCACATCCTTGAGAAATTGACTGAATCTGTATGAGATTTCAATGGCTTCACTCGAAGGGATTGGTAGGTGTAGGATTTTGAGTTGAGCATCACATGGAAACTTTTCCTTAGTATTTCCTCGACCCCTTTAATAGTACGGTGTTTCCTATGACTCAAGAAAGAAAAATGAAACTACGAAAACAAAAGTCTTCACGCTTCATGTTCCTCAAGTGAATACCAAGTCTTCAAGGTCACACCAATTTCTTCACTTTCAAAGTCTTGAAAGTCTTGAAATATCAAAGTCTTGATCGAAGAACTTCATTTTTAGGGGTCGACTTTCTCTGTAAATATCAAACTCCTCATAGACTTATAGACCTGTGTACACTCACAAACGCATCAGTTACTTAACCTATAAGTCTTAAATACACCAAAATCACTAAGGGGCACTAGATGCACTTACAATCTCCCCCTTTTTGGTGATTGATGACAACATAGGTTAAGTTTTCAACGGGGATAAACATATGAAGTGTAAATACTGATATTGAGGAATTTGATTGTAAGATATAGAAGAACTCCCCCTGAACATGTGCATAGTGAGGAATTTGCTTTTGAGGCAATGCACATTTGAAGAATCGAATCATGGAGATCTCCCCCTATATCTTGTAATTCATACACGCATTTGATATATAATATGAAGAATTTGAAATGCATGATGAAATATGGTGCCTGATGAGATTCAGCATGCGTGCAATAATATTGACGAGGAATAAGCATGCGGAATATCACATCAAAAAGTTTCAGAGCTCAGTGCATCAAAAGCATCAGAGCACGACCAAAAGTATCAAGGCACCATCGGATTTAAGATTACAACTCGATCCAATAAAGGTTTCGGAAGAACAAGAGTTGTAACTTAACAAAACGCCCATAATATAAACCCGCTTGAAGACTAACTCAGATTTCTCCCCCTTTGTCATCAAATGACCAAAAGGATCGGCGAGGACTAACGCCTCAAGATTTTCAAGTTGAGGGAGGAGCGCCAGCGTTGTCGGGGTTGGTTGTTGAAGTAGGGCCTGCTGCAGTGTCGTTCAAATCTTCATGTTCATCAGTTTCACGCGATGAAGAATATGAGCTAGCCACCAAATCAGGAACTTTGACTCTCTTGAATTTCTTTGGAGGTGGTGCAGACCAGTCAAATGCTTCCTGGAGACCCATAGTCTTCAAATCTTCCGCGGAATATACATGAGTGAGAACAGCCCAGGTGCGGTTGAGGGTTTCATGAAGGTAATACTGATTTTTCTTCATTGCATTATGTGTTGAGGTCATGTTGTGAAGAATTGCAGCAAATTGGCGCTTCACCCATTTCGATTATGTTCAACCTTCCGATGAAGGCGAGGAGTAACTCACGGTCGACCATCACCACAGGTCTTGTTGCTTGAGGCTTTTGCTTGGTGAGGTATTTGGCGAGTCATGTGTTGCAAAATCGTCATTGGTGGAGTAAGATGTAGCTAGGCGGAATTGACCATCAATGGGCGGGTACCTTCATCAATCACAGCAGCTGCCTTGCCCTTATCATCGGATGATGGCCGGTAAACTTGAGGACTTCAATGGGCGGCAAGTAGCTACCATGGTTCGTGAGTGTCGACTTTGTAATTGATGAAGATCTTGCCCTTATGAATCTCATAATCCATGGCGCATAGGGCTTCAGCTCAAAAGGTGACATTGCAACATTAGCCAGAGTCCTCATGAAGAAATCATGGAAGTTGACGGGAACGCCATGAATGATGTTGAAAAGCATGTTCTTGATGATGCCAACGACATCTTCATCATTTGAGTCGTGGCCTTTGATAGGACTCATTATCTTCGTTAGGATTCGATAGACAGTCCGAGGCACATACAACAGCTCCTTGACGAGGAATTTGGTCCGAGGAGCCAGCCCTGGCCTCAAAGGCTTCATGAGCACTTGCATATAATGATCAGTCAACTCGCGGTCATTGTAGATGCATCGTGCACTTTCATGGGGAGGATCAAGAGGAAGGACACGAAGCAATTCAGTTGCTGGTGCCTTGTAGTGAGTGTTTTCTGTCATCCAATCCAGCACCCATGAATTGACATCTTGACATCTCCGTGATATGCAAAGTGGCATAGAATCGAAGAATGAGTTCTTGATTCCAATCACGAGATATCGGTCGCGAAATTGATGAGTCCCGCATCGTGAATAACTCGGAGAACTGGCTCGAAGCATGGCAGATATTCCATATCCACATGAGGAATATGCTCATGATCGAAGATTTTGTCCTTATCAAAGAGCACTGAGGAATAGTAGTTTGCTTGAGTAGCAGTCCAGAAGCGTCTTTTCCTTATGTGAGCAGAGTCATATGGATTGTAGTTAGTGAAGAACACATGCTCAGAAAAGAAGTCTTCAGCCTTGAATTTTTGCTTGCTCGAGAACGGATTCTTGGTTTGGGCAGAGGAATGTAAGTGATTTGCAGCACAACCTCGAGAATCGCGATCTCGGTGCTTGGTGAGGAATTTTGGTTCCTCTTCTTGTGCAATTTTGGGATCAGCGATGGCAGTTCTTGACACTAGCGGCTGGAATTTCTTCATGAGCAGACGATGTGGGATGAGTTTCTTGAGCCCATTTGAGCAGTTGTAGCCGGGGGTGAGGAATTTGTTGAATCGGAGTGAAGAGAGGAGTATTGGGATCTTGACTTTCCCAAAAGTCATCGTTCATCACCGGTGTAGTGCACCCAATATCCACGTCTTCATCTTCTTTTCGATTTCCTCAACACCACCTCTTGGTTGTGAACCGAGGCATGGGTGAGAAACGATGGCGGTGAAGGGAATGCTTCCACTTCAATTTCTTCATCAAACTGTTACGAGGTAGCAACAGAATGATTTTCTTCATCAGATCCGCTTGGGATCTTGTAGTCTTCTCCATAAGGAACAATTTCCTTAGACGACATGGAGGAAATGGGAACGGCATCAATAGGATTTTCAAGCGAGCTGGTCATTGGCTTCATTTTCTTCGCAGCCGAAGAATTTGACGCAGATGATGCCTTCCTCTTCTTCACTGCAGCTCGTTCTGCAGCCTTTGTCTTCTTCACTTCATAAGCAGAAGGAAGAATTGGAGTTGGTGTTGGTGCAGGAGGAGCTGAGGACCGTGGTTCGCTTTCTTGGCGCAAAGGTGCGATTGCCTGATCTCTTGATTTCTTGAGCGCACCACTAGTGGATGCCACAGGAATTTCTTCAATGGTGGGATGGAGTCATCAGCCACGAACTTGTATTCTCATCGGCAGGCTGAAAGTCATCAGCAGATCTTGGCATGTTCTTCAAAGAGTGAGCGAGTCTTGACTGAGGATTTTCTTGTTGCGATGGGGCTGCAACAGTTGTCATTTTCTTCGTAAATTGACGAATCTCACCTTGGCTCCTTGCCAATCAGCATTGTAAGCATCGAAATCCTTGTTGAGGGCTTGGATTTCAGATTGAGCTTTGAGAAGTTCTTCAGGAGTCAGGTTGACGATGTTCTTCTTCAGAAGCTTCTACTTTCTGGCTTGTGCTCTCTTGATCTCACGAGCCTTTTCAAATTTCCATTTCTCTTCAGCGATGAAATGGTTCACATATGACTTTGACCAGAGTCGAGGCGGATCGTATAGGAGTGTTTGGATCCTGATGCCATAAGTCGATGAAGTCAAGGATCTTCTTGGATCCAAAAGCGAGGCACAGCTTGTTCCTTTGGCTCTAGCGGCCTTGGTCGATCTGTCTCGATGATTTCGCAAGTTCTTCATCGAAGCTTCATCATCGAGAGGCACGTTGAAGGCAATCTGTTTCTTTCTTGGACATGGCGAGGACCGCGTCCCATTGCTGCTTTGTCTTCAGCAGAGTGGGGCTGATGAGGACATTGGTGCGGTGAGGAACTTGCCGAGACACGAAGCAATCGAGAAACCCCGAGTCCTTTGACATGTAGCGGATGCACGAGAGTTGAGGACTTGGAGGAGCTGCCGAGGATTTTGAGGAGCAGCAGCGATCGAGGAATTTTCCGTGAGGGCGCTGAGGAACTGGGCCGTGAGGGCGCTGATGGTGAAGCACTTGGCTTGCGAGCAGGCTTCTTGGCATTGATTTCCTCGGCTTGACCGAGGTCTCAGCGGCAGCAGCAGAAAAAATCCTCATTGAATTTCCTCACCGCCTCCTTGGCTGTCTTGCCAATTTGGCTTGGCGCTGGACCATTCTTGGAAAAGTCCTCACCACGCTTGATGCTGGTGGGATCGCGACTTGGCCAGTGCCAATGGAGCTCTTGGGCATGGAGGGTTTAAGGCTAATTTCTTCATATACTTGGGAGTAACATAGCGATATTCCCTCCATTCTCGTGCCCATCTTTGTTCTATCCTTTGGATCGCACTTGCGCTGATTTTTGTTCTCCTTGCCAAACTTGGCTTCATCACCGTGCAATAATCTTTGTAAATTTCATCGGGGATCTCAAAGGCGTCATGACCTCCGGTTTCTTTCCTCCCTTCTGCGGTCTCTTGCCTTACGCCATTTTCTTGGATGAGGAATTTGAACAATAGAACACTCAAGAAGTATGCAGTTTTTCTTGAGGAATGCTGCAAATGAGTTAAGTTGATGAGAACCTAGTGATTCAAAGCGGACATGAATACCGTGAGCGAGTGTAGGTGCGAGGAATTTGGAGAGGTCATATCGTTCTCGGAAGATTTTCAAAAGGAACAAGTTTTGAGGAATTTGACCAGTTGAGCCTTGAGGAATTTCACTAAGCGTTTTTGTCTTAGGTTCGAGTTGTCAGATTGAAAATCCGCACAATTGAGGAATCTTGAAGAAATGAGTGCTTAGAGATAAATCAAGAGCATACAAATGTGTGAGGTGTTCATATGTGAAGATTTGAAGAACAAAAACACCTTTGAAGATTTTCGAAAAAGTTTGAGAATCAAAGCGAGTAATAAAAGTGACTTTTAATTACCCGAATCAAGAACACGACGAACAGAGATGAACTGTGGTGAAGTTTGTCACGTTAGATCTCCACGCCCTAACTTGGCGAGAGGGAGACAGCTACGGGCGGCGGAGTGAAGATTTCCAGGCCGGGCGCAATCTGACGGGCGGCGAGGTCGAGGCGGTGAAGCTCTTCCTCACCGGCGGCGATGGAGTAGCGGCGGCGCTAGGGTTTGAGGAGAGCTCGGCGAGAGACAGCGACCGAGCGGAGTAAATGAAGTAAGGAAGGGAAAGGGTATTTATAGCCACGGTAAAAACTGTTAGCCTCAATATTTTGGGACGAACATGCCCTACCCTTTCTTCTTCACGCGACATGTGTCACCCACGTCTTGTGCGAGATGAGATCGTGTAAGATCGTGGGTGAATAAACTAATGCATCGTGGGATGCGGAACGGTTTGAGCGGTAAAACCGAAAATCTGGATAAGATTTGTTTTAAAATTTAGTTCGCAATTTCTTGGTGACAGACACAAGGAAGACTTTGAGCGAGTTTCAATTAGAACGCACATGAAGAATTTGTGAATAGATTGGATTGAGTATAGCATAGAGGGGGAAGGGTCCGATCACATTCACTTAGCAGAAATCACAACTTGAAGAAATAGCAATAAGTGAATGCTGTAGAGGACATAAACTCATATATATATATATATATAGTCAATGAAGAAAAACGACGGAAATAGTGAAGATTTTGCAAAGTTGAAGAATTTGGTAGACTGAGGAATTTCAAAAATGAGGAAAAACTCAAATTGAAGATTTTCAACTTTTGTGCGGCGTAACCCACCGTATAAGAATGATGATTTCGCAGACACAGCGTACAATTGTCATAGGGTTACGAGAATCAAATTCTTCATTAATTTCATCACACTTAGAGTGTTATTCTTCATTGATTGAAGAAAACGCGTTTCTTCATGTGTTGCACATCTAAGTCATCAATTTTGCATAAGTGTTAGGATGTGTGTCCTTTTCAAAGAACATTCGAAGATTCTAAGATATTTAGCTCACACCGCAATATGCTAAATCTCTTCTCATCCAAGGGCTTAGTGAAGATATCCGCTAGCTGTTCTTCAGTCTTCACGTGCTCGATGGAGATATCGCCCTTCAACACATGATCACGAAGAAAATGATGACGAATCTGGATGTGCTTAGTCTTGAGTCTTGAATCTGGATTGTGAGCAATCTTGATGGCACTCTCATTGTCCTGAGAGGAGGCACATTCTTCATGTTGACGCCATAGTCCTTGAGGTTTGCTTCATCCAAAGCGCTTGAGCACAAGATGAGCCAGCAGCAATGTATTCAGCTTCAAAGATGAGCGGTGATCGCAGATTCATTTCTTTGAGGACCAACAGGACCAAAGATCGTCCGAGGAAATGACAAGTGCGGATGTTGACTTGCGGTCCACACGATCACCAAAGATAGTCGAGTCGTAATATCAATGAGATCAAAAGCGAGCCCTTGGGGTACCATAATCCTAGTGTTGGTGTGTGAGCTAGATATCGAAGAATATGCTTCACAGACCTTATGGTGTGATTCCTTCGTGCAGCTTGAAATCGGGCACACATGCAAACACTAAGCATTATATCTGGCCTAGATGCACATAAGTACAATAAAGAACCAATCATGGAGCGGTATACCTTGTGATCAAAGTCAATACCATTTTCCTTAGTGCATAGATGGCCATTTGTGGGCATAGGAATTTTGACGCCTTTGCAATCTTGCATGCTGAATTTCCTCAGTACATCTTTGAGGTATTTCTCCTGAGATATGAATATGCCATTTCGCTCGATTTAATTTGAAGACCTAAGAAGAATTTCAACTCTCCCATCATAGACATTTGATATTCTTCACTCATCATATAGGCAAATTCATCACTATATCGTTGGTTAGTACAGCCAAAGATAATATCATCAACATATATTTGGCACACAAACAGTTCACCATCATATGATTTAGTAAAAAGAGTAGGGTCGAGTGAACCGGGTGTGAAGCCATTCCTCACGAAGAATTCCTTCAATGTATCATACCACGCCCGAGGGGCTTGCTTGAGGCCATAGAGGGCCTTATTAAGTCTGAAGACTTTGTCAGGATTCTTGGGGTCTTCAAAACCTGGGGGTTGAGCAACATATACTTCTTCCTCAAGCTTACCATTTAGGAATGCACTTTTCACATCCATTTGATATAAGATGATATCATGATGGTTAGCATATGCAAGTAAAATGCGAATAGCCTCAAGTCTAGCAACAGGTGCAAAAGTTTCATCGAAATCAATTCCTTCAACCTGTGTGTAGCCTTGGGCTACTAGTCGTGCCTTATTCCTCACCACAAGGCCGTTTTCATCTTGCTTGTTGCGGTAGATCCACTTTGTGCCAATGATATTATGCTTGCGAGGATCTGGGCGATTTACCAATTCCCAGACATTATTAAGCTTGAACTGATGTAATTCTTCTTGCATAGCCTGAATCCATTCCGGCTCCAGAAATGCTTCATCTACCTTAGTGGGCTCTGAGATAGAGACAAAAGCATAGTGCCCACAAAAGTTAGATAAATGCGAAGCTTTTGAGCGTGTGAGAGGACCTGGTGCACTAATGTCATCGATGATCTTCTCCACTTGCACTTCTTTTGCAACGCGTGGATGAGTTGGTTGTCGCTGAGGATTTTGATCAGCATTTTCTTCAGCACCATTTTCCTCATCATGTTCTTGAGTTCATCACTCGGCGTTCTTCATGAGCAGGAATGAATTCTTGAGGACATTCTTGATGAGGAATGGCATCCTCGGTTGCCTTGAGCTTGATAGCATCCTCGGTGCTGGTTCATCTAACACGTAAGGTAGGTGCTCTCTTTGCGAGCCATTAGTTTCATCGAACCGCACATTTACAAAGGTCGACAATCTTGTGAAGAACAATGTTGAAGACTCTGTAGGTGTGCGAGTCCTTCCGTAACCAAGCATAAAACCTTCATGTGCTTTGGTGCAAATTTAGAGTTGTGGTGAGGATCTCTAATCCAACATTTAGCACAAGACTTTGAAATAACTCACATTGGGTTTCTTGTTAGTGAGGAGTTCATAGGCGTCTTCTTGAAGAATTTGTGAAGATATACTCTGTTGATGATGTGGCGAGCGGATCAATTGCATCAATCCAAAAACGCTGAGGCATTTTGTATTCATCAAGCATAGTGCGAGCCATCTCAACAAGAGTTCTGTTCTTGCGCTCCACGACGCCATTCTGCTGAGGAGTATAGGGAGCGGATAACTCATGAGTAATACCAAGTTCATCAAGATAGGCATCAAGACTAGAATTCTTGAACTCAGTTCCATTGTCTCTTCTGATATGCTTGATCTTCACACCAAAGTTGGTTGAAGCCCTCGAGGAAAATCATTTGAAGACTTCCTGCACTTCATGTTTGTAAGTAACAATGTGTACCCATGTATATCGAGAATAATCATCAACAATGACAAAACCATATAAAGTTGCATCATTAGTGACTACTGAATAATGATTAGGTCCGAAGAGGTCCATGTGAAGCAATTCGAATGGACGAGTAGTGGTCATGATAGTCTTTGTTGGATGCTTGGCCTTGGTCATTTTTCCGGCTTCACAAGCTCCGCATAAGTGATCCTTGAGGAATTTGACATTCTCAATGCCAATGACATGCTTCTTCTTCGCAAGCGTGTTCAAATTCCTCATGCCTGCATGACCAAGTCGTCGGTGCCATAGCCAGCCTTCTGAAGCTTTTGCAAGTAAACACACGGCTGGTTGTGGTCCTGTAGAGAAATCAACAATATACAGATCTCCTCTCCTAAAGCCTTCGAAGACTTTGGAATTATCAGCTTCCATAATCACAACACAACGATATTTGCCAAAGACAACAACCATATCAAGATCACAAAGCATTGAGACTGACATGAGATTGTATCCTAAGGACTCAACAAGCATGACTTTGTCCATGTGCTTATCCTTAGAGATAGCAACCTTACCAAGACCCAATACCTGACTTTTGCCTTTGTTAGCAAAGATGATATGCTTCAGAGGTGACGGTGATAAGGGAGCATCCATCAATAGATTCTTGTCACCAGTCATGTGATTTGTACATCCACTATCGAGGACCCATTCAGTGGTTTTGGGTTGATCATCCTGCAGATGAATTAGTGTAGCTTACAATCTCATATGCTTCATCGGTAAGAATATGATATCAAATTCATCAGATGAATTTCATCAAGCGATAAACAGATATAGCGGATGAGGGCGTGTGAAATGAAAGTTCATTTCATCATGATTCGCTGCGTCCTTTCGAGCATTTTGTCGGGTCCTCAAAGAAATTCTTGAGACGTTTGAGCACGTCCGGAGACTGACCTGCAGAAGAGATTAGTTCTTTTCTTCACCACCCACATTTGGAGGGGTGGCAAAGAGTTCATCATCCTGCGAGCACCATGTGAGAAAGGTGGCAAAGATGCCAAACCATTTCGCTTAACATAGGAGGGGTTAGGGTAAGCATATGAATAAGCAGAGTAATTCTTCGAGGACTTGTGAACATAATGGTTTGAAGAATAATGCACATATTCATAGCCCTTAGCTCTACCCTGCGAGACAGAGTTGTTAGCACGATGATAATCATATGAGGACTTTGATCCTGTTGAGGAATTTGATCCATATGAAGAATTTGGTCCGTATGAAGAGTTTGATCTGGGCTTCCTGTTCTTCACAGGTGGTGTCATGAGGACATTCACCTAAAGACTTTTAACACAGCTTTTGGGAACCCAGATTTTCTTCATAGGGGAACCGTTCCTGCAGTTAGTGCCAACATATCTAGCAAATACTTCACCATTCTGATTTTTGGACAGTTTATAGTTGGAGTCAAATGACTCATCAGAAGAATGAGTAGATTCACATGTAAAGCCAGATAAGTTAGATGGATCAACTGGAGGTCCCTTTGCAGCAACCCATGAGGTTTTGGGGTACTGCTCAGGCTTCCAATATGTTCCATCGGCATTGAGTTTCCTCTCAAAGGCAATACCCTCTTTCCTAGGGTTTCGTTGAGGATCTGCTTTTGAGCACATCACAAAGTGTCGATGCCCTTTGAGGCTTTTGTACATGCTGTCATGTACAATTCCTTCAACCTGCATTGTCGATGATACTAGCAATGTCCTCGGATGAGGAATTAGTGATAGCAGAGGCGATGAGGAATTTGTAACATTTGAAGCATTTGAACATTGGTGAAGAATTAGCGATTCACGTTCAATGCACTTTAAGCATGGAGGAACAAATTCTTCACGAGAAGCGCTGATTTGTTGAGCTAGTAATGAATCGCGCTCCTTCTGAAGATCTTCATAACACACTCTTAGCTTTTCAAGATCTTCCTTTCTTTGAAGAGCTTCAAGAGAAAGCTTCTCATGATCTTGCTTTTCTTGAAGAAATTCATAAGAAAGTTTCTCATGATCGACACAAGAGAGTTATGATGACCTTGAAGATTGTCATACCTAGACCAAGTCTCTGAAGATTTTCAGTCAAGGCTTTAGTGCGATCCATTTCTTCACCCAACATATCATCACTTTTATCTAGCATGTTTTGAACCTTTTCAAGAGCCCGTTGTTGTTTCACAACAATTTTAGCAAGTTTAGAATAGCTGGGCTTGAGATCCTCATCAGATTCATTTTCACTAGAGTCAGAGGAGTTGTATTTGAGTACCTTAGCTCCTTTTGCCATGAAGCAATAGGTGGGAGCGTAGCCATCATCATCTTCATCGGGCTTGTCGGTGGAGTCGGTTTCTTGATGTTGAAGATGGACTTCTTGACGAAAGCAAGAGTAACGGCCGACTCGCCACACTGGACTCAGATTCTTGAGACTCTTCCTCTTCATCATTTTCCTCAGATTCAGCTTCAGAGTCCATTTCCTTGCCAATGAATGCCCGAGCCTTCTTGGAGCTGCCCTTCTTGTGAGATGAGGACTTGGAGGATTTCGATGACGAAGATTTTGACGATTTCTTCTTCTTCTTCTTCGCATCATCAGAACTGTAATCCTTGTATTTCTTCTTCTTCATTTCCTTTTCCCACTGAGGACAATCTTGAATATAGTGACCAGGCTTCTTGCATTTGTGGCAAAGTCTTCTCTTATAGTCACTGGATGAGGAATCATTTCCTCTTGAGGATTTTCCAAAGCGACCACGCCTTGTGAATTTCTAGAATTTCTTCACAAGCGAGTGCTAGATCCTGGCTCGATTCTTCAGATCACCAAGGCTACTACCGAATCCTCACATTCGAGTCGACACAACCTTAGCCTTCGTGCCACGTGGTTTGCCATAGTTTGAGCCATAGAGATCTCTCTTTTGAGAAGTCGGAACTCGTGAGTGTTTAGCCTTCGAGGATATCGGCAGGATCAAGCGACTTGTAGTCAAGACGTTCTTGTATCATCACCCCCGAGTATCAAATGAGGAATCAAGCGATCTCAGCAGTTTCTTCACAACTTCATGATCAATGATGTCGATGGCACCGAGGGCTTGAAGCTCATTTGAGATGTCGATGAGGCGATCAAAGGTTTGTTGGACATTCTCATTGTCGAGTCTTTTGAAGCGGTTGAAGAGATTCCGAAGAACATCGACTCGAGAGTCACGCTGAGTTGAAACTCCTTCATTTACTTTGGACAGCCTATCCCAGATAAGCTTAGCAGTTTCCAAATCACTCACTCTTCCATACTGTCCTTTGCTCAGATGACCACATATGATATTCTTCGCTTGAGAATCGAGTTGTTTGAATCTCTTCACATCGGTAGCGTTTAGTGAGGGAGTGACGGGGGGGACCATTTTCCACAACATACCGTAGATCATTATTAATTGCCTCAAGATGCATTCGCATCTTGTTCTTCCAAAGAGGGGTAGTCCGTTCCATCAAAGGTAGGACACCCACCGAGACCTTGATCATACTGCGGTCGACATAACTAAAACTCCAAAGCGGTTAAACCAAAATCACATAGAACAAGGGAGTACCTTGCTCGATACCAATTGAAAGTCGTTATATCGACTAGAGGGGGTGAATAGGCGATTTTATGAATTCTTCAACGAGGAATTTGCTTTGGTAAGGAAATTCCTTAGTGAAGAACTACTTGCAGGAATATGTACTCGAAGTAAACATAACAGGATACAAACATAGTCATCATGATGAAATGAAGACTAACTCGAGTACGGAAAGCGTAAACACAAGATATCAAGATGAAGACAATGATCAAGAGATTGAACGAGGAATTTGAGAAAGTCTTCATCAAAGTCTTCAAGAACAGATATGAATAACATTCAACACAAGAATGAGGAAATGAAAGAGTTGAGGAAATAGAACCACGATCGGTTGGTGAAGACAATGATTTGGTAGACCAGTTCCAACTGCTTTGTCTCGGTTATGCGTCTGGTTGAGCGGCCGAGTATTTAAACTCGAGGACACACATCCGGACACCCGCCTCTAAGCCGCAACTCAGGACACCCAGTCCTCACCTTATTCTCCTTGAACTAAGACCACGCAGGCCTCGTCCAATCACTCGTGGTAAGTCTTCAGGTGACTTCCAAACCTTCACAGACTTGGTCACTCGGCGATCCACAATTCCTCTTGGATGCTCTAGACCTTGACGCCTAACCATCTGGAAGAAGCACAGTCTTCAAAGGTAACAAGCGTCGGATCCATGCAGGATCAATTTCTTCAGTGATGCTCAATCACTTTGGGTTGGTGGGGGTTTGGTTTTGGATTTTCCTCACTCGATGATTTTCACTCAAAGTCCTCGGAGGATGGGTTGCTCTCAGATGACAAGTGTCAAGTTCTCTCGGAGCAGCCAGCCAGCTAGTGGTTGTAGGGGGCGGCTATTTATAGCCTAGGAAGCAGCCCGACATGATAAGACATAAATGCCCTTCAATGATATGACCGTTAGGTGGATAAGATATTTTGGGACAGCCGGCGCGCAGCACAACAACGGTCGGAAATTTGACTCTCAAATTCCTCGTATTATCATGTTCCTCATTTGTGTAGGCAATTCGACTGGCGAATTCCTAACTCCTCGAGAGCAAAGTCATCAGTGACTGTAAGAACTGCGTCTCACATCGAGGAAATTGATTGAACTGTATGAGATTTCCAATGGCTTCACTCGAAGGGATTGGTAGGTGTAGGATTTTGAGTTGAGCATCACATGGAAATTTTTCCTTAGTATTTCCTCGACCCCCTTTAACAATACGGTGTTTCCTATGACTCAAGAAAGAGAAAATGAAACTACGAAAACAAAAGTCTTCACGCTTCATGTTCCTCAAGTGAATACCAAGTCTTCAAGGTCACACCAATTTCTTCACTTTCAAAGTCTTCAGAAAGTCTTCAGAATATCAAAGTCTTCATCGAAGAACTTCATTTTAGGGTCGACTTTCTCTCAGAATATCAAACTCCTCATAGACTTATAGACCTGTGTACACTCACAAACGCATCAGTTACTTAACCTATAAGTCTTCAATACACCAAAATCACTAAGGGGCACTAGATGCACTTACACTTGCATTCATACCCGGTTCATTATGTGACAGCAGTATGCATGATAGCTTTCTTATCAATTGTTTGCTCCAAATTATCTGATCTATATGAATGGTTACATTAGTGTAGAATATATCCAATGCCAATGAATTTTTTAGCTCTGCATTGTTCTTGTAAGTACCTGACTCTTACCATAAGGTTGGATAACACCGATCGTCCTGAAGAAATTTAGCTCTGCATTGCTCTTGGTTGTACCTTTTGCCTGTATCATTGTACTTACATTTATAGATACTTGGTTATGTAGCATCACTCTTCATATTATCTTAAATGTTCTCCATTTTTTCTTATATTATCACATCTATATTTACTCTTAAAAAAAGTAGAATAAAGGCAATGCTTATGAAGAAGATTTTGTGGTAAACTTCTTGAATTCCCCCCCCCCATCAGCATGGACATGGGCTTTATAGAGCCTGTCTTCACCAATAATGTAAGTTTGTCCTTCTCAAGCCTTCAAACTTTGTTGTGTATATTTGGTTAGGCATGACTGCAACAACTGTTTGTTTTTAGTGTTTGCATCAAATTGCATGTTTAAATTTTATTATGTAGTTCATAAACAAAAGTTTGTCCTTCTCAATTTAAGTTTTCAGTTGTACAACCAAGTTCCTTCTTCATACCATGTAAATTAAACTATATAGAGCAAGTGATCTTCTTTTGCACTGCATGTATGCTTCTGTTTTTGATCCGTAATCCAGTGGTGTGGTGAACCTACCCACTACAGCACAATGTCATATTCTGCAATGTCTTAACTATGAACAATGTCATATCATTCTACTATTATTTAAACCGTCTCTTTATTTGCCAATATGAAATGGCATAAATTGACAGCACACTAACCATTGATACTTATGAGTTCTTGATCTGTAATCCAGTGGTGTCGTGAAGCTTCCAACTCCTTCACAATGTCATTTCCTGCCATGTCTTAACCTGAACAATACCATATTGTGTTAATGCTATTTTAAACTGTGTCACTTTATTTGTCAGTAAGAAATGTGATGAATTGTCAGCACTGATACTTATATGTGCAAAAAATGTCATCTGTGTGCTTGTTTATCTTTCAGAGTAAGGAGGATATAAGTGTCGAACAAGCGCAGTCTCATCAGCAGCTGCTTGCGCTGCAGCTCCCGAGCAGGGCTAACCTTTCTTGAACTCTATTGAAGTGCTGTCAGTTTTGTATATTATTTTGTCGGCGTGTTTATTTGCACTGATGGCGAATTGTCGATCTTTGATGCCCAGTGTATGTAATCTGCTGTCTGCTTGTGCTTTATTATCATAGTGGCGAACTTTGATGCCAAGTGGATGTAATATGCTGTAATTTCTTTATTGTATAGTCTAGGTTTTTTCTTATTCATGATGCTGAAGTTATTATATATCATGTCTTCGTAGTAAACCGGCTAAACCATAAACTTACTATACATAATCGGGCCGTCATGCAAATCACTACATAATCGGTCCGTTAACAGGCCTAAATGTAAACTGGCCCACTAGTAGATTGGGCCTCTAATAGGCCGAGTAAACCGCCGGCCCTATTGTCGCAAGAAAACTCAATGGGCTTTTAGGAGGCTGAAAAGTAGGTTGGACTTGAAACGTGCCGAACAGCTCACGGGCCGGCAGCAGGCCGAAATAGATCCCGACCCATGATTGTGCCAATCACATCACGGGTCATTAACAGGCCAAAATTGTCTCGGTCCTTGTTTGGCCCAATCAGATTATCGGCTGTGAGCAGGCCAGATACAAACCGGGCCGTAGTTAGGCCTAACTATATGACGGGCTTTTAACAGGCCAAAATAAATATAGGGCTGAAATGTTAAACATGCCTTTAACAGGCCGAAACTAATATCAGGCCGAATTACTAAATGGGCCTTTAGCAAGTGGGCCCAAAAGCATAGCATCCAGTTGACGGGCCGAATCTGATATGGGCCATAATCTTTCCCAAAGCCTCTTAAAGGGTCGGATCTGATCTGGGCCGTAATTTGGCCCCGAACATGGTACGCTTTTAACGGGCCGGATCTCATATGGGCCTTTACTAGGCCCGGAACATGACATGCTGTTAATGGACCGGATCAAATATGGGCCGACATTTGGCCCAAAACATGGCAGCCTGTTAATGGGCCGACCCAGTACTGTCCTCAAAATCTTGTGGGCCTTTAGCTGGGCCGACCAATTATGGTTGGCGATATCTTGTGGGCTTTTAGCTGGGCCGACCCATTATGGTCGGCGATATCTCGTGGGCCTTCAGCTGGGCCGGCCCATTATGGTCTGCGAAATCTCGTAGGCCTTTAGCTGGGCCGGCCCATTATGGTCCGTAAAATCTTGTGGGCCTTTAGTTGGGCCAGCCCATTTAATATTTATGGGCCACTTTTTGGCCGGTCCACGTGTCAACATATCGTAGGCGCATCTCGCCCATTGGATGAGTGACACTTGTGCCAACGCGGAGCTGACACAATGAGAATTTTATACGTGGAAAATCGTCATTGGTCGTGGCTGTTATCGGGTTATCGGATCCAAAATCGGACCCGATAGCTTAACGACGACCAGTTACGATGGATGCCACATGTTGATCACCCATGACAAAAGCACTTCCATGATGCGGCATTTATCGTCATGGAAGTGAACACTTCTGTGATGATAATTTTGGTAATGTCATGGAACACTTCTACGACAGCACAGGTATGACTGTCTTGATTCTGTCACAAAATTGTCATGGATGTACATGCATGACAAAAACCGTGACCTACTGTGACAAACATGTACCATCACGGAAGTGTACTTTTTTGTAGTGGGAACACGCTACGCTCGCCCTGCTGGATCGCGATGTGGTGGTTGTTGATGTTGTTGTAATGGTGTAGCAGATGCGGGTGGTCGTTGTGGTAGATGCGCGAGTACTTCATCGAACTTGGCGTCCAAATTGGTGTCAATTGTCTTCTCAATGTCATCAATCCTCTCCAGTGCCTTTCCAAAGTTGGACATCACGTCTTCCACCTATTGACCTAACATTTGCTGAAATTTATCATAAAGCTCATTCTTTGTCATGTTCTCCCAGTCAATCTCGTCGTCTTGTGATCCTGCCATGGTTAGCAGCAATAGAAACACACAAGAATACGATCCTATAGACTACTAGATGAAGGAAATATGCCCTAGAGGCAATAATAAAGTTATTATTTATTTCCTTATTTCATGATAAATGTTTATCATTCATGCTAGAATTGTATTAACCGGAAACATGATACATGTGTGAATGCATAGACAAAACAACATGTCACTAGTATGCCTCTACTAGACTAGCTTGTTAATCAAAGATAGTTATGTTTCCTGACCATGAACAAGGAGTTGTTATTTGATTAACAAGGTCACATCATTAGTAGAATGATCTGATTGACATGACCCATTCCTTAGCTTAGCACACGATCGTTTAGTATGTTGCTCTTGCTTTTATCCATGACTTATACATGTTCCTGTAACTATGAGATTATGCAACTCCGTTTACGGAGGAACACTTTGGGTGCTACCAAACGTCACAACGAATCGGGTGATTATAAAGGAGTACTACAGGTGTCTCCAAAGGCGATGTTGGGTTGGCGATTTCGAGATTAGGTTTTGTCACTCCGATTGTCGGAGAGGTATCTCGGCCCTCTCGGTAATGCACATCATCAAGCCTTGCAAGCACTACAACTAATGAGTTAGTTGTGAGATGATGCATTACGGAACGAGTAAAGAGACTTGCGATAACGAGATTGAACTAGGTATTGGATACCGACGATCGAATCTCGGGCAAGTAACATACCGATGACAAAGGGAACAACGTATGTTGTTATGCGGTCCGACCGATAAAGATCTTCGTAGAATATGTAGGAACCAATATGGGCATCCAGGTCCCGCTGTTGGTTATTGACCGTGAATAGTTCTAGGTCATGTCTACATTGTTCTCGAACCGTAGGGTCCGCACGCTTAAGGTTTCGATGGCGCTTATTATGAGTTTATGTATTTTGATGTACCAAGAAGTTCGAGTCCCTGATGTGATCACGGACATGACGAGGAGTCTCGAAATGGTCGAGACATAAAGATTGATATATTGGAAGCCTATGTTTGGAGTTCGAATGGTTCCGGCGAAAACGGAATTCTACCGGAGTACCGGAGGTTACGGAACCCCCGAGGGGTAAATGGGCCTCGGTGGGCCTCGAGGGAGAAGAGGAGGGCCGGCCAGAGGTGGCACGCCCTCTCCCCCCAGTCCGAATAGGACAAGGAGGCGGGGCCCCTCCTCTTCCCCTCCCCAATCCTATTCCAACTAGGAAGGGGAGTCCTACTCCCTGGGAGTAGGACTCCTCCCGCAGCCCCTAGCTAGGCCGGCCTCCCCCCTCCCTCCTTTATATACGGGGCAGGGGGCACCCTAGAACACACAAGTTTGATCTTTAGATCGTTCCTTAGCCGTGTCGGTGCCCCCTCCACCATATTCCACCTCGGTTATACCGTCAAGCTTAGGCGAAGCCCTGCGCCGGTGAAACATCAAGATCGCCACCACGCCGTCGTCTTGACGAAACTCTCCCTCGACACTCGGCTGGATCGGAGTCGAGGGACGCCATCGAGCTGTCGTGTGTCAAGAACTCGGGGCGTCGGAGTAACGCGCCGGATCGGTCGGATCGCGAGGAGAACGTCGACTACTTCCTCTACGTTGTGATCGCTTCGCCGGGTCTCGAGGGTACGTAGACAACACTCTCCCTCTCGTTGCTATACATCACCATGATCTTGTGTGTGCGTGGAAATTTTTGAAATTACTACGTTCCCCAACAAAGGCATCCGAGCCTAGGTTTTTTCTATGGTTTGATGTTTTGCACGAGTAGAACACAAGTGAGTTGTGGGCGATACAAGTCATACTACCTACCAGCATGTCATACTTTGGTTCAGCGGTATTGTGAGATGAAGCGGCCTGCACCGACATTACGCGTGACGCTTACGCGAGACTGGTTTCACCGCTCTGAGCACTCGTTGCTTAAAGGTGACCGGTGGGTGCTGTCTCTCTCACTTTAGTTGAACCGAGTGTATACGCCGGTCCTTGAGAAGGTTAAAACGGAGTCTATTTGACGAAATATCGTTGTGGTTTTGATGCGTAGGTGAGACTGGTTCTTGCTTAAGCCCGTAGCAGCCACGTAAAATTTGCAACAACAAAGTAGAGGACGTCTAACTTGTTTTTGCAGGGCATGTTGTGATGTGATATGGTCAAGACGTGATGCTATATTTTATTGTATGAGATGATCATGTTTTGTAACCAAAGTTATCGGCAATCGGCGAGAGCCATATGGTTGTCGCTTATTGTATGCAATGCAATCGCTGTAATGCTTTACTTTATCACTAAGCGGTAGCGATAGTCGAGAAGCATAAGTTTGGCGAGGCGACAACGATGCTACGATGAAGATCAAGGTGTCGCGCCGGTGGCGATGGTGATCATGGTGGTGCTTTGCAAGATGGAGATCATGAAGCACAAGATGATGATGACCATATCATATCACTTATATTGATTTGCATGTGATGTTTATCCTTTTATGCATCTTATCTTGCTTTGATTGACGGTAGCATTATAAGATGATCTCTCACTAAATTATCAAGAAGTGTTCTCCCCGAGTATGCACCGTTGCCAAAGTTCGTCGTGCCCAGACACCACGTGATGATCGGGTGTGATAAGCTCTCGTCCATCTACAACGGGTGCAAGCCAGTTTTGCACACGCAGAATACTCGGGTTATACTTGACGAGCCTAGCATATGCGAGATATGGCCTCGGAACACGGAGACCGAAAGGTCGAGCGTGAATCATATAGTAGATATGATCAACATAAGATGTTCACCATTGAAAACTACTCCATTTCACGTGATGATCGGTTATGGTTTAGTTGATTTGGATCACGTGATCACTTAGATGACTAGAGAGATGTTTTTCTAAGTGGGAGTTCTTAAGTAATATGATTAATTGAACTTAAATTTATCATGAACTTAGTACCGATAGTATCTTGCTTGTTTATGTTTAATTGTAGATAGATGGCTCGTCTTTGTTGTTCCGTTGAATTTTAATGCGTTCCTTGAGAAAGCAAAGTTGAAAGATGATGGTAGCAATTACACGGATCGGGTCCGTAACGAGGATCATCCTCATTGCTGCACGTAAGAGTTACGCCCCGATGCACCGCTGGGTGCGAACTGCTTGCTAATGCAACCGCAGATGTTATGAACGTCTGGCGAGCAAAGTGATGACTACTCTATAGTTCAAGGTGCCATGCTTTACGGCTTAGAACCGGGACTTCAACGACGTTTTGAACGTCATGGAGCATATGAGATGTTCCAGAGTTGAAGTTGATATTCCAACAGTAATGCCCGGATTGAGAGATATGAAGTCTCCAATAAGTTCTATAGCTGCAAGATGGAGGAGAATAGTTACATTAGTGAGCATATACTCGTAATGTCCGGGTACTACAATCACTTGACACAATTGGGAGTTAATCTTCCGGATGATTGTGTCATTGATGAAATTCTTCAATCACGCCACCAAGCTACAAAGGCTTCGTGATGAACTATAATATGCAAGGGTTAGTAAAGACTATACCGAGCTCTTCGCAATGCTAAAAGCTGCGGAGGTAGAAATCAAGAAGGAGCATCAAGTGTTGATGGTCAATAAGACCACTAGTTTCAAGAAGAAAGGCAAAGGGAAGAAGAAGGAACTTCAAGAAGAACAGCAAGCAAGTTGTTGCTCAGAGAAGAAACCCAAGTCTGGCCCTAAACCTGAAATCGAGTGCTTCTACCGCAAGCGGACGTCACTTGGAGCGGAACTGCCCCAAGTATTTGGCGGATAAGAAGGATGGCAAGGTGAACAAAGGTATATGTGATATACATGTTATTGATGTGTACCTTACTAGAGCTCGTAGTAGCACTGGTATTTGATACGGTTACATTGCTAATATTTGCAACTCAAACAGGGACTACTGATTGCTTAACTCGCAAAGGACGAGGTGACGATCTTGCGTGGAAATGGTTCCAAAGTCGATGTGATCGCGATCGGCACGCTACCTCTACATCTACCTTCGGATTAGTTTTAGACCTAAATAATTGTTATTTGGTGCTGCGTTGAGCATGAACATTATATCTGGATCTTGTTTGATGCGAGACGGTTATTCATTTAAATCGAGAGAATAATGGTTGTTCTATTTATATGAGTAATATCTTTTATGGTCATGCACCCTTGAGGAATGGTCTATTTTGATGAATCTCGATAGTAGTGATACACATATTCATAATGTTGAAACCAAAAGATGCAGAGTTGATAATGATAGTGCAACTTATTTGTGGCACTTGCCGTTTAGGTCATATCGGTGTAAAGCGCATGAAGAAACTCCATATTGATGGACTTTTGGAGTCACTTGATTATGAATCACTTGGCACTTAAGAACCGTGCCTCATGGGCAAGATGACTAAAACACCGTTCTCCGTACTATGGAGAGAGCAACAGATTTGTTAGAAATCATACATACGAGATGTATGTGGTCCGATGAATGTTGAGGCTCGTGGCGGATATCGTTATTTTCTCACCTTCACAGATGACTTAAGCAGATATGGGTATATCTACTTAATGAAACATAAGTCCAAACGTTTGAAAAGTTCAAAGAATTTCAGAGTGAAGTTGAAAATCATCGTAACAAGAAAATTAAGTTTCTACGATCCGATCGTGGAGGTGAATATTTGAGTTACGAGTTTGGTCTACATTTGAAACAATGCGGAATAGTTTCGCAACTCATGCCACCCGAACACCACAACGTAATGGTGTGTCCGAACGTCAGAATCGCACTTTACTAGATATGGTGCGATCTATGATGTCTCTTCTGATTTACCGCTATCGTTTTGGGGTTATGCTCTAGAGACGGCCGCATTCACACTTGAATAGAACACCGTCGAAATCCGCTGAGACGACACCTTATGAACTATGGTTTGGCAAGAAACCAAAGTTGTCGTTTCTTAAAGTTTGGGGATGCGATGCTTATGTGAAAAAGCTTCAACCCGATAAGCTCGAACCCAAATCGAGAAATGTGTCTTCATAGGATACCCAAAGGAAACAGTTGGGTACACCTTCTATCACAGATCCGAAGGCAAGACATTCGTTGCTAAGAATGGATCCTTTCTAGAGAAGGAGTTTCTCTCGAAAGAAGTGAGTGGGAGGAAAGTGGAACTTGATGAGGTAATAGTACCTTCTCCATTACTTGAAAGTAGTTCGTCGCAGAAACCGGTTTCTGAGACACCTACACCAAGTAGTGAGGAAGTTGATGATGTTGATCATGAAACTTCGATCAAGTTACCGCAGAACCTCGTAGATCAACCAGAGTAAGATCCGCACTGAGTGGTACGGTAATCCTGCTCGGAAGTCATGCTACTAGATCATGATGAACCTACGAACTATGAAGAAGCGATGGTGAGCCCAGATTCCGCAAAATGGCTCGAGGCCATGAAATCTGAGATAGGATCCATGTATGAAAACAAAGTATGGACTTTGGTTGACTTGCCCGAGGGTCGGCAAGCAATAGAAAACAAGTGGATCTTCAAGAAGAAGACCGACGCGACGGTAATGTTATCGTTTACAAAGCTCGACTTGTCGCAAAGGGTTTTCGACAAGTTCAAGGGATTGACTACGATGAGACTTTCTCACCCGTAGTGATGCTTAAGTCCGTCCGAATCATGTTAGCAATTGCGCATTTTATGATTATGAAATTTGGCAAATGGATGTAAAGACTGCATTCTGAATGGATTTACGGAAGAAGAGTTGTATATGATGCAACGAGAAGGTTTTATCGATCCAAAGGAGCTAACAAAGTGTGCAAGCTCCAGCGATCCATCTATGGACTGGTGCAAGCATCTCGAGTTGGAATAAACGCTTTGATAGTGTGATCAAAGCATTTGGGTTTGTCTGAGTTTTGGAGAAGCTTTGTATTTACAAGAAAGTGAGTGGGAGCTCAGAGCATTTACGATATTATATGTAGATGACATATTGTTGATCGGAAATGATATAGAATTTCTGGATAGCATAAAGGGATACTTGAATAAGAGTTTTTCAATGAAAGACCTCGGTGAAGCTGCATACATATTGGGCATTAAGATCTATAGAGATAGATCAAGACGCCAAATTGGACTTTCACAAAGCACATACCTTGACAAAATTTTGAAGAAGTTCAAAATGGATCAAGCAAAGAAAGGGTTCTTGCCTGTGTTACAAGGTGTGAAGTTGAGTAAGACTCAATGCCCGACCACTGCAGAAGATAGAGAGAAATGAAAGATGTTCCTATGCTTCAGCCATAGGCTCTATCATGTATGCAATGTTGTGTACCGCACTGATGTGTGCCTTGCTATAAGCCTAGCAGGAGGTACCAAAGTAATCCAGAGTGGATCATCGACAGCGGTCAAGAACATCCCAAATACCGAAAAGGACTAAGGATATGTTTCTCGTATATGGAGGTGACAAAGAGCTCATCGTGAACGGTTACGTTGATGCAAGCTTTGACAACGATCCCACGATTCTAAATCGCAGACCGGATACGTATTTACACTAAACGGAGGAGCTGTCAGTTGGTGCAGTTCTAAACAAAGCGTCGTAGCGGGATCTACATGTGAAGCGGAGTACATAGCAGCTTCAGAAGCAGCTAATGAAGGAGTCTGGATGAAGGAGTTCATATCCGATCTAGGTGTCATACCTAGTGCATCGGGTCCAATGAAAATCTTCGTGACAATCTCGAGCAATTGCCTTAGCGAAGGAATCCAGATTTCACAAGAGGACCAAGCACATCAAGAGACGCTTCAATTCCATCCGGACTTAGTCCGGTGGGAGACATAGAGATTTGCAAGATACATACGGATCTGAATGTTGCAGACCCGTTGACTAAGCCTCTTCCACGAGCAAAACATGATCAACACCAAGACTCCATGGGTGTTAGAATCATTACTATGTAATCTAGATTATTGACTCTAGTGCAAGTGGGAGACTGAAGGAAATATGCCCTAGAGGCAATAATAAAGTTATTATTTATTTCCTTATTTCATGATAAATGTTTATCATTCATGCTAGAATTGTATTAACCGGAAACATGATACATGTGTGAATGCATAGACAAAACAACATGTCACTAGTATGCCTCTACTAGACTAGCTTGTTAATCAAAGATAGTTATGTTTCCTACCATGAACAAGGAGTTGTTATTTGATTAACAAGGTCACATCATTAGTAGAATGATCGATTGACATGACCCATTCCCTTAGCTTAGCACACGATCGTTTAGTATGTTGCTCTGCTTTTATCCATGACTTATACATGTTCCTGTAACTATGAGATTATGCAACTCCGACACGGAGGAACACTTTGGGTGCTACCAAACGTCACAACGAATCGGGTGATTATAAAGGAGTACTACAGTGTCTCCAAAGGCGATGTTGGGTTGGCGTATTTGAGATTAGGTTTTGTCACTCCGATTGTCTGAGAGGTATCTCTGGGCCCTCTCGGTAATGCACATCACTTGAAGCCTTGCAAGCACTACAACTAATGAGTTAGTTGTGAGATGATGCATTACGGACGAGTAAAGAGACTTGCGGTAACGAGATTGAACTAGGTATTGGATACCGACGATCGAATCTCGGGCAAGTAACATACCGATGACAAAGGAACAACGATGTTGTTATGCGGTCCGACCGATAAAGATCTTCGTAGAATATGTAGGAACCAATATGGGCATCCAGGTCCCGCTGTTGGTTATTGACCGTGAATAGTTCTAGGTCATGTCTACATTGTTCTCGAACCGTAGGGTCCGCACGCTTAAGGTTTCGATGACAGTTATTATGAGTTTATGTATTTTGATGTACCAAGAAGTTCGAGTCCGGATGTGATCATGGACATGACGAGGAGTCTCGAAATTGTCGAGACATAAAGATTGATATATTGGAAGCCTATGTTTGGAGTTCGAATGGTTCCGGTAAAACGGAATTTACCGAGTACCGGAGGTTACCGGAACCCCGGGGTAAATGGGCCTCGGTGGGCCTCGAGGGAGAAGAGGAGGGCCGGCCGAGGAGGTGGCACGCCCTCCCCCCAGTCCGAATAGGACAAGGAGGGGGCGCCCTCTCCTCTTCCCTCCCCCAATCCTATTCCAACTAGGAAGGGGGAGTCCTACTCCTGGGAGTAGGACTCCTCCCGCCCCCTAGCTAGGCCGGCCGGCCTCCCCCTCCCTCCTTTATATCACGGGGCAGGGGGCACCCTAGAACACACAAGTTTGATCTTTAGATCGTTCCTTAGCCGTGTGCGGTGCCCCCTCCACCATATTCCACCTCGGTTATACCGTCATGAAGCTTAAGCGAAGCCTGCTGCCGTGAAACATCAAGATCATCACCACGCCGTCGTCTTGTGAAACTCTCCTCGACACTCGGCTGGATCGGAGTACGAGGGACGTCATCGAGCTGTCGTGTGTCAAGAACTTCGGGCGTCGGAGTAACGGCGCCGGGATCGGTCGGATCGCGAGGAGAACGTCGACTACTTCCTCTACGTTGTGATCGCTTCGCCGGGTCTCGAGGGTACGAGACAACACTCTCCCCTCTCGTTGCTATACATCACCATGATCTTGTGTGTGCGTAGGAAATTTTTTGAAATTACTACGTTCCCCAACACTAGAAAGTGGTGGTGGTGGTGTGTCACAAATCTGTCAAGCAAATCTCAAATTCTTACCAGTTCTTACCCATTAGCAGGTGGTGATCGGCAACAGTTGTAGTCAAAACTCTCAAAGCTTGGACAGAGCGATTGCCAGGTGGTGTCAAACGCACGATGTAGATGTATGTGGAGCTGGGAAGGCTTATAATATGGTAGCAAAAATGTCAGCAATAATCAATTCAGAGATGCAAAGTTGAATAAGCGCTCAACGGCACTATGCTGGTCCTAGGCTAGACCGAGCTAGAGATGCAAGCCTAGAACACTAACAAAATCACGACGCTGCACGGAAACAAGGAAAAAGCACACTGATATTTTTTTGGCGCTCTTTTTTTTGTCGAAAATCACTATATTGGCGAGTGTATCAAAATTCTTCCCATGTCAAAATAACAGGATAGGCACGGAATTTTTTGACTTAATTTTTTTTCGACTGCCTGGGCCCAAAAATCGGAATCTGCTCAAAAAGACTTTCTATAACAACGACTATCTCAAAACGCTTGGAAACACCTAAAAATAGGATAGCCAATTTTTTTTGACAAGTGCATGTTTGGAAAATTTTGGGCCTACATGGAGGGTGGTTTCCAAAATCCCTTTTTTTGGAAATCACCCTCTTCTACGGGACGGAAGAAGATTGATGAAATCTGAAACCTATGCAGACAAGAAATAACAAATTTGACCAAAGACGGATCTCAAAAGGAAAACAGAATATGGGATGGACTCGGATCGGTGGTGGTATATGGACTTGGATCGATGGTGGTATAAGGTAGCGGTGACAACGATGGTGGTATATGGCAGCGGTGATGACGATGGTGGTATATGGCGGCGGTGATGACGATGGTGCGGCGGCGGTGTGACAACCTGTGACCAGAACTCGAAACTCTAAGGGAACTAGATGCTAAGACCAACAACTTGACACGAGGATGCAACTTCAAATTCAACAAAGCAAATACAGAAAAGATTATGCAATGACTCAGATTGATTTGGATATGATGAACTAACCCTAATTTTTTTGGCTTTTTCGTGGACTGTAGGTATGAAGAACAGAATCGGTCTAAACTACGAAAAACTAGAAAATCTCAACGAGCAACCTGGAAATATGATACCACTTGATAGAGGCAAAGGTGTCCCGTCTTTTGATGAGATGGTGGCTATCATTTTTGGTGGAGTAGACTTTGATGATCTGACTGCAAGCATGCGAGGACGTCGCGCCTTAGCAATTGCTAAACCAACTCCGAGAGGTTATTGACCATGCTAGAGCACGATCAACCTAACCACGAAGGTCTGTTTCCTGCAAGCAAACAAAGAACAAGTAAGAATCTGAGGCTGCAATCTAGATATTGTGAATATAAGAGGAAAACTTTATTGATCAAGGTGGGGTTCTATGATGTCTTAGTTTGGTCATTGAACACAAATGAAGTACGTGAAGTTGCAGCTATGGCGAAATTTAATCTAAACAAAACCCAAAGTCTAAATGGCGCCCCAAGGGCTGTATATATGGAGGAAGAGGGGGGGGGGATTTTGTGACCCCTTGGAGTAGGGGTTTGAAACCAACCCTAACTCTATTTCCCCACACATACGGACTCTAAAAAGAGCGTATCACTAGTACAATGAGCTGCTAAACAAACGGTCTTTAACCCCTTTCCGCGATGGCCTTTGGAACCATCTCCAAGTGAGTGTGGGCGATAGGGGGGATCCTTCCCACACGACCCAGAAACCGCGGGGATATTGTTGGTGTCAAAATCGGCGGATCTCAGGTAGGGGGTCCCGAACTATGCGTCTAAGGCTAATGGCAACACGAGGCAGGGACACGATGTTTACTCAGGTTCGGTCCCTCTATATGGAGGTAATACCCTACTTCCTGCTTGATTGATCTTGATGATATGAGTATTACAAGAGTTGATCTACCACGAGATTGCAGAGGCTAAACCCTAGAAGCTAGCCTATGATTATGATTGTATGTTGTCCTACGGACTAAACCCTCCGGTTTATATAGACACCGGAGGGGGCTGGGGTTACACAGAGTCGGTTACAGAGAAGGAGATCTACATATCCGAATTGCCAAGCTTGCCTTCCACGCGAAGGAGAGTCCCATCCGGACATGGGACGAAGTCTTCAATCTTGTATCTTCATAGTACAATAGTCCGGCCAAAGTATATAGTCCGGCTGTCCGAGGACCCCTTAATCCAGGACTCCCTCAGTAGCCCCTGAACCAGGCTTCAATGACGATGAGTCCGGCGCGCAGATTGTCTTCGGCATTGCAAGGCGGGTTCCTTCTCCGAATACTCCATAGAAGATTTTGAACACAAGGATCGTGTCCGGCTCTGCAAAATAAATTCCACATACCACCATAGAGAGCACAATATCCCACAAATCTAATCTGCTGACAACCTTTCATACCGTGACATCACGCCGCGGCCCGGTCATTACGAACTATTTTTCTCAACCAGCTACTACACATATTGCGAGGCGGTTTCCTTGGCACGTCTTGTCAAAGCAGAGATCATGTCCCCTTATCACGGGATTCTCATCAATACGGGTGTGGGTAACCCAACCGTGCCATCAATCATGGCACTTGGGGAATAAGCGATTTTAACGGTCAAGTGGGGAGGCGCACATTTCTACCACCTTTATAAAGGGATAAGGACTCCTCTTTTTCACCCACGCCTTCTTTCTTCCTTTGCTCATCCATTCTCGCAAGCTCGAGCTCCAGTGCCCAAGTTCTCACCTTCTCCGCAAAGACATTCCAAACATGTCCGGAGCGGGAGGCAAGTGGATGGCCTCCTCTATTACAGAGGAGGACATCACGAAGCTCCGGGAGGCCGGATACTTGGCCGCAGACATTGCGCACCGGCTCCCGGATGCAGGGCAGATCGTCCCTACTCTGGAACCCCACGAGAGGGTCATATTCCTTGCCCACTTCATCCGCGGACTGGGATTTCCCCTCCACCTATTTGTCCGCGGGCTCATGTTCTACTACGGGCTGGATTTTCATGATCTGGCCCCCAATTTCATCCACAACATCTCGGTGTTTATCATCATGTGCGAGGCCTTCCTCCGCATCAAGCCCCACTTCGGCCTGTGATTGAAGATCTTCAATGTGAAGCCAAAGATAGTGGTCGGCCAGCAAGCGGAGTGCGGAGGCGCCATGGTGGGCAAAATGCCCAACGTCACCTGGCTCGAAGGCTCCTATGTGGATCCCGTGAAGGGGTGGCAATCGGGGTGATTCTACATCACCGAGCCGCGCGACTCCAACTAGGCGGCGGCCCCTGAATTTCGATCCGGCATCCCCATGCGGCTTACCTCCTGGAAAAGGAAGGGTTTAGCCTGGGGTGAGCCAACGGAGCTGACCGGACTCCAGAACTACGTCAAGAATATGATAAGCAAGAAAATCAAGCTTGTCAACGCGGTCCAGGTCATGCTCTTCCACCGGATCCTCCCGTGTCAAAGATGGGCATTCAATATGTGGGAGTTTGACCCGGACGAACACCAGATGCTGCGCGAGCTCTTTGACACGACGCACAAAGACGTCTGGAAGGTGCTGTTAAAGGCCGCCGAGATGCCTCCTCCCCTTACAGAGGATCGCGGACTCAGCGCAAAGCACCGCGCCAATCCGGTAAGCTACCAGTATTTCACAAGATGCGCTTTTCCCAGTATGTTCGTGGGAGGAATCTAAGCCTCCATGCTAATTTAACAGGACTGGGTAGCGACAGCGGAGAGGATCGATTGTCCAGCTCCACTCCTGAAGATGCAACAACAACTCTCTTAACGGAGATGCTGTTTCCGGCACCCCATGAGGTGCCGGAGAAGAAGGCCAAGAAGAAGGCCACGGGGACCAAGAAAGGTCTCCGGCGCAAGGTGGTGTCGGACTCATCGTCCGAACACACCGAGGCGCACTGCTCCAACGAAAACGAGGAGGAGGAAGAGGAAAACTCTCCCCCCCCCAAACCGAGGGGGAGAAGAAAAGGAAGGTCTCCCCGCATGGGGAGGCCAAAGGGTCCAGGAAGGGAAGGACCCTCCCTCCGGACAACTCCACAATAGCAGCCTACAACGACGAGGAGTGGCTGCCCAGGGACAAGCCCCTGGCGAAGTCGTAAGTATCCGGATACCATAATACTTCTGGCATGTTTTGCTTTATCGCTTCTTATCATGCTGAATATGATCGTGCAGTCCGTCAAAGGCCCGCATCGACTTATCCTCCTCGAATGGGTCTTTGAGTGCGTCGGCGATGAACAACGACTCGCTCCCGACGGCCACCACCCCTGGCCCGCAGATGACACCGAGGTGTTGTCTCAAAGGATACCGGGCCATGGGGAGATAGTTCTGGAGGCGCCTCAAGGCGAAATCCCCAACATCGGGGACATGAGGGGGAAGACCCCCATGGATTCTGATGAGGGGGGCCGCAACAAGTTTGGCCCCTAGCCGGATACTACACCGGAACCTCCAATGGTTCTGGATTCAGGCAGGCAGCCCCTCGTTAAGGGGGGCGAGCCGCCTATGCCGATGACCTCTGTCCATCCAGAGGCATCGGACAACTTGCTTGAAGCGCTTCAGGGCGCTTCATGGCGCTTCCCTTGATGAAGAACACCATACTCTTATGAGTACGGTGATTGCGAAGGTTCGGTCCACCAAAATCGGATTGACCGAAGCCTGCGCCAGCCTCCTGACAGGCTTTGAGGTAAGTAATTAAATTATGAGAAAATATCACAGTATAGACAATAGCCCTTGATGCTCTATTTGGTGTTCAGAAAGAAAGGCCGAACAGAGGATCAAATAACATCCGCAAGAGTCTAATCATATCATGTCTATGTGAATAAGCAGGCGTCGCTGCTGGCCGCCGCCGCCCTTACTGCGGAGGTCTCCGGACTGAAGCAGAACCTGGGGTGGGCCGAGGAAGAGGTCGGCCTCGTGAAGAGGCAGCTCGAGGAGAACAAAGGTAAGCGATACCCCGTCCGTGTGTTATATAAAGGAAAAATCGTTGATGCTAATAGAAGCATCATGAATTTTAGTAGGGGCCACAACCGAAGTGGTGGCCCTTAAGAAGGCGCTGTCCGAGGCCGAAGACAAGGCAGCCAAGGAGCGCACCGAGCACGAGAAACAGGAGGCTCGAGTTAATGAGGTCCAGCAAGAGCTCCAGGACTTCGTCAAAAAATTCGAGTCCTTGGAGCGTGACTCTAAGACGCAAAAGTCCGAGATTGCGAAGGCCCTCCAGAGCGTGCAAGACACCAAGGCCGAAGCCCAAAAGGCCCTTCAGGAGATTCAGGCGGCCAATAAGATAGCGGAGGGTAAGGCATTCATTATGCAAAGCAAGCATGTGAAGGAGACTTTCCTTTTACTTACCCGAATTTGGAGCTCTCTAGGAGCATTCGCAGATCTGCCGCGCAGCATCTCTGATGCCGCAGAGTTCTACCGAGCTGAGGAAGGGAGCTCGAATGAGAAGTTGTTCTGGTCCCAGTATATGGGGCCGAACATCCGATGCCTTTGAGCGACCAGCTGAAGCAACTGGTCGAACTTCACAAGGCAGGTGAACTGGCCATGAAGGATCTCATAGTCCAGATGTAGCCTGGCGAGCCCCTGCCCAGCAGCTACTTCGTCCTGGTAAAGCGGCTTGTGAGTGCCTATCCGTGGCTTGAAGCCATTAAGCGGTCAGTTTGCATTGAAGGTGCGCGTAGAGCCTTTGCCCGTGCAAAAATGCACTGGGCGAAGATGGATGCCGAGAAGCTGGTGACAGAGGGGCCACCTGAGGGCAAGGAGCATCGCCATCCTGAAAAGTATTATGACGGTGTCCTGAAGGGTGCCCGCCTTGTGGCGGATGAATGTGCTAAGGATGTAATGTTTGAATAAATGTACTCATGTGATCCTGTAATATGAAAACGAGTTCATGTGCGCTATATAACGCTTGTTGATTTAAAATATTACCTTTTGTGCGGCCGTTTATAAAATTTGAGAGTTGGCCAGTTGTCGGCTTCTACCCCCATGTAACTAGTACTTGGGTGTTCGAGATAAATCTAAACACACTTTATCCAATTTTTTGGTCCTTTAAGGAGGTGTTTAGCGCAACGAACAAGGCAATCGGACTATACAGCTTTATCACTCTCACTTAGCCATAGAAGTCTACAATTTTAAATTTTGGCGAAGCCCCTAGTATTCGGAAGGCTGAACTTGGGGCGCTATGCACGCCTAAATCGGACAAGGCCGATTCCTCGGCTGAAGCGGAAAAAATCTTTAAGGATTTGAGACCTCTCGAACAGCGACTAGCTCTCGCCGCATCATGACAGTCAGTTTTCGGCTTTCTCTACTGAGGTGCTCGTCCAGAAGAACCGGGACACACACAGTAGTTCTCCCTGTGCTACCTTAGCCGATATAGCGAAACGTAAGGTACCAAAACATGGGAGCCGGGCAAACCCAACTATTGACCCAAGACATGATTCGGAGCTGATGCATATAATGCTATAAGTATGGTGTGCCATACTGTCGAAAGTGTTCAGACTTTTCTTGCCGTGTTATGGTGTACACTGAAGCCCCTGGCGAACTAATCGTACCAAAATGTACGAGTGCAATTTGTAATAAATAAACGATAAAGGAAAATCATAGAGAAATGTAATAGTAAGCTGACGCTATACGTTATTTTCCATTGTTATTTGAATAAAACGCCAAGGCGTATGCGTACAAGTTGCGGAATAGGACTACTTGACACATCCTGACCAAGAGCGAGCTACGTGTGGGTATGTAAAACAGGTATAACAATCGTTATCAGAGACCACCTAAGGGTTCCCTTGTACGCCAAAGCTTCTTGTCTCCTTGGTGTGTCCGTCCTGCTATGGGTCCGATAGTCGGGCTATCGGAAGAGCCTCCCGAAGATAGGGACCTGAAAGGAAAAAAAGTGTAAAGATGCACGGATCCTGGGGCGATCGAACCGCATTATGGACCGTGTCATAGCCGTGCCTCCGCCTATGCCCATGGTATTTTGAGTGCGTAATTATGTACGCACGGCACAAATTTCACCGCCTGACTGGGATTGGGACGGAGGCCGAATTGCTAGTCGAGCTCTGGACATGCCGGACAATCCTGTTACGGGGTACTCCGGACTCGCTTGACGGTGTCCAGGGGTTTTCGCGCCGAACTGGCGGTCTGCCTAAGAAGGCTGCTTTGTACTTTCGCTGCGAGGGCCGCCGTGTGCTCCTCCGTATGGAGCGAGCGTTCTGTGTTTCCATTAAGTGTTATAACCCCGCGAGGTCCTGGCATTTTGAGCTTGAGATATGCATAATGCGGTACCGCATTGAATCTGGCAAATGCGGTTCGTCCGAGCAGTGCGTGATAGCCACTGCGGAAGGGGACAATATCGAAGATTAACTCCTCACTTCAGAAGTTGTCCGGAGATCCGAAGACCATTTCCAGTGTGATTGAGCCCGTGCAACAAGCCTCTACACCTGGTATGACACCTTTAAAGGTGGTTTTTGTAGGTTTGATCCTTGAGGGGTCGATGCCCATTTTGCGCACTGTATCCTGATAGAGCAGGTTCAGGATGCTGCCACCGTCCATAAGGACTCGTGTGAGATGGAATCCGTCAATGATGGGGTCGAGGACCAATGCTGCCGAACCGCCATGACGGATACTGGTGGGGTGGTCCCTGCGATTGAAAGTGATCGGACAAGAAGACCATGGTTTGAACTTTGGGGCGATTGGCTCCATCGCATAGACGTCCCTTAGTGCATGCTTCCACTCCTGCTTGGGAATATGGGTTGCGTATATCATATTAACCGTTTTCACCTGGGGAGGAAATTTCTTCTGTCCTCCTTTGTTCGGTGGCCGGGGCTCCTCGTCATCATTGCTATGCAACCCATTTTCGTTGTTTTCGGCGTTCAACTTGCCGGCCTGTTTGAACACCCAGCATTCTCTATTGGTGTGGATGGCTGGCTTATCGGGGGTGCCGTGAATTTGACACGAGCGATCGAGTATGCGGTCCAGACTGGACGGGCCTGGATTGTTTCTTTTGAATGGCTTTTTCTGCTGACCGGACTTGGATCCATTAAATCCGGCATTGACTGCCGTGTCTTTAGCATTGTCACCATTATTGCGACGCTTGTCTCTATTGTGTCGTGGCTTGCCGTTACTATCTCTGGCTTCTGAATTGTCAGAGTTTCTTGGTGTGATGTTGCTACGAGCCAGCCAGCTGTCCGCCCGCACAAAAGCGGGTCATGAGTGTCATGAGGGCTGCCATGGACTTCGACTTCTCTTGGCCGAGGTGTCGGGCAAGCCATTCATCACGGATGTTATGCTTAAAGGCCGCTAAGGCTTCGGCATCCGGACAATCGACAATTTGGTTCTTTTTAGTTAGGAACTGAGTCCAGAATTTCCTGGCTGACTCTCTGGGCTGTTGGGTTATGTGACTTAAGTCATCAGCATCCGGTGGTCGCACGTAAGTGCCCTGGAAGTTGTCAAGGAATGCGTCTTCCAGGTTCTCCCAATTGCCAATGGAGTTTGCTGGCAGGCTATTCAGCCAATGCCGAGTCGGTCCTTTGAGCTTAAGTGGGAGGTACTTGATGGCGTGTAGATCATCGCCGCGGGCCATGTGAATGTGGAGAAGAAAATCTTCAACCCATACCGCGGGGTCTGTTGTGCCATCATATGATTCAATGTTCACGGGTTTAAACCCTTCTAGGAATTCATGATCCATTACTTCATCAGTGAAGCATAGGGGGTGTGCGGTGCCTCTATGCTGGGCTACATCACGACGCAGTTCAAATGTGTCTGGTCTGTTGTATTCGGCCCGGCCGGACTTGTGTTTAGTGTATCCGGCATGACGGTCATCATCACGCATTGTGGCGCGCCCCCGTGATCCGTAGATCGATCTTGACTGTCCTGCTTTGTTTTCCAATACGTCTCGCAGGTCCTTCTTGTAGCCCTGGGCCTTAGTGTTATTGTTTAATTGGTGACGGGATGCGGGCTGAAGTTTGGGCTGATACGCCGCTTTTTCCCGACCACGAGGTGGCCGGTCAGCCGCATCGTACGCTGGTAGTGTGGGCTTTAATGCCTCCTCCTCGAGTTGAGGTAGCAACTCGCGCTTTGGGTAACTTTTGGTTGGGCGCTCGAGTCCGTATTCCTTGGCTGCCAGGACCTCGGTCCATCTATCTGTTAGCAGATCTTGATCAGCTTGAAGCTACTGCTTCTTCTTCTTCAGGCTTTTTGCAGTGGCTATAAGCCGGTGCTTGAAGCACTCCTGCTCGAAGGGGTCCTCAAGCACGATGAATTCTTCGTCGCCAAGGCTCACTTTTTCTTCGGAGAGAGGCATGTAATTATCATCCTCTGATTCTCCATCTGTTGCCTATTCCTTAGGGCTAGCTTGCCCATTTTCTTGCTTGGCCTGCTCGAAGCCTGGCTGGGCAGGATTGTTTTCGTCTTTGGCACCCTCCGGATTACTATCATCTCTTGTGCCGGTATCATTATTTTTGCTGTGGTGGGGCTTGGAACGGCGCCTATGATGCCGGTGCCTAGATTGCTTCTCCAAGGGATTATCCTCTGTTGCCTCATCACCATTGCTTTCTTTGGGGGTATCCACCATATATATATATCATATGATGAGGTGGCTGTCCAGCGCCCTGTGGGCGGTGGTTGTGTTCTCCTTCATCGTCGTCCATACCGTCGATGTCTTCAGAGTCGAAGTCAAGCACGTCAGTTAAGTCATCGACAGTGGCTATTACGTGGGTGGTGGGTGGGGAACGAATTTCTTCGTCGTCCGCTTCCCACTCCAGCCAGACATAGTTCGGCCAAGAGTCCCCTGACAAAGAGAGAGACCTTAATGAATTTAGCACGTCACCCAAGGAGGAGTGCTAAAAGATATCCGCGAAGGTAAACTCCAAGACCGGTGCCCAATCAGATTCGATAGGCACGGACGTACGCGGTTCGGATCCTATTGCCGGAGACGAGTCCGAGGATCTGACGACACGGATATCTTTAGAGATGAAGTCCATGTTCGGCTCCAGCGCCGATGAGTGTGCAGCCTCTTTGGCGGGGTCCATCCACCCGTCCTCAGATGGCACGATCTGCTCCAGATTGATTCCCGGGGCCGCCACACGCGTGATCTCCCGAACACTGTCTGATGGCAGATCTAAGTCATGCTCGTTGTGACTGTTCGGTGCACCTGACATGGGCTCGAACCCATTGAAGATCAAGTCTCCGCGGATGTCGGCAGTGTAGTTTAAGCTTCCAAACCTGACCTGGCGGCCATGGGCGTAGCTATCAACCTGCTCCAGATGGCCAAGCGAATTGGCCCGCGGTACAAAGCCGCCGAATACGAAGATCTGTTCGGGGAGGAAAACCTCACCCTAGACCGCGTCGTTCAAGATGATTGAAGGAGCCATCAAGTCTTATCGTGACGACACAGTGGAACTCTCAATGAAAGCACAAATGTCGATGTCAAAACCGGCGGATCTCGGGTAGGGGGTCCCGAACTGTGCGTCTAAGGCTAATGGTAACAGGAGGCAGGGGACATGATGTTTACCCAGGTTCGGGCCCTCTACATGGAGGTTATACCCTACTTCCTGCTTGATTGATCTTGATGATATGAGTATTACAAGAGTTGATCTACCACGAGATCATAGAGGCTAAACCCTAGAAGCTAGCCTATGATTATGATTGTATGTTGTCCTACGGACTAAACCCTCCGATTTATATAGACACCGGAGGGGGCTAGGGTTACACAAAGTCGGTTACAGAGAAGGAGATCTACATATCCGAATTGCCAAGCTTGCCTTCCATGCGAAGGAGAGTCCCATCCGGACACGGGACGAAGTCTTCAATCTTGTATCTTCATAGTGCGATAGTCCGGCCAAAGTATATAGTCCGGCTATCCGAGGACCCCTTAATCAAGGACTCGCTCATATATGCCCTCCTGGCGCACACACTCGGCAAAATGAGGTCGTGTGCGACCGGCTAGCACTCAAATACGGAAATACATACAGTAGAGCTAAAAAAAATACAATTATACGATGAAATTGTTTCCGGTCACAAGTACATCCGACATAGTCAGTCCCCCTAAATGTTTCCGTTCGTATGTACATCCCACACAGTCGCTCCAAGGAAAACGTTTCCGTTCATAGGTACATTACACACAATTTGTCCCGTTAAATCGTTTGTGATAGCATTGCCATTGCACACGATATTAATAATTTTATCATTTGTGTTATTGAATGCATCACACACGGTGCGTAGAAGAAACTGTGTGGCAAAGGCTGTCCATCACACATAGTTTTTATGTGGTAAACGTTTGCGCCAGGTGGCCTAACGCAAACAGTTTTTGGGAGGATGTCGTGTGTGATTGTTCATTAATCTAACACGATTTATTCCTAGAAACTGTGTGTGTTATTGAATGCATCATACATGGTGTTTTCTCAATAACCGTTTGCAATAGAAAAACCCAATTAGCAGGCTAATTATTCGATTATTCATAATCCATTTAGTAATCTAATTGGCATTTCATATTAAGCACACAATATATTTCATTTTCATAATTGAAATACATCAGAGTACAACATCATATAGCTTCAGCACTCAGCTACCCCATTACACAACTACACCAGGAGCAAGTTTCACATGCAACATCTATAACCTTTTGAAATTAGGATCATAGACGGTACATAGACAGATGTATCTCATCTAGAAAACTGCTGAAGCAGAAGGCGAATATTGAGCCTTCATTGATGTTGAAGGTCTTTGTAACTTTAGGCCAGTGCCTGTGGATGATTGACCGCCCATCCTTCATCCTCTTCAGGAACACTTCAATATTGAACCGTGGGTGTTGTATGAATACCTTCCTCGCCTCCTGACCATACAGGTGGTTTGAGAGGTAATCATCAGTGAACTGCTCTGGAAAGTCCTGAAAACAAGGATGTGCATAAATATATTCTCTATATTGGAAATGGGGCAAAGGAATAAAAAGGCAAGGTATAATAGTTAGTACCATCCTGTAGTGAACTGATGTCTTCTTCATTGTGCAGACAAAGATCTTGTTATTTTTTGTCGCTAATTTCTTTATCATAACAATCTTACCGAGTTTCTTGACTTGACTGATATTCAGGGACAACTCATTTCCCCATATGCAAAAAGGGTCGAACAGTGGGTCAAAACCTCTAACAGCAGGACCTACATGTGCAAGACCAAATTGTTAAAAACCAAAATATTAGAATAGTTCATGCAATTGCACAATAATGTGCTATTAGTCAACGGACCATGCACGTCCTAACCTCGATTGTAAACCTCAGTGCTTCCCATTGTTTCCCTGCAGCACATATAAGGTAGTTAGTCATCAGGTTAAGTAAGGGTTCGCATGGTATCAGTAAAATATGTTGATGAAAAATAAGCACATTGCAGATTCATCAGATTAATTCAAGCCACATGGAAAACCCATTTATCCAAACCAAGCATGATTAAGAACTAGGAAATATAGCAATTGTATATGTTTCTCATGTATTAAGTGCAACCAAATTCGATTTTTTTCCTCACATGCACAACAATACAAAATTCTACCCATGACAATTGGACATCGCAGTGCAGAATTGAACCAAGCTGTTAGCTAAACACCACAACAAATGGAACAAACATTAATTGAGCACCACATTGCACAATATAACATACTCCTAATAGAAGATCAGACAGTTAACCAAAGCAAGCATGCTTAACAACTTGGAAATATAGCGATTGTATTTGTTTCTCATGTATTTAGTACAGCCAAATAAGATTTATTTCTCACATGGTATACAATAACAGAATGCAGCCACAACAATTGAACATCACATTGCAGAATTGAACCAAGCAGTTAACTAAACACCACAACAAATGAACCAACATTAACTGAGCACCACATTGCACAATATAACATACTCGTAATAGAAGATCAGACAGTTAACCAAACCAATCATGCTTAACAACTTGGAAATATTGCATCCTGAAGAATTGAACATCACATTTGCAGAATTGAACCAAGCAGTTAATTGAACACCACATTGCACGACATATAGAACATATACACTGTAGAAGAAGATTGCATGGTAAAAGTAGATAGCGCAATTCACTAGAATTTGTTAAGGAAAGGCAGTAGCTAGCAAACGATGGCCTTGAGAAAACGCCACAAACTGTCATTTAAAGCAGCCAACCGCGTCACGGCGTCGGTGCGCGAGGCGTCAACGATGGCCTCGATGACGAGGTGCTCTTCTGGGGGTCGGCACGAATGGCAGCCATCACAACCTCATCCGCGCGTGCGGCCGCGATTTGCTTCTCCGCCGCCAAATGCTCCTTGAGATCCTAGCTATAATGCGTGCACCATGGCTTAGGGTGGTGCCTATTTGGTGGAGGGGTCGGTGATTTGGGTGGAAGGTGTCGCACTCGCGCCGACGGTCGGGGCATGTGGGATGTGGAAGGAGGAGGAGGATGGGGGTAGGGTGTGGATTACCTGCCTGGATAGACGACGCCGAGTAGCGTGAAGGAGGGTCACCGACGAGGGCTGCAAGCAAGGAGTGAAGGTTTCAACTTGGAAAGGAAGGCAGAAAGAAGGGAAATGTGGCTTTGGGTAAGGGGGAGGGGCGGGGAGGTAGATATTTCCGCAGAAGCCGAAAATTTGGAATCACTTTAGCAAAAAAACTGGCGCGCAAAGTGTGATCAAACACGGTCCCTTATTCAGAACTGTGTACGATATGTGAACATCACAAATGATTCAGATAGCTTAACCCGTGTGTATTGAGTTTGAATGTCAAAAATTTTGGTTCGAATTTCCCTGGTTACAGTGGTCATCCACGTCATTGCATAATTTGGGTACACAAAGGAGACTAACTTCTTAATCGAGCAAGTTCGGCAATTAAATAGAGCTAGCTGACCTAAACATTACTCTAACAAATTAAATACTGGCGCTCTTAATTAAATAAAACAAAGAGTACTACTACGGCTGGTGCTCGTCGATCTCCGCCGCTGCCTCCATGTCCAGCTCGTGCCCGACGGTCTCCTGGGAAGGGGCTCCATGGCATCGGTTGCACCATACTCGGCAAGCATCTCACCACCCACCTCTGCCATATCTTTGGCATAGGCCGCTACGAGCTGGGCATGGGCGACCGCGATCTGGGCTCTGGCGGGCTCCGTCATGGCAAGGTATGCCGCGCAGGAACGGACGGCTGCTCGAACTCTCTCGGCGATTGCCAACTCTTCGGCTGTGGGTTGCTGACCGTTGTCTGAGAAGCTTTGTTCAATTTGTGCGGTGACCGCTACGAGCTGGGTGTCGAGGGCCTCGACATGGTAGTGGGCGGCCTCCATCAGGGCTAAGGCCGCCACTGGAGAACGGACAACTGTTGTGACGCTCTCGCCAGGCTATCCCCGAGGCAGACGCTGCTACCGCCGCTTGAGAAGCAACAGCGGCCGTTTGGGCTGCCTTGGCTGCCCAGACGCAGACTGCGGTCGCCCTCACGAAGCTTGTTAGCACCCACCTGGCGGCTACAGCCACACTCTCGCCGGAGTGGGCCGCCGAAGTTGCCCTCACGACATGGGTCCACGTCCCCATCTTTCACCAGCGACGAATGAACAGTGAAATGATATTTGGGGAGTGAGCTAGTGTGCTTCACACGCCGGCCATGGACTGTAGACGACGCACCTTCTCGTGTAAGCCATAGGCGTACTATACACCGACGGTGCTCCAAGATATTTTGTGCTGCATCTCACACGGTTGGTGATAATAAACTATGTGCGATCTACTTGATTTATCATCTTGATTTGAATTACGTAATGTGGTCACAGCTACAGAGGACGGTGTTTGAATTGTTAGAACTTTTATCTGCAGTGAACATGCAACTATAGGTGTGTCGTCAGAAAAATTGGAATTATTCAGCGTTCGTTTGGACGTTTGTATACATTAACTTGGTTTTGTAGGCATTGCGGGTGCATAATTCAAATTTGAACTACATGCACATTCTCCAGTGCATATAAACTGGTTGAAAAATCAAATATGTGTCCTTGGTTGCATGCTTAGGTCCCATGCAAGAAATGGGAATGAATTTCACACACCCTGCCACCGTCACTCGGCCGCAAACATTGAGATACCTGGTTTTCAAATTCTAGTAAATCAAAAACTCGTCTGAAATTCATGAAACTTGGCATGCTATCATGGAGCAGCATCAACATGCCGTGGTAAATTTTTTGTCCCATTTGGGGCAGGTTTGGGTATAAGCTTCTCACAAGCCAGAGCTTCTCACAACAAGTGTGATGGTTTCGGTAGGGAACGTGCCTCCTTTGGGGACGAAACGATATCCGTTGCCTCTTATTGCTTTCAAAAAAATTCGAGTGTCAACATAGAACAACAGGAGTGTTGTGTTCAATTTTGGAATTTTTCGGGGTTCGTTTGGACATTTTTATACATTAACTTGGTTTTCGAGGCATTTTATGCGCATAATTCAAATTTGAACTACATGCACATTCTCCAGTGCATATAAACTGGTTGAAAAATCAAATATGTGTCCTTGGTTGCATGCTTAGGTCCCATGCAATAAATGGGAATGAACTTCACACATCCTGCCACCGTCACTCGGCCGCAATCATTGAGATACCTGGTTTTTAAATTCTTGTAAATCCAAAACTCGTCTGAAATTCATGAAACTTGGCATGCTATCATGGAGCAACATCAACATGCCATGGTAAAAAAACTGTCCCATTTGGCGCAGGTTTGGGTATAAGCTTCTCACAAACCAGAGCTTCTCACAACAAGCGTGATGGTTTCGGTAGGGAACGTGCCACCTTTGGGGCCGAAACGATATCCGCTGCCTCTTACTGCTTTAAAAAATTCGAGTGTCAACATAGAACAACTGGACTGTCGTGTTCAATTTTGGAATTTTTCGGAGTTCGTTTGGACATTTTTATACATTAACTGGGTTTTGGAGGCATTTTATGCGCATAATTCAAATTTTAACTACATGCACATTCTCCAGTGCATATAAACTGGTTGAAAAATCAAATATGTGTCCTTGGTTGCATGCTTAGGCCCATGCAAGAAATGGGAATGAATTTCACACACCTTTCCACCATCACTCGGCCGCAAACATTGAGATAACTAGTTTTTAAATTCTAGTAAATCCAAAACTCTTCTGAAATTCATGAAACTTGGCATGCTATCATGGAGCGACATCAACATGCCATGGTAAAATTTTTTTCCCATTTGGGACTGGTTTGGGTATAAGCTTCTCACAAACCAGAGCTTTTCACAACAAGCATGATGTTTCGATAGGGAACGTACCACCTTTGGGGACATGACGATATCCGTTGCCTCTTATTGCTTTAAAAAAGTTTCTAGTGTCAACATAGAACAGTAGGAGTGTTGTGTTTAATCTGGAATTTTTCAGGGTTCGTTTGGCCTTTTTTATACATTAACTTTGTTTTCTAGGGATGTTATGTGCATAATTCAAATTTGAACCACAAGCACATGCTCCAATGCACCAAAGTTGGTTGAAAAATCACATGTGTGTCCTTGGGTGAATTTCAAGGTCCCATGCAATAGATGGGAATGAAATTCAAACACCATGGCACTGTTGATTGCGGGCAAAATGTTGAGATGCCTAGTTTTTAAATTCTAGTAAATCCAAAACTCGTCTGAAATTCATGAAACTAGGCATGCTATCATGGAGCAGCATCAACATGTCGTGGTAAAAAAATTATCCCACTCAAGGCAGGTTCGGGTATATGCTTCTCACAAACTACAGCTTCTCACAACAAGCATGATGGTTTCGATAGGGAACATCCCACCTTTGGGGACTAAACGATATCCATTGCCTCTTATTGCTTTCAAAAAAATTCTCGTGTCAAGATAGAACAACAAGAGTGTTGTGTTAATTTTTGGGATTTTTGGGAGTTCGTTTGGACATTTTTATGCATTAACTGAGTTTTCAATGCATTTATGTGCATAATTAAAGTTTGAACTAGATGCACATGCTCTAGTGCATATAAATTGGTTGAAAAATCAAATCTGTGTCCTTGGGTGCATGCTTAGGTCCCATGCAAGAAATATGAATGAATTTCAAACACTAGGGCACCATTGATTGCCGACAAAACATTGAGATGCATGGTTTTAAATTCTAGTAAATCCAAAACTCGTCTGAAATTCATGAAACTTGGCATGCTATCATGGAGCGGCATCAACATGTCATGGTAAAAAATTTGTCCCATTTGGGGCAGGTTTGGGTATAAGCTTCTCACAAACCAGAGCTTCTCACAACAAGCATGATGGTTTCGATAGGGAACGTCCCACCTTTGGGGATGAAACGATATCGATTGCCTCTTATTGCTTTCAAAAAATTTCTAGTGTCAACATAGAACAACAGGAGTGTTGTGTCAATTTTTGTGATTTTTTGGGGTTTGTTTGGACATTTTTATGCATTAACTGGCGTTTCTAGGCATTTTATGTGCATAATTCAAATTTGAACTACCAGCACATGCTCCAATGCACTAAAGTTGGTTGAAAAATCTAATATGTGTCCTTGGGTGAATTTCTAGGTCCCATGAAAGAGATGAGAATGAAATTCAAACACCAGGGCAATGTTGATTGCCAGCGAAACGTTGAGATGCCTGGTTTTTAAATTCTAGTAAATCCTAAACTTGTCTGACATTCATGAAACTTGGCATGCTATCATGGAGCGGCACCAACATGCCATGGTAAAAAAAATGTCCCATTCGCGGCTAGTTCGGGTATATGCTTCTCACAAACCAGAGCTTCTCACAACAAGCATGATGGTTTCGGTAGGGAACATCCCACCTTTGGGGACGAAACCATATCCATTGCCTCTTATTGCTTTCGAAAAATTTCTCGTGTCAAGATAGAACAACAGGAGTGTTGTGTCAATTTTTGGGATTTTTTGGGGTTCGTTTGGACATTTTATGCATTAACTGAGTTTTCAATGCATTTATGTGCATAATACAAATTTGAACTACATGCACATGCTCCAGGTCATATAAATTTGTTGAAAAAACAAATATGTGTCCTTGGATGCATGCTTAGGTCCCATGCAAGAAATGAGAATGAATTTCAAACACCATGGCACTGTTGATTGCCGACAAAACATTGAGATGCCCGGTTTTTAAATTCTACTAAATCCAAAACTCGTCTGAAATTCATGAAACTTGGCATGCTATCATGGAATGGCACCCGACATGCTGTGGCATTTTTCATGTCCATTTTGAGAGAAGGAGCACTCGAATAATGACAGCCAACAAAGGCATTTTGAAAAAAAATAGCTGCCACTTTAATATCTCAAACGTTTGTAGAATTCAAACTATGTACGTTTTGTTAACCATTCACGTGACGCCACGTGTCTTGGTTTTAATGGCTGTAGGAGGTGCCGTGCGGACAGCTGCTTGACCTTGATTGAACGGGAGGCGTGCGAGCGTAGTCCGGTGCGCAGGCTGACCGAGAGAGGTGCAAGCTGTCCTCCAATGCGTAGGCTCACCGGGAAGCGTGCAAGCTGTATGTTGTGCAGGCTCACTGGGAAGCGAGCCCTTTGACTTCCATGGCCGCCCGCCTTGCTCGCATCCTCTCCATTAATGGTGCCCAAGCCACAGTTTAATTCGGTTTTTAAATATAAAACACTCATCGCAAACATTTTAGTTAGAACACCGGTATGCAAACCGACATCTTCCCCAAGAAGCCAAGGGAAAATGTGCCGAGCAGGATTTGTGCAGCTCTTGATCGCAAACGTTTTAGATAGAACACCCATATACAAAGTGAGAGCTATGGTCTTCCCCCTTAAGTCGAGGGAAAATCCGCATTGCAGGATTTGTGCATCCCTTCAACGCAAACGGTTGTTTTGGATGACCCGTGTGCAACCACATACAAACAATTTGGTAAGATATGCATCTGTGATATTGGGTATGTTGACATTTGTCAATCCTTGTGACACTGTAATTTGTCAAAATATGCAGCTAGAAAACACTAGCACTATCTAATTTTTGCAACTAAAATTTAGTAATTAAGCATAGATTTCATTCATAGATTAAGCAGTCGTTCTTAATTTATACAAACAGTTCAACTCGATAGCTGAACCGACCAAACTTTTCCCCAATTGTTGCCAACCACGTACTGGAATAGATAGTTCAACTATATATACTAGCTAATTTCAAGTACATTGTACAGTTCGCCACACATCTATAGTCAGATGAACTGAACAAAATAGCCCCTAAATACTACTACTACCAGGGAGGGGCTTTGTGCTACTTCCGGCAGCCTCTCCTTTGCTGAGCACGCTCAGTAAGAGGCAGAGGAGGAGGAGGAGCCTACTAAGGAGCTGGAGAAATGCAATACGGTGCCTGCCGCTGCTGCACGTTCAGCGACGCTCGCCAGCTCGAACACCCACTGCCGCTCCAGATGATCCCTCTCGAAGCGGCCGGATTGCTCGTAGATCTCCTTATTCCTCGCCTCTACGTCAGCGTGTGTTGCAGCCACGACTGCAGTAAGGCTCTTTGCAGGCTCGACAAGGCGCTTCTCCTCCTCCCGCAGGAACTCGATGTAGCGCGCAAGGTCGCTGCACGCACGTGCGGCCCTCCACCTCCTCTGCCTCCCTTCTTCGGGCGGCAGTGGCGGAGCGGGTGATGATCCCGACGGTGGACGGTGGGCTGGTGGCCACAGTGGCCAATGATGGATTGGCGGCCACGGTGGCCGATGATGGAGTGGCGGCCACGACCACCACCTCCCGCCTTCGGGCCGTGGTAGCGGAGTGGGTGATGGCCACGGTGGCCGGCAGTTGGGTGGCGGCCACGACAGCCACCTCCCGCCTTTGGGCTATGGCGACAGAGCGGGAGATGGCCCTGGCTTTCCACGGTGGTGCGGCGACAACGGCGGCTGGCAATAGCTGCCGACGGGCTGCGGCGGCGGAGCATGTGGTGGGTGTTCCACGCACACCCAACAGGAACGCCACACGCACTACACTACGCTGGGGACTGCGCTGCCGCCGCGGTTTAGCGTCCCAGCTGGAGATGTCCTCTGATGACGGTGGAGTGTCTGAGTGACGACGCCGGACCGATGCCATTGGCGATTGTGGGAGAAGCAGACGAGATAAGCTACAGGGAGGGAGGGGAAAATGCGATGCACGACTCGCCGGCCATGAGGGTTTTTATAGCAGGCCGGTTAGCATTGGGATTTTGGGGGATTTCACCGAGTCTAGAGGGAAGCTTGCGCGGGAACGGGCTCATCAAGGATTCATTGGTGCCGCTGATTGGCCAAAAGAACGCCCCTGCGCGCTGCACAAGCTTGCGATGTAAGTCGTCTGTGGTAGCGGGGTGACAAGACATGCGAGAGGAGGACGAAAGGGCACGTACACATACAGTTAATAAAAAATGTTTGCGATTTAATTACCTACTATACCCCCGTCCTGGTTTATAAGTAGGATTTAACTAATAAAATACGAATGCGTGTCGCTAAAGGTTATATCGTTGGAGTCGTATTTGAACATAGTTTCCAGCTACAATTTTTGTAACATGCGTTAACACTTTTTTGGTTAAATTTAAGACCAGCAAGCGTTTGCCTGCAACACACACGGCTTATTCCATCACAAATAGCTCGGATGGATCAACTGTATGCCACGTATCACACACGCAACTCTAATCTGATTCGTGCTTGATGCCTCTGACATTGCTCGTACAGTTCATCTTATTTGACACGTATCACTGTGCCGGCCTCTGCTCGCGTCCCTCGGCAAGCTCTGCTCACCGTTAGGCGCCACAGCGCGCTCTGCTCATGTCCGTCGGCGCGCTCGGCTTGTGGACAGCTTTTCCTTGCGCGTTCAACTGCTATATGCATATGTATATGGTTGCTCGCCGTTGAGGCGGCCGCGGAGCGCTCTACTGGCGTCCCTCCGCGCGCGCTCTGCCAGCGGTCGGGCATGCGCATGATCACGTCGGGGCCCCCATATGCATGTGGTTACGCCACGCACGTTTCCACACGATGCAGTTACGTGCGGCACGATGGAGTTACGCGCTGCAAATTAGAACTGCCATCAGGGCCTGCCGATATTCCTGGTCGTCCGGCTTCCCCTTTAATTCCCACGGCCATTATAACCTTAGTCTCTGAAGGAAATATGCCCTAGAGGCAATAATAAAGTTATTATTTATTTCCTTATATCATGATAAATGTTTATTATTCATGCTAGAATCGTATTAACCGGAAACATAATACATGTGTGAATACATAGACAAACATAATGTCACTAGTATGCCTCTACTTGACTAGCTCGTTAACCAAAGATGGTTGTGTTTCCTAAACCATAGACATGAGTTGTCATTTGAATAACGGGATCACATCATTAGGAGAATGATGTGATTGACTTGATCCATTCCGTTAGCTTAGCACTTGATCGTTTAGTATGTTGTTATTGCTTTCTTCATAACTTATACATGTTCCTACAACTATGAGATTATGCAACTCCCGTTTACCGGAGGAACACTTTGTGTGCTACCAAACGTCACAACGTAACTGGGTGATTATAAAGGAGCTCTACAGGTGTCTCCAAAGGTAGATGTTGAGTTGGCGTATTTCGAGATTAGGTTTTGTCACTCCGATTGTCGGAGAGGTATCTCTAGGCCCTCTCGGTAATGCACATCACTATAAGCCTTGCAAGCAATGTAGCTAATGAGTTAGTTACAGAATGATGCATTGCATAACGAGTAAAGAGACTTGCCGGTAACGAGATTGAACTAGGTATTAAGATACCAACGATCGAATCTCGGGCAAGTAACATACCGATGGCAAAGGGAACAATGTATGTTGTTATGCGGTTTGACCGATAAAGATCTTCGTAGAATATGTAGGAGCCAATATGAGCATCCAGGTTCCGCTATTGGTTGTCTACATAGTTCTCGAACCCGTAGGGTCCGCACGCTTAAAGTTAGATGACAGTTATATTATGAGTTCATGTGTTTTGATGTACCGAAGGTAGTTCGGAGTCCCGGATGTGATCACGGACATGACGAGGAGTCTCAAAATGGTCGAGACATGAAGATTGATATATTGGACGACTGTATTCGGACACCGGAATGGTTTCGGGGGTTATCGGATATATACTGGAGTACCGGGGGGTTACCGGAACCCCTCCCCCCCAGGGGGCGGGGTTAATGGGCCTCATGGGCCCAAAGTGGAGACGAGGTGGGGAGGCCAGGGCAGGTCGCGCGCCCCCTCCCCCTCTAGTCCGAATAGGACAAGGAGGGGGGCGGCCCCCCCTTTCCTTCCTCCCCTCTCTCCCTTCCTTCCCCCTTTCCTACTTGGACAAGGAAAGGAGGGAGTCCTACTCCCGGTGGGAGTAGGACTCCTCCTGGCGCACCCCCTCCTGGCCGGCCGCCCCTCCCCCTTGCTCCTTTATATACGGGGGCAGGGGGGCACCTCTAGACACAACAACAATTGATCCTTGAGATCTATTAGCCATGTGCGGTGCCCCCTCCACTATATTCCACCTTGATAATATCGTAGCAGTGCTTAGGCGAAGCCCTACGTCGGTAGAACATCATCATCGTCACCATGCCGTCGTGCTGACGGAACTCTCCCTCGACACTCGGCTGGATCGGAGTTTGAGGGACGTCATCGAGCTGAACATGTGCAAGAACTCAGAGGTGCCGTGTTTTCGGTGCTCGATCGGTCGGGCCGTGAAGACGTACGACTACATCAACCGCGTTGTGCTAACGCTTATGCTTTTGGTCTATGAGGGTACGTAGACAACACTCTCCCCTCTTGTTGCTATGCATCACCATGATCTTGCGTGTGCGTAGGAATTTTTTTGAAATTACTACGTTCCTCAACAGTGGCATCCGAGCCTGGTTTTATGCATAGATGTAATATGCACGAGCAGAACACAAGTGAGTTGTGGGCGATACAAGTCATACTGCTTACCAGCATGTCATACTTTGGTTCGGCGGTATTGTTGGATGAAGCGGCCCAGACCGACATTATGCGTACGCTTACGCGAGACTGGTTCTACCGACGTGCTTTGCACATAGGTGGCTGGCGGGTGTCAGCTTCTCCAACTTTAGTTGAACCGAGTGTGGCTATACGCGGTCCTTGAGAAGGTTAAAACAACACTAACTTGACGAACTATCGTTGTGGTTTTAATGCATAGGTAAGAACAGTTCTTGCTCAGCCCGTAGCAGCCACGTAAAACTTGCAACAACAAAGTAGAGGCCGTCTAACTTGTTTTTGCAGGGCATGTTGTGATGTGATATGGTCAAGACGTGATGCTATATTTTATTGTATGAGATGATCATGTTTTGTAACCGAGTTATCAGCAACTGGCAGGAGCCATATGGTTGTCGCTTTATTGTATGCAATGCAATCGCCCTGTAATTGCTTTACTTTATCACTAAAAGGTAGCAATAGTCGTATAAGCAATAGGTGGTGAAACGACAACAATGCTACGATGAAGATCAAGGTGTCACGCCGGTGACGATGGTGATCATGACGGTGCTTCGGAGATGGTGATCACAAGCACAAGATGATAATGGCCATACCATATCACTTATATTAATTGCGTGTAATATTTATCCTTTATGCATCTTATTTTGCTTTGATTGACGGTAGCATTATAAGATGATCTCTCACTAAATTTCAAGGTAGAAGTGTTCTCCCTGAGTATGCACCAATGCGAAAGTTCTTCATGCTGAGATAGCACGTGATGATCGGGTGTGATAGGCTCTACATTCAAATACAACGGGTGCAAAATAGTTGCACACGCGGAATACTCAGGTTAAACTTGACGAGCCTAGCATATACAGATGTGGCCTCGGATCACTGAGACCGAAAGGTCGAGCGTGAATCATATAGTAGATATGATCAACATAGTGATGTTCACCATTGAAAACTACTCCATCTCACATGATGATCGGACATGGTTTAGTTGAGTTGGATCACGTGATCACTTAGATGATTAGAGGGATGTCTATCTAAGTGGGAGTTCTTAAGTAATATGATTAATTGAACTTGAATTTATCATGAATTTAGTACCAGATAGTATTTTGCTTGTCTATGTTTGTTGTAGATAGACGGCTCGTGTTGTTGTTCCGTTGAATTTTAATGTGTTCCTTGAGAAAGCTAAGTTGAAAGATGATTGTAGCAATTACACAGACTAGGTCCGTAACTTGAGGATTATCCTCATTGCTGCACAGAAGAATTACGCCCCGAAGCACCGCCGGTGTCGAACTGCTTTGTAGATGCAACTGATGACGTTAAGAACGTCTAGCAGAGTAAAGCTGATGACTACTCGATAGTTCAATGTGCCATGCTTTACGGCTTAGAATCGGGACTTCAACGACATTTTGAACGTCATGGAGCATATGAGATGTTCCAGGAGTTGAAGTTACTATTTCAAGCAAATGCCCGGATTGAGAGATATGAAGTCTCCAATAAGTTCTATAGCTGCAAGATGGAAGAGAATAGTTCTGTCAGTGAACATATACTCAAAATGTCTGGGTATAATAATCACTTGATTCAACTGGGAGTTAATCTTCCTGATGATAGTGTCATTGACATAATTCTTCAATCACTGCCACCAAGCTACAAGAGCTTCGTGATGAACTATAATATGCAAGGGATGGACAAGACTATTCTCGAGCTCTGCGCAATGCTAAAAGTTGCGGAGGTAGAAATCAAAAAGGAGCATCAAGTGTTGATGGTCAATAAGACCACCAGTTTCAAGAAAAAGGGTAAAGGGAAGAAGAAGGGGAATGTAATGCCCTCGATGCGGCTATAACTCCCACGTGTCGAAGCACGACTTAGAGGCATAACCGCATTGAAAGCAATGTCGCAAGTGAGGTAATCTTCGCACAACCCATGTAATACATAAGGGAAAGAGATACATAGTTGGCTTACAGTCGCCACTTCACACAATACATAAATAAACATCCATCATTTAGTTTACACTCAAGGTCCGGCTACGGAACCAAAATAAAAGAAGACTACCCCAAATGCAACACAGATCCCCGATCGTCCCAACTGGGCTCCACTACTGATCGCCTGGAAATGAAACATAGTAACGACCAAGGGCCTCATCAAATTCCCACTTCAGCTCAGTTGCGCCATCTGCGCTAGTATCATCGGTACCTGCATATGTTTTGGTAGAATCTGTGAGCCACGAGGCCTCAGCAATCTCACACCCGCGAGATCAAGACTATTTAAGCTTAAGGGAATGGTGGTGTAATGAGGTGGAGCTGCTGCAAGCGACTAGCATATATGGTGGCTACATCGCAAAAGAGAGCGAGAAGAGAAGCAAGGCACGGTCGTGAAGCTAGTAGCGATCAAGAAGTGATCCTGAAACTACTTACGTCAAACGTAACTCCAACACCGTGTTCACTTCCCGGACTCCGCCGAGAAGGGACCATCACGGTTACACACGCGGTTGATGTATTTTAATTAAGGTCAACTTCGGGTTTTCTACAACCGGACATTAACAAATTCCCATCTGCCTCATAACCACGGGCACGGCTTTCGAAAGATAATACCCTGCAGGGGTGTCCCAACTTAGCCCATCACAAGCTCTCACGGTCAACAAAGGAATAAACCTTCTCCCGGGAAGACCCGATCAGTCTCGGAATCCCGGTTCGCATGACATTTCTACAATGGTAAAACAAGACCAGCAAAGCCTCCCGAATGTGCCGACAAATCCCGATAGGAGCTGCACATATCTCGTTCTCAGGGCACACCGGATGAGCAGTCCGTACAACTAAAACCAGACCCCAAGTTTCCTTGAGGGGGCGCTGCAAAGCGCTCTAGTTTGGACCAACACTCAGAGGGGCATTGGCCTGGGGGGTTAAATAAAGATGACCCAAGGGAAAAAGGCTTAGGTGGCAAATGGTAAAACCAAGGTTGGGCCTTGCTGGAGGAGTTTTATTCAAAGCGAACTGTCACGGGAGTCCCATAAATCACCCAACCGCGTAAGGAACGCAAAATCAAGGAACATAACACCGGTATGACGGAAACTAGGGCGGCAAGAGTGGAACAAAACACCAGGCATAAGGCCGAGTCTTCCACCCTTTACCAAGTATATAGATGCATTAATTAAAACAATAGATATTGTGATATCCCAAAATATCCATGTTCCGACCAGGAACAAACTTCATCTTCACCTGCAACTAGCAACGCTATAAGAGGGGCTGAGCAAAAGCGGTGACATAGCCAAACAACGGTTTGCTAGGACAGGATGGTTAGAGGTTTGACATGGCAATATGGGTGGCATGATATAGCAAGTGGTAGGTATCGCAGCATAGGCATAGCAAAAGAGCGAGCATCTAGCAAGCAAAGATAGAAGTGATATCGAAGGTATGGTCATCTTGCCTGCAAGGTTCTCAGAGTTGTCGAAGGCTTGATCCTTGTAGGCGTTCTCAACAGGTTCCTCATACACGTACTCGTCTCCCGGCTCTACCCAAAGCAAGAACACAAGCAATGGAACCACAATCAAACATGGAGAAATGCACAAGCAATATGATGCAATACATGACATGCTATGCGAGATGTGATATGCAATGCATATGCGGGCTCCGGAAAGGAAAATGATGAACAAGGCATCAACTTGGCAAACCAAGTATGCCGCTGGAAAGATGAGATGATTTCGGTTGAAATCGATATAAAGATCACCGGAATAGGATGCACGGTTTGCAAATGACAAGCAAAACAAGAATGACGCAAATCTGCGTTTAACAGCACGATGCTACTTAGCATGCAAAAAGAAACTATGCTACAGCACCCCAACATAAAAACAAAGCATATGGCAGTGATCTACAGGAGATGCTTAACAAAATAGGAACACTGAGCTACGGCTAAATCACATCATAACAGGCTCAAACAAGCATGGTGAAAGTGCAAAAAATATCAGGTTCACAGACTTAGTGAAAATACTAGTATGCCAGAATTTAACATCAGGAAAGCATGTTTAGAGCAAGCAAACAACATGCTACAGGAACTTATAATAGCAAAACAAGGCATGACATGATTCTACTCAAAGCATAGATCAAAAGTCCCTTACTGACCATAAGCCAAAAAGGCCCATAAGAAATGATGGCACCCATGTAAACATAGCAAGTTTCATTACAGATCTCAGACTTGACAGAAAAACTGGGCATGGCAAAAACAGATAACAAGTAGGCATGTTCGTGAGCTCGATGCACTCACTACAGAGCCTCTCATGATAAACTAAGCATACACCCATGAAGAAGACATGGCATAGAAGCTATACATGGCAAGAACAACATCATAGCATACACGGATCAACTACAACAACCTAGTGAAAATTGAATCTCATGTAAACAATCTGCCAGGAAACATTTTGAAGCAAAAGTAGAGCACGAAAATAACATGCTAGACTACTCCATAAATGCCAACAAAGGCATGGATGGATAGAGCACATCCATATGTTCAAAACACCCTTACTGATCATGCTCAAAATGGGCATAGATCTCTCTGAAACAACATGAACACATGGCATAAAAATAACAGCAGGACATGACTTAGTGAAACTACTAAGTTCCTGAAATCAGCAACATTATCATCCCTAGTTTGCATGCTTGTGCTAGTCACCACATAGATCACAAAAATACATGGCATACACCCCTGGAAAGATGGCATGGCATAGTTCAACACACATGTAGGTCTCAAGTTCATAAGGTGCACACATTAATCATGGCAAAATGATAAAGTGCAAGTTACATTAAGAAATGAAACTAACATCACATAGCCCTCTTCCAACAGCATTTCGGGCATCAAGATGAGCTCAAATGTAAATAGTGCAATGAGATGAAATGATGTACTCATTGAGGCGAATAATTTGATATATTATACGCACGAAACGGAGCTATGGATGCAGAGATGTGATGCGAAGAACATGCAATGATTTTATCACAGGAAAAAAAGACAGTGAAATAAACGGGGGGTGGGGGGAGAATCAACCGGGCCGAACTGGATCGGATCTAGGTCCGAGGTCGCCGGAGCTAGATGCCGGAGGCGGGGACAATGGCGGCCGGAGGGAGGAGAGCGAGGCCGGCGGCGGGGGCGGGTGGGCCGGAGTCGGAGGAGGCTGCGGCGGAGGGTTGAGAACTCGGCGGCGGCGGCGCTCGGCGGCCGGAGGCGGCGCGAGGAGATCCGGCGGCGGCGGTTGGCGGCGACCAGCGGAGGCGACAAGGCGCCGGGCGCACGGCGAACAGGCACCGCGCGGGGCGGGCGGCGCTGGAGGACGCGGCGGCCGGCGGCGCTGCGGCGCGCGGCGCCACCGTGTCGTCTTGTGATTCGCCCGCCGGCCTTGCGGCGGACGCGTCCGATCCGATCCGGACGTGTCCGGCGGCGCGGAGGGGAATTTCGCTAGGGTTAGGGGGAATTGATCCGGGATTTCGGGGGAGGAGGCATATTTATAGGTAGAGGGAGCTAGGAGACTCCAAATGGGGTGCGGTTTTCGCCCACACGATCGTGATCGAACGACCGAGAGCATGGAGGTGACTTAGATGGGTTATTGGGCTGTTTTGGCAGGGTGTTGGGCTGCAACTTAAAAGAGGCCTTTGCGAGAGTGCGGTTAACCGTTGGAGTATCAAACGAGCTCCAAATGACCCGAAACTTGACAGGTGGTCTACCGGTGTTATACCAGGGCCACTTGGCAAGGCTTAGTCCATTCCGAGAATGTTCAACACCCGCACACGAAAAGAGACAAGAGGGGTGCACCGGTGCATGTGGGAGTGTCGGAATGCAAAACGGACAACGGGGAAAATGCTCGGAATCATGAGACGAACACGTATGCGAATGAGATGCACATGATGACATGATATGAGATGCATGACATGAACAAAAAGCAAAACAAAAGACAAAACCCAACCATGGAGGGAATATCATAGCACAATGCCGAAAATGGCAAGAGTTGGAGTTACAAATATGGAAAGTTACATCTGGGGTGTTACAACACTCCACCACTACAAGAGGATCTCGTCCCGAGATCTAGGACTGAAAGAACTCCGGATATTCGGAACAGAGGTGATCCTCGCGCTCCCAGGTGGCTTCTCGGTCGGAATGGTGTGACCACTTCACTTTCAGGAATTTGATTGACTTGTTGCGAGTCTTGCGCTCGGTTTCTTCAAGAATAGCAACGGGGTGCTCAAGATAAGAGAGATCTTCTTGGAGGTCAATTTCTTCAAAGTTGATAGTGCGCTCAGAATCTTGAAGCACTTGCGGTTGTGACACGTGAAACACATCGTGCACGTTTGCAAAATTTGTGGAAGCTCAAGTTGATAGGCGAGATCGCCTCTTTTGCCAATGATCTTGAAAGGACCCACGTATCTAGGGGCAAGCTTCCTTTGATACCGGGCGGCGAGTGCCTTTCATTGGAGAGACGCGAGGTAGACATGGTCTTCGATTTCAAAAGCCACATCACGGTGCTTGTCATCATAATAGCCCTTCCGCGCGATTCGCTGCTTTGAGATTCTCACGAATGACTTTGCACATTTCTTCGGCTTCTGTGATCAAGTCGTTGCCAAGAAGTTGGCGTTCACCTGTCTCGGACCAATTGAGAGGAGTACGGCACTTTCTGCCATAGAGAATTTCGAATGGGGCCTTGCCCGAACTCGCTTGGAAGCTGTTGTTGTAGGAGAATTCGGCATATGGAAGACACTCTTCCCACTTCATGCCAAAGGAAATGACACAAGCCCTGAGCATTTCTTCAAGGATTTGATTGACTCGCTCGACTTGGCCACTTGTTTGAGGATGGAAAGCTGTGCTGAAACGAATGTTGGTGCCCATGGCCTTCTGAAAAGAATCCCAGAACTTAGAAGTGAAGATGCTTCCACGGTCTGAAGAGATCAATTGCAGAATACCGTGCAAGGAGACAATTCTGGAGGTGTATAGCTCTGCCAGGTGAGCTGCTGTGATAGATTCTTTGATAGGAAGAAAATGAGCCACTTTAGTAAGCTTGTCAATGACAACGAAGATTGCATCATTTCCACGCTTGGACTTAGGAAATCCAGTCACGAAGTCCATCTCGATATGATCAAACTTCCATTCTGGAATAGCAAGAGGTTGGAGGAGACCCGCTGGTCTTTGATGTTCTGCTTTCACCCTTCTGCAGACATCACATTCATTCACGAATTGAGCAATTTCTCGCTTCATTCGAGTCCACCAATACGACTGCTTGAGGTCATGGTACATCTTTGTACTTCCAGGATGAATGGATAGGAGGGAATTGTGTGCCTTTCATGATGACTTTTCTCAGATCGCCTTTAGGAACCACAATACGATCCTCGAAGAAAAGAGTATCTTTGTCATCCAAGCGATAGCACTTGTATTTGGAAATGCCCTTGTCAATACCATGTTTCACCTTCTTCACCATGGTATCCAGGAGTTGTGCCTCACGAATTTGATCTTCCAAAGTAGGAGAGACTATGAGGTTGGCAAGAAAGCCTTGAGGAACAACTTGAAGATTCAGCTTGCGGAAAGCTTCACAAAGATCCGGTTGGAAGGGCTTGAGAATTAAGCTGTTGCAATAAGCCTTTCTGCTCAAAGCATCTGCAATCACATTCGCCTTGCCAGGAGTATATTCAATACTTGGATTGTACTCTTGAATCATTTCGACCCATCGAGTTTGCCTGAGGTTGAGGTTTGATTGAGTGAAGATATACTTGAGACTCTTGTGATCGGTGAAAATGTCCACTTTCCTTCCCAACAAGAGATGTCTCCATGTTATCAATGCATGGACAACTGCCGCCAACTCGAGATCGTGAGTGGGGTAGTTCTTTTCGTTGGGCTTCAACTGACGAGAGGTATAGGCCACAACTTTCTTCTCTTGCATTAACACAGCACCGAGACCTTGAAGAGAAGCATCACAGAATACTTCGAATGGCTTGGATTCATCAGGAGGAGTCAAGACAGGAGCTGTGACTAGCTTTTCCTTGAGGGTGTTGAAAGCGACATCACACTCAAAGGCCCGACATACTTGACATGCTTCTGGAGGAGGTTGGAAAGAGGCTTTGCAATCTTAGAGAAGTTCTCAACGAATCTTCGGCAATAGCTTGCAAGACCGAGAAAACTGCGGAGCTGCTTGACATTCTGAGGAGGTTCCCAATTCACAATTGAAGACACCTTCTCGGGATTAATAGCGATGCCCTTGGTGGAGATGATCTGACCAAGATAAAGAACTTCATCAAGCCAGAACTCACCTTTGGAAAACTTCGCATAGAATTGATGCTCTCTGAGCTTGTCGAGCACCAATCGCAAATGTTTGGCATGATCCTGCTTGTTCTTGGAGAAGACCAAAATATCATCGAGATACACCAAGACGAAATCATTGGTGTAGGGGTTGAAGATAAAGTTCATCATTCGAGAGAATGTTGGAGGAGCATTGAAAAGGCCGAAAGACATGACAGTATATTCATAAGAACCAAAGCTTGTTCTCAATCTTTGTCTTGGGAATATCTTGTTCACGAATGCGAATCGATGATAACCCATACGGAGGTCAAGCTTGGAGAATACTTTAGCACCTTTGAGTTGCTCGAAAAGCTCATTGATGTTGGGAAGTGGATACTTGTTCTTGATTGTCTTCTTATTCAATGGACGGTAATCGACACAAAGTCGGTCCGTGCCATCCTTCTTCTGGACAAAAGAACTCCACATCCCCATGGAGATGAACTCGATCCGATAAAACCCGAGACGCTCTTGTTCATCGAGCTGCTTCTTCAATTCTTTCAGCTCCTTGGGTCCAAGCTTGTAAGGACGCTTGCAAACGGGTTCGATGCGGGCTCAAGATCGATAACGAATTCGACTGGCCGATGCAGAGGCATACCCGGAAGCTCTTCTGGAAAGACATCTTGGTACTCACAAACGACTGGAATCTGAGAGATAGCATCCAACTCACCCTTCTCATTGAGAGAAAACAACCGAATGGTTTCATCACGAGCGGCATAGATGATAACATCCTCAGAAGAGTGTGTCAATTGAATTTCCCTGGCAGCACAATCAAGCTGAGCCTTGTGCTTAGAAAGCCAGTCCATACCGAGAATTAGATCAATATCCAAATCACCAAGGACAATTGGTTTAGACAGAAATTTGTAGTCGCCCATCTTGATAGAAACCTCCGGGACGAAATTATTAGCTGTCATTTGCTTACCCGGGGACACAACTGATAAAGAACTAGGCAATGCTTGAAAACCCAACTCATGCTTAGATGCAAAAGGTCTTGAGATGAAAGAAAGTGAAGCACCAGTATCAAATAAGACTTTTGCAGGAATATCATTAACGGAGAGATTACCCATTATCACATCTCAAGAATCCTCTTGCTGAGCTGCATTCATCATGTTCACCTTGCGGACTTGGGATTATGCTTGACCAAGCATTGCTTGAAGACCTCACAGGAGGAGGAGGAGGAAGGCGCCTTCGGTTGAAGCATTTGTTCGCATAGTGACCCTTCTGCTGGCACTTGTTGCAGGTCACCTCTGAGAGCGGACGGTGATAAGGAGCATTTGACCTTGGAGCTTGAGGCTGAGACTTGTTCTGATAGGCTGGGTTGGGCGGGTGGAAAGATCCACGACCACCTGAGTTCTTCTGTTGATAAGGCTGACGGAACGGAGGAGGAGGAAGGTAGAACTTTTGCTGCTTAGCTGCGCCTTGAGAGGAAGAAGAAGACTGAACTGCATCCCTGTTTCTCTTCTTTGAAGCCTCACACTTGAGCTGAGCACCTTCTTGCTTGAGGGCCATATTGTAGAATTGATCAAACTGAGTAGGCTCAACAAGAATGAGAGCTAACTGCAGATCCTCTCTAAGGCCACCTCTGAATTGATAGATCATACTCTTTTCATCAGGAACATCTTGTTTAGCGAAGCGAGCAAGTTTCTGAAACTGTATGTTGTATTCGTACACTGACATATTGCCTTGCTTGAGATTGCGGAACTCCTCACGCTTGCTCTCAACAACACTGGTAGGAATGTGGTGACCTTTAAAGTCCCGACAGAAATCAGTCCAAGTAATCACTCGACCTCCGCTGGAATCCTTGTATTGCTGGAACCAATCACCGCTCGATCCTTGAGCTGAAAAGACGCGAACTTGACGTAGTCCTCGTGTCGACATTGCTGCATTCAAATGCTTGTTGATATCCACGAGCCAATCGTCGGTGTCGTGGCCTCGACACGATGGTGAAAGACTTTGGCTGATTTGCAAGGAACTGGTTGAGGGTAGAGAACTGAGGCTGATGGTAGAACTGCCCTTGACCTTGATTCCTTGGTTGCCTTGGCCTTGGTTACGCTCTTGCATCACTGGATCAACAAGCGAAGGTTGGCGTTTGTGGTTGCCATCAAAGTTTGCCATGCCTCGGAGGCGGAGGTGGAGGTGGAGGGTTCGCCTTACTCCCATCATCTGCGTTCCGGATTACGGACGTTGGCGGAGCCATCCTGAAGAGGGTGACATACGCTAGCATCTTGATAGACAGATAGACAAGTTGAATCAACAGATAGAATTTGCAACATATAGTCTTCACAATAAACATTCGAACAGGGATGAACGAATGAATTCCAAAGTAAACATCACGTCCATTAAGGTGAGAAGCCACTTGATAAGAGATTGATGAATGAAAATAAAAACAAGGTATGAATGGAACAAATAAGTGGTAAGGATTACCCAATCACAAACCAAATATCTGCGGGAAGAAGTGCTAGAGCTACTTGAATCCCACCTATAAACTCCCGAAACTTTCTGGTTATGCAATCAGGTGTTGGGGATACAGGGGAAGTAATATATCTCACCCAAACTAACAATCCCTACATCCAGCTGTATCCATCCGTCAACACATAACCAAGAAACCTTCAGAAATCGTGTACCTCAACCTTCGAAAAGCATCCATTATATGAGTCATGGCAATACTCCCGTACTCACCTCAGTACTGGGTTATCGGGGTTATCTCACCAACAACTGTACAAAAGAGATTTTCGATGTCGGCGTACTAAACTCAGGTATTCCAGAACTGCAATGATAAAATTATGACGACAACACCTCAGAGCTCAACTCCCCGGGACACTTCCACTAAACCCCTGACAGGAGGCACCAAGACAATGTTCTCATCATAAAACCATCGGAACGATTCCAAGATACCCGCGAGATCCTAAATTTTTTTTAGTGAAATTTGAGGAGAGGAAAGTCAAAACTCTACGTCAGGATGCCTTACCAGAGCGATGAAGAGACTGAGGAGTAAAAAGAATTCCTAACTCTCCGATATATATAATCCTAAATGACTCAAAACATTTTTCTAGACACAACTCGGCCGCTAAAAACGATCAAGCAGTGGGGCTCCTAAGGTCGGGGAAGGCTCTGATTACCAACTTGTAACGCCCTCGATGCGGCTATAACTCCCACGTCGGCTAACGACTTAGAGGCATAACCGCATTGAAAGCAATGTCGCAAGTGAGGTAATCTTTGCACAACCCATGTAATACATAAGGGAAAGAGATACATAGTTGGCTTACAGTCGCCACTTCACACAATACATAAATAAACATCCATCATTCAGTTTACACTCAAGGTCCGGCTACGGAACCAAAATAAAAGAAGACTACCCCAAATGCAACACAGATCCCCGATCGTCCCAACTGGGCTCCACTACTGATCGTCTGGAAATGAAACATAGTAACGACCAAGGGCCTCATCAAATTCCCACTTCAGCTCAGTTGCGCCATCTGCGCTAGTATCATCGGTACACGATCTGTTTTGGTAGAATCATGAGCCACGAGGACTCAAAGAATCTCACACCATGAGATCAAGACTATTTAAGCTTAAGGGAATGGTGGTGTAATGAGGTGGAGCTGCTGCAAGCGACTAGCATATATGGTGGCTACATCGCAAAAGAGAGCGAGAAGAGAAGCAAGGCACGGTCGTGAAGCTAGTAGCGATCAAGAAGTGATCCTAAAACTACTTACGTCAAACATAACTCCAACACCGTGTTCACTTCCCGGACTCCGCCGAGAAGGGACCATCACGGTTACACACGCGGTTGATGTATTTTAATTAAGGTCAACTTCGGGTTTTCTACAACCGGACATTAACAAATTCCCATCTGCCTCATAACCATGGGCACGGCTTTGAAAGATAATACCTGCAGGGGTGTCCCAACATAGCCCATCACAAGCTCTCACGGTCAACGAAGGAATAAACCTTCTCCCGGGAAGACCCGATCAGTCTCGGAATCCCGGTTCGCATGACATTTCGACAATGGTAAAACAAGACTAGAAAAGCCTCCCAAATGTGCCGACAAATCCCGATAGGAGCTGCACATATCTCATTCTCAGGGCACACCGGATGAGCAGTCCGTACAACTAAAACCAGACCCCAAGTTTCCTTGAGGGGGCGCTGCAAAGCGCTCTAGTTTGGACCAACACTCAGAGGAGCATTGGCCCGGGGTGTCGTGGATTTGTCACGGCAGATGTCCTAGCATAAGGACTTAGTCGTGGAGCCATCGCTACGGGTTTACTTGTAGGGGTTAAAACGGACACAAAGACACGAGGGTTTTATACTAGTTCGGCCCCTTCGATGAAGGTAAAAGCCTACGTCTAGTTGTGATGGAATTGATGTAGTCTCGATGGCTAGGGAGCAAACAAGCTTCGCCTAGGCTCGAGTTGTGGTTGTCTGTCTTGAACCATGCCGGTCGTCCCTTATATACATGAGTGGCGCCCGTCGGTTTGCGAGTCCCAACCGGTTCATATTCATATCCCGTCGGTCTCTCTCTCTCTATTCTAACTTACAAGACAAGTTTATACATCGGGCGGTTTACGGCTACAAGTTCTAAACCGACTATAGGCCTTGGGCCTTTCCATGACTACACCACTAGCGGGGCTAACCCGGCCCAAATGCGGCGGTTTATACCTAGTGGTAACATCCCCAACATTAGGCCCAGTTGATTTGAACTGGTTCATGTCAATCCTTCATAAAACCTGCATCTTGGACATCTTCTTTGTGTAATAAATCGTCACGTTGTCATCGCTTCTGATCACTGTATACCGGCATGACATCATTGCTTCTGGTCACTGTAAACCGGCATGACGTCATCTTGAAGTTTATCCTTTATAACGCCTTCTTAATGACCGTCCCTGGATTTACCGCTTGTGATATATTTACTGCCCCTTATAAATAAGACCGAAGGGTCATTCTGTTTTCTCCCTTCGCTTCCTCTTCTTCTTCCTCGCGCCGCTGCCTCTGGAGCTCCGTCGTCACCATCAATCGTCTGCTTCGACCTTGGCCGCTGCATCAACCTGTTTGGACCAGAATACTGCGTATTTCTCCGCATCTCCTTCGTTTCCGGTAAATCTCCTGCCCTTCTTTAGTCATTCGTCATCTTAGATCTGTTTCTAGGCTCAAGCTTCATACCACGTTCTTCGTATGCTCTCACCTTTCTAGCTTTTGAACCATGCTATGAATCCTTTTACGTACCAAACGAAGGCTCCCCTTATCCGCCGCACTTTCTTATCTGAACCCCATAGATTTTCTCGCATATATATACCTTTACGGCACATCCTGTTTCTTCTTTGCTTTACGTGGCGCTTTTCTGTTTTTTACGAAAACTCACGTTTGATCCATAATAAACATGAACTCTTGTGAAACCTGTTTCTGTCCATTTTCTTTGAAGCCAAGATTAGGCGGTTTAACTCATCATAATATCAAAAATTGCTAAACCGGCATCGGCACACCATTAGTCCCCGTGTTGAACCGCCAACATATATCTGACATATCGTATCGAACTGATTTATCGGAACATCCTCCGGTTTACCATATCTTGGATTAATTACTCTGTAATAAGTACTTTCTTAAACCGGATTCTTCTCCTTGTAGACCTCATGATGGCCAAACAGGTGTATGAATGCAACTGGGTCCCTTCCCGCGTCTCTGAGACACAACTGAATGAGTTAGTGTCAATTGGCGCTTTGGATGACCGAAACACCATCCATTGGAGGGTTCTGGTGAGAATGTCCTCCACTCCCGGGAAGGTGAAGTTGTAGTTTTCGCGGATCACTTGTTCCGGGTTTCAAACCGCCGGGTCAAAGTTTTACCGGGCGTAATGGCCAACTTTCAACTCCGTCCCCAAGATATCGGCCCCAATTCATTACCAACTTGTGCCATTTTCAAGTCTGTCGAAGCTTATCGCAAGAGGAGCCTTACATTGAGCTGTTCCGGATCTCTTCCACCTAAACCGTCGTGCGAATTCACCGATGGCCCCAATACCGAATTGGGCGGTATGGCTATCGAGAAGAGGAAAGAGATTACTTATCCCCACGCAAGCTCCACTCTCATCCCAAAGAGTGGAGCGCAACTTGGTTCTCTCGAGAGACACCTCCTCAAGGTGAAAATCCTTTACCGGTTTCCGTCCGGGCGGCTCAGCAACACACATCCCTTTCATAGCGATTGACCGCGAAGAGAGAAGAAAATCGCTCCCCAACTATCAAGCTCCGGGCCTTCATGGCCAACGGTTTGACTGGAATCGATCTGGCACGCTGCTGGTTATCTTGGGGCATATTGCCTCTGAGCCGGCGTTCCGGTTTGATGTGCCAGTATACCGGCAGTGTCGATGACCCACTCCGACACACCAAACTGGAATTGTCTCGAAGATGAAGTCACAGATTCAATGAGGAAGATCTTGAATGAACGGAGCACCTCGTGCCCAAACCGCTTGGCTCCTTACTGCACCTTCAACGCACCTCCTGCGGTAAGCCTCTGACTGCCATCATTAAATTTTACCATTACTTTCATACTTGCAATTCTCAACTATTTTCGATCCAGGGTGATGATCCGTTTTGGAGCAAGAAACTCTCGCAAGATAAAGTGGACAAGGCTGGGCGGCAAAACCGGCCCAAAACAAAAGTTGTTAAGAAATCCGCCCACAAGAGGAAAACCACGGCCGTGCGATCCGACCATCGATGATGATGTGGGTAATCCGAACTTGATTCTCTTGGCTTGTTTTTACCGTCTTATTGATGGCGATGTTTGTCGGGCGATCTTTGAAGCCAAAGAACGCTGGATTTGCCGAGGTAACCATTCTCTCTTCCGACTCAACAAACTTACCTTCACCAAAATTTCGCCGGCAAACCGGAAAGTTAACTTTTCTCATCCTCTTGCTCACTTGGATCCCAAACTTCTTATGAAGACGCAGCAGCACGAGGCCCGCCCAAGACTACCCTAAGACAATGACGGTAGTTACCTCTGCGGTTTACCAAACAGCCCGCTCGAAGCGCCGCACCGAGGTTTCCAACCATTTTATTACCTTGAATTCCAAAGCGGGTTTATTCCGTCAACCTCTTAATCCGTCCGACTCGATTATCGGTCACTTCTCATTCATCCTCGGGCGAATCGTCACCACTCAGCTACCACCATCAAGATAGCTGTTGGGTAAGTCAATATGACCACATGTTTGTCAATTTCTTACGTAGTGTATGTGCCTTATTTCTTAATCTTTTTGTTTCTTCAGCACTAAACCGAAACCCAGCAAGAAAGCTTGCTTGGAGAAAACAACCGAAGAGGCTGTCGCTTCAGATCATGAGCAGGCGCCGGATCGTGAAAATGTTGCTTTTGAAGACATTCCGAGCGATCCCCCGGTTCAAGAAGATGTGATTCCAGAGGAGAATCCTATGGATGTCTCAATGTCTGTTGATCCACCTGCCAGTACCATCCGGTCCGAAAAGCCTCACAACCCTGCCAAAACCACTATGCCCACACAATCCGTCGAATCGAAAGATGACGACGTGGTAATTACTGGAACAGGCCACTCTGAACCGGGGAATACCGCGACTCTAACCCGGCACACTGTGAAAGAGGACTCTTCCACTTTTAACAAAGGAAAGTGGAATGCAGAGCTGGAAACATATGCCGCTATGAGCGCCCAAGACCTTCATTCCGGATATCTGAACCGGCTTTACAAAGAGCCGTGATTACGGCTGGCTTGGTGAAACCGATGAGAGATAAGTTTGAGGTAACGCTCCTTTCCTTATTACCGATATAGTAATCCTTGTAGCCCCCAAGGGCGGTTTGCAATCTTTGATCAAACTGGTACTTGATAATTTTCTTTGATAGACTTTGCAATCTTCCTCACGACCACCAAGGCGGTTTAAGTATGTAAACCTAAACCGGTACTCCAAAACTGCTTGTCAACATTTTAGTAAAATCAAATAGCCATTAGCCCCCAAGTGCCGAGTTGAATCGCGTATTGAACTTGGGACTTTTCCATGTATTAGTAGTAGAAAAATTGAAGGTACATTAGCCCCAAGTGTCAAGCATATAACGATGTTGTGTGGTTGAGACTTGCACTTTAATTGCTGGTGATGATCTTGTCAATATGCAGGTGAGGTGGCGATCAAGGATGATCGGATTGCCGATTTACAGCAACATTGCGACCAAAGAAAGCGAGACAGACAAAGGCCAAGAAGGAGCTAACTATTGCCCCTTGCTGCGGAAGAAGCAAAGGATAACATGAAGAAGGAACAGGCTATGCGGGCCCTTTGAAAAGGCCAACTTGCTCAAGCGGGCGAAAATCTTTGAAGCCGCTCTTAAACCGGTGGTAGATGACTGACACCGTGAAGCGGCAAGTGCATTCTATGACGGCAGCCATCTTCGGTAAGTCCCCCGTGAATAAGTGTAATTTACTTTTCTGTTGCTCCAAAGATTCGGTTTAAAACTGTCTGTTATGAAATGCGAGCACACGCTGGGCACTTGGGGAGCGGCGTGCGGAAAAAACTAAAGGCTGTCTACACCTTAGTGGAGCAGCAGTTGTATACCGAGCCCAACGTGTGATTACCACAATGTCACATAACAACCCGGCGCCGTCCCGATCCAAGACACCTTGAACGGCTATCCATCCCGCCTTCCCGGATTGAGGAGGTAAAGAAGTCTGCTACACGAACCGGAGCCATCAGCGCCTTGATCCGGGCCAAAGCACAGGTGCGATTTTGATCCAAAGGAAGCAGCCCAGGGCTATCCCAGTGAAGGAAGGCGGCTCGGACTTTAATGAAGAGGACTTGCGTGCAATAAACCGTGCGATCGCCCGCTTGCTTGTCAATTGGCGGAAGAAGCCGATTTGGAGCACTACCAAGCCCAATACAACGATCGGAACAAGCGTGTGTCGCTCCAACTTTTGAACCGGAAAACTTGATCCCTCAATCCGTAAGCACACTTACGCTCGACATTGAGCCGTCATCTTTGATTCATGAAGAAGCTGTTTTCAAGCGATGGGCATCGGCGGACTTCGTGGATTTCCAGCCAATGGGTAGAGAGGAGGATGCTGAAGCGGCGGAGGATGAAGAACAGTCGTGAACCGGTAGCCGGTTTAGAAAACACTGATCATTTGGGCACTGTGTTGCCTTGTAATAGCTTTAGTCAAACTTTGTTGCCTGGGTATGCCTTCGTGCATCGAGTAAACTTTTGTTTGATTCACATTTCCTGCAACCAAAAGATTGAACTTCGGCGGCGGTGATACCGCCAGCCGGTTTATGGCATCCAATATATCTTATGTATTGAAAATCAAATAGTATGTGGTACAAATACCTGCCATATCCGGGCATAAAGCTGGCATAGCCAATCTTAAAGCGGAGGCTTTCTTGTTAAAAGCCATAACCGTCTAGTGAAACAATAATCCCCACATAGGCGTGCTGAATCAGCACAAGCCCCCATGTTTCTCCATAAGGATGAACCGGAAAAGATAAACCAGAAAGAGAAAAACTCGGGTGTAATACCAAACCGTGTCCTGTCAGTTTATTACTGACAGTTAAACCGGATAAAAATATGCGCCGGGCTTTAAAAACGCAACAGGAATTGAACACCAAATATGGCAACAAAGGCAATAACTCTTTGCAAAAGTAAAGCTTCATGAAGCTGGTCGGATGGCATTACCATGGTCGACGCAACCAAGCCCCGAAGGCGTGGCGATGGTGCTAGTCGGCCAGTCCCCCCAAAAGACTCTTGGCGAATCGCCGCCAAGTGGCGTGACATTGGTTCGGTTCGACCAAGCCCCAAGTGGCGCTGGCCCTATCGGCCGACCAAGAGGCGTGACCGGTTCAGACGTGACCGTGTCCCCAAATGATCTGGTGGCTTACGCCTATCAAGAGGTGTTGCATTGGTTCGGATACGACCAAGCCCCCAAGTGATAAATATATGTCAAGGGGTAAACCGGAGGCCGCTTTAAAACAGAAACACTCCATGTAACCACACATGAGAAGAAAGACAGAGACCCCGCTTTAACTGAGGCCCTGATTTTTATTATATCAAAGATAATATATACATTGTTATGCTATGTACATAAACTGAGCCGATGACTCATGTGTAGTAAGGTCGAAGATGAGCTATATTCCACGGCCTGTTGGTCTCCTCCTCTGATGTGCGTGAGTCTTTATGCTCTCGAATATCAACCAGATAATAGGAACCGTTGTGTAGATTCTTGCTGACCACAAAGGGTCCTTCCCAAGGTGGGGATAGCTTGTGCATATCTGTGCGGTCTTGGATGAGGCGAAGCACCAAATCTCCTTCTGAAAGGCTCGGTTTTAACCGGCGGCTGTGATAACGACGAAGATCTTCTTTGCCGTAAATCGCCGAACGAGCAGCGCCATATCACGCTCCTCATCCAAGAGGGTCCAAAGCGTCTGTCGTGCGCTTCATTGTCCGCTTCAACATAAGCCGCTACACGGGTGAATCGTGCTCGATATCCTTTGGGGAGAATCGCTTCCGCTCCATAAACCATGAAGAAAGGCGTGTAGCGATGGGCCGGTTTGGCGTAGTATTGATACTCCATAGTACCGATGGGAGCTCTTCAACCCAGCACCACGGTGTTCTCTCGTAATGGAACCGAAGTCGCGGTTTGATGCCTCGCAGATTTCTGATTAGCACGCTCTCCGCCTGCCCGTTGGGTGAAGTGCGCTATCGATGATACATCAAGCGGATATGCTCACGTTCACGTAATTCTTTCATAGCTCCCTTGGACAGATTAGTGCCATTGTCGATGTAATGATACCGTGGAAAGCCAAACCGGAAAATCACCTTTTGATGAACGCACCGCTGTTGCCGCATCACACTTATCGATGTGTTCCGCTTCAACCCACTTGGTAAATTTGTCCACCGCCACTAACAGTGGGTCTTCTTATCTTTGGATCTCTTAAAGGCCCGACCATATCCAGCCCCCATGTCGCAAACGGCCACGTTATTGGGATCATCCTCAACTCCTGTGCCGGTACATGGGCACGCCTGGAGAATTTCTGACACCCATCGCAGTGTTTGACCAAGTCCTCCGCATCAGCATGAGCAGTTAACCAGTAGAATCCATGACGGAATGCCTTTGCCACCAGGGACTTTGAACCGGCATGGTGCCCACAATCCCCTTCATGGATTTCTCGTAAAATTTCGCCACCTTCCTCAGGGGAAACACAGCGTTGAAGCGCCTCAAACGCTGCGATGATGCAACTCACCATTAATAATCGTCATGGACTTGGAGCGCCGGATTACCTGCCTGGCCAGAACCTCATCGTCTGGCAATTCTCCTCGAGTCATATATGCAAGATAAGGCACCGTCCAATCCGGAATAGCATGTAATGCTGCCACCAACTGGGCCTCCGGGTCAGGAATTGCCAAATCCGCTTCACCAGGGAGCTGAACCGACGGGTTGTGCAAGATGTCGAGGAAGACATTAGGGGGAACCGGTTTACGCTGAGAACCCAGACGGCTTAAAGCGTCTGCCGCTTCGTTCTTCCGGCGATCCACATGATCTACTTGATATCCCTTGAAGCACCCTGCTATATTATCCACCTCTCGTCGATATGCAGCCATGAGGGGGTCCTTAGAGTCCCAAGTGCCAGATACTTGCTGCGCCACCAGGTCCGAGTCACCAAAGCACTTAACCCGGCTTAAGTTCATCTCCTTAGCCATCCGGAGACCATGGAGCAAGGCTTCATACTCAGCTGCATTATTAGTACAAGGAACATTAGCGGGAGAACGTAACAAAACTTATCACCTCGTGGGGAAGTTAACACGACTCCAGCCCCCGAGCCTTCCAACTGCGCCTGGATCCATCGAAGTGGATAGTCCAGTATGTATGATCCGGCTTCTCCTCTGGCGCTTGTAACTCCGTCCAATCATTAATGAAGTCAACAAGTGCTTGTGACTTCACTGCTGTGCGTGGTGTGTACTTGAGCCCATGTGGCCCAAGTTCAATGGCCCACTTGGCAATCCGCCGATCGCTTCCTGTTTTGTATGATATCACCCAAAGGAGCTGAACTAACCATTTGTAATAGGATGCCCTTGGAAATCTGTTTCAGCTTCGGTACCGCCATAAAAACACCATAGACTAGCTTCGCCAATGCGGATACCTCTGCTTGGACTCAATAAGTACCTCATCGATATAATAAACCGCCGCTGAACGGATATTCCTTTCTGCCTCCTTGCGCTCTACCACAATGGCTACGCTTACCGCTCGTGCATTGGCTGCCACATATAATAACAGCGGTTCCTTATCATTCGGGGCGCAAGGACAGCGGGATTGGCCAATTGCCGCTTTAGGTCCTCGAAAGCTTGTCGTGGTTGGACTCGATTTAAATGATCTGTCTTCCTCAGCATCTGGTATAAAGGAATAGCCTTCTCTCCGAGGCGGCTGATAAACCGGCTCAATGCCGCAATCCGGCCCGCCAAGCGTTGAACATCGTTGATACACTTCGGTTTAGCCAAAGAGGTGATCGCTTTAATTTTCTCCGGATTGGCCTCGATTCCCCTGTTAGACACCAGGAACCCCAATAACTTGCCAGCCGGAACACCAAAAACACACTTGGCCGGATTAAGCATCATCTTATAAATGCGCAAGTTGTCGAAGGTCTCCTTCAAATCGTCCACCAGCGTCTCCTTCTGTCTTGATTTCACCACAATGTCATCCACATAAGCATGCACATTGCGGCCGATCTGTGTATGCAAGCAATTACATACACACGCCGATAAGTAGCTTGGGCGCTCTTGAGCCCAAAAGGCATAGACACATAACGAAGGCTCCAAAGGGAGTTATAAACGCCGTTTTCTCCTGGTCCTTGACGCCATCTTGATCGATGATATCCGAGTATCGTCCAAAAAGCTTAAACGCCACATCCTGCCGTGGCATCAATAATCGGATCAATGCGAGGGAGAGCAAAAGGATCCGCCGGACAAGCCTTGTTAAGATCTGTGTAGTCCACACACATCGCCAGTGCCGTTTTCTTAAGGACCAGCACGGATTAGCAAGCCACTCTGGATGAAACACCTCGATGATGAAACCAGCTGCTAGAAGCCCGCTACTTCTTCTCCAATGGCCTTGCGTCTTTCTTCATTAAACCGCGGAGGAACTGTTTCACGGTTTATACTTAGGATCCACATTAAGTGTGTGCTCGGCGAGTTCCTCGGTACACCCGCATGTCGATGGCTTCCATGCAAAGATGTCCCGGTTCTCACGGATGAACTTCGATGGCGCTTCCTATTTAGGATCCAGTTGGCACCGACAATGAACTGCTTGGACGAATCGCTGGCACAAAGTCAACAAGCTTGGTTTCGCCGCCGATTTGAATTTCAGATCCGATTCATGCTCCGTAGTAGGCTTCTTCAGAGGGGTCATATCTGCCGGATCAACATTGTCCTTATAGAATTTCAACTCCTCTATGGCGCAGATCGCCTCTGCATAAGCTGCATCTCCTTCCTCACATTCCAAAGCGACTCGGCGACTGCCATGCACCGTTATTGTTCCTTTGTAACCCGGCATTTTGAGTTGTAAGTAGATATAACAAGGTCGTGCCATGAACTTAGCATAAGCCGGCCGTCCAAACAGGGCATGATATGGGCTCCGGATTTTTACCACTTCAAAGGTTAGCTTTTCAGACCGGGAATCATGCTCATCTCCAAAGGCCACATCTAAGGCTATCTTGCCAATAGGATAAGCAGATTTGCCTGGCACTACACCATGGAACGCCGTATTGGACGGTCTGAGATCTTTATCTGTGAGACCCATGCGACGGAAAGTGTCATAATACAATATATTGATCTGCTTCCTCCATCCATAAGCACCTTAGTAAATTTATAGCCCCCAACTTGGGGGTCTACCACCAAAGCCACCGACCGGATTATCAACCGGGGATGGTCCTCTCTGCTCCATACGATAGGCTGCTCGACTAACGCAAATACCGTGGCACAGCCGGTTCAACAGAATTCTCGCCCGTTTGTGAAGCTTCCGATCCCGCTTGTCCAAACTGGTTGTGAAAACATGATATTGCCCGCCATTCAACTGCTTTGGCTGGCTCGATAGCTTTATCAAGCTGCTGTTGCTGGCTACCTTGGTTACTCGGTTGTTGAAATTGCCTGGTTGTGCCTCAACCGAAGCTCCGTCTGACACGGCCCATGAAAACCGGATCTGAACCGCCACCGATCCCTGGTCATATCGGAAAGCATCGAATTTTTGAACTCTTGCATAATAGAACAGTCTTTCCAAAGATGATTCGATGGGTTTTCTTTTCGTCCGTGTTTGGGACAAGGCTGATTCAACAAGTAATTCAGGCGGCTTGCACCAGCATTTGGACCCCGATTCGCCTTGCCTCTACGCCGCGGGCCTCATCCTGCGCATTAGTGTTAGCTACGAAATCATCGACCTTGCGCTTGCCCCGTTCCATGACCTGCCGGTTTGAAATCTGCTGCTTGAGTTGCCATTCTTCTTTCCCTTCCTGCTTCGTCATCATCGCTTGAGGATCCTTGGTACTTGTCTGAATCGGCATATTTTACCAAAGCGGTCATGAGGGTTCCCGTATCATTGCGTAACCGCTTCATACGTCCCAATTAAGTTTGAGAGGCTCAAACCGCGGTTGCTTTCCAATGTGATGATCGCCGAGTCGCATTGATCCGATCCGAGGAGTGCAAAATCTCGACACACGGCGTACCCAACGGGTTGTTGACTTCTTCTTCTGAACACAAGCCGCCAGGTCTACTATGGACTTGGGCTGCTTACATGTATCCTTGAAATTCTGGATAAACTGGGCCCTTAACTGACCCCATGAACTGATAGAGTTGGGCGGCAAGCTTTTCAACCAAGTACGGGTTGTGCCCTCCATCATCATGGTGAAGTATTTTGCACACGCCGCTTCATCAACATCAAGCATCTCCATGGCCATCTCGTAACTCTCAACCCACGCCTCAGGGGATAGATCTGCAGTGTAATTTGGCACCTTCCGCGGGCCTTTAAAATCCTTAGGCAGACGCACATTGCGCAAAGCGGGGGTTAAACAGGGCACTCCCAAAGCGGAGGTGACTCCTGGCCCGGTGAAGGAGGTAGGGCGAACCGGCGTGTGTTGACCCGCATCACCTTGTGCTGCTAACTCGGCCTCCCTGCGTGCCCGGGCCCGATCCACCACCTCCTGAGCATTACGAGCGCTGCCTATCTGGTGATTGCCTCGGGCCGCTTCACGGTCCCGCGCGTTACTCGATAGGGCCGGTTCATCCATGCTTTCTTTGTAGCTCCGGCTTGACGGGCGAGAGTGAATCCGATCGCGGCTGTATGAATACGCCTCCGCCGGATTAGTGCAGTCCGGGCTCCTTAACCGGCGTGTCTCAACCGCTTGGGGAATCTCCTTCGATCGAATCGCCTCCAATCGTGCGGCGGCTGCGCGACAAGGTTGTCCATAGGGTTAGAGTAATGCCGGGGCGCTCAGACAGCGGAGGAACCACCGTATTCTGCCGGGGGCTCCATCCGGCGTGGTTGGACCGTCGCTCCGCTCCCGGTGCCTCAATCCGGTTTACCTCCTGTCTTTGGGGCGGTTCTCGGGTCCGCCCGGGTGTCTGAAAGAGGTTTCTAGGGTCAAACCGGATGGCGGCGCGATCTGTATTTCCGCCTTAACACCTCTGCGGCGCTCTGGTCAAGCATGAGTCTGTAAGCTTGTGCATCTAAAGCGGCCGCTCTGCGCCATGCGCTCCTTCTCTGCCGCTAGATCCGCTTTGGCTTGCGTGATCTGCTCTCTCACCTTGCAATCTCTGCGTTATGAGCCTCTGATCCGCTGGGTTATCCTCCGCCATGAGCGCTGCTAACGCATCAAACAGATCGACAAAACTTGAACCGGCGGTCGCACCGGCCTCCCCGCCTCGCCGCCGCGGCTGAACCGGAAAGTATTGCCGCTGCGGTGAAGAGAGGTTTATGCCTGAGTACCGCCATGAATACACCGATCCGGTTCAGGTGACCGGGAATCCGAATCTCGTCACCATCGGAACAGCCCCGATCATACCATCCCGCAGTGGTACAATGACTCGGTCTCTCTGCTGAAGATTCATCGCCGAGTAGACGACGGTCTCGCCACCGTACTCGAACCGCATCATACTCCCTCCATGGGTAGCTCCAACGAAGACATGCTTCACGGCCGGTTTAGCCCGGGCCGGTTGCGCGCGCTGAGCCGTCTCGACGAGGTCGGTGCAGATGTCCGGCTCAGGCCCTCCGGTCTTGCCGATGAAAACGTGTATGCCGCCGAAGGGGACCCGGTATCCATACTCGATTGAATCGGCCTCGGGACCCCATCCGGCACTGTCGATGTAGATCCGACCGCGACGACTCTTGGTCATCCGGCCCACGACGTAGCCTTCGAGTCCTTTGAGCTTGCCCTCCAAGATCGTCAAACCATCGTGCGATAGCCCCACGGTGGGCGCCAACCGTCGTGGATTTGTCACGGCAGATGTCCTAGCATAAGGACTTAGTCGTGGAGCCATCGCTACGGGTTTACTTGTAGGGGTTAAAACGGACACAAAGACACGAGGGTTTTATACTAGTTCGGCCCCTTCGATGAAGGTAAAAGCCTACGTCTAGTTGTGATGGAATTGATGTAGTCTCGATGGCTAGGAGCAAACAAGCCGCCTAGGCTCGAGTTGTGGTTGTCTGTTTGAACACCGCCGGGTCGCCCCTTATATACATGAGTGACGCCTGTCGGTTTGCAAGTCCCAACCGTTCATATTCGTATCCCGGTCTCTCTCTCTATTCCTAACTTACAGTACAAGTTTATACATCAGGCCGGTTTACGGCTACAAGTTCTAAACCGACTATAGGCCTTGGGCCTTTCCATGACTACACCACTAGCAGGGCTAACCCGGCCCAAATGCGGCCGGTTAAATAAAGATGACCCTCGGGCTCGCGAAAACCCAAGGGAAAAAGGCTTAGGTGGCAAATGGTAAAACCAAGGTTGGGCCTTGCTGGAGGAGTTTTATTCAAAGCGAACTGTCACGGGGGTCCCATAAATCACCCAACCGCGTAAGGAACGCAAAATCAAGGAACATAACACCGGTATGACGGAAACTAGGGCGGCAAGAGTGGAACAAAACACCAGGCATAAGGCGGAGTGTTCCACCCTTTACCAAGTATATAGATGCATTAATTAAAACAATAGATATTGTGATATCCCAAAATATCAATGTTCACCAGAACAAACTTCATCTTCACCGCAACCAAAGAACGCTTATAAGAGGGCTGAGCAAAAGCGTGACATAGCCAAAAAACGGTTTGCTAGGACAGGATGGTTAGAGGTTTGACATGGCAATATGGGTGGCATGATATAGCAAGTGGTAGGTATCGCAGCATAGGCATAGCAAAAGAGCGAGCATCTAGCAAGCAAAGATAGAAGTGATATCGAAGGTATGGTCATCTTGCTCGCAAGGTTCTCGAGTTGTCGAAGGCTTGATCCTCGAGGCGTTCTCAACAGGTTCCTCGTACACGCATCGTCTCCGGCTCTACCCAAAGCAAGAACACAAGCAATGGAACCACAATCAAACATGGAGCAATGCACAAGCAATATGATGCAATACATGACATGCTATGCGAGATGTGATATGCAATGCATATGCGGGCTCCGGAAAGGAAAATGATGAACAAGGCATCAACTTGGCAAACCAAGTATGCCGCTGGAAAGATGAGATGATTTCGGTTGAAATCGATATAAAGATCACCGGAATAGGATGCACGGTTTGCAAATGACAAGCAAAACAAGAATGACGCAAATCTGCGTTTAACAGCACGATGCTACTTAGCATGCAACAAGAAACTATGCTACAGCACCTCAACATAAAAACAAAGCATATGGCAGTGATCTACAGGAGATGCTTAACAAAATAGGAACACTGAGCTATGGCTAAATCACATCATAACAGGCTCAAACAAGCATGGTGAAAGTGCAAAAAATATCAGGTTCACAGACTTAGTGAAAATACTAGTATGCCAGAATTTAACATCAGGAAATCATGTTTAGAGCAAGCAAACAACATGCTACAGGAACTTATAATAGCAAAACAAGGCATGACATGATTCTACTCAAAGCATAGATCAAAAGTCCCTTACTGACCATAAGCCAAAAAGGCCCATAAGAAATGATGGCACCCATGTAAACATAGCAAGTTTCATTACAGATGTCAGACTTAACAGAAAAACAGGGCATGGCAAAAACAGATAACAAGTAGGCATGTTCGTGACCTCGATGCACTCACTACAGAGCCTCTCATGATAAACTAAGCATACACCCATCAAGAAGACGTGGCATAGAAGCTATACATGGCAAGAACAACATCATAGCATACACGAATCAACTACAACAACCTAGTGAAAATTTAATCTCATGTAAACAATCTGCCAGGAAATATTTTGAAGCAAAAGTAGAGCACGAAAATATCATGCTAGACTACTCCATAAATGCCAACAAAGGCATGGATGGATAGAGCACATCCATATGTTCAAAACACCCTTACTGATCATGCTCAAAATGGGCATAGATCTCTCTGAAACAACATGAACACATGGCATAAAATTAACAGCAGGACATGACTTAGTGAAACTACTAAGTTCCTGAAATCAGCAACATTATCATCCCTAGTTTGCATGCTTGTGCTAGTCACCACATAGATCACAAAAATACATGGCATACACCCCTGGAAAGATGACATGGCATAGTTCAACACACATGTAGGGCTCAAGTTCATAAGGTGCACACATTAATCATGGCAAAAATGAGAAAAGTGCAAGTTCTGTTAAGAAACAGAAACTAACATCACATAGCCCTCTTCCAACAGCATTTCGGGCATCAAGATGAGCTCAAATGTAAATGGTGCAATGAGATGAAATGATGTACTCATTGAGGCGAACAATTTGATATATTATACGCATGAAACGGAGCTATGGATGCAGAGATGTGATGCGAAGAACATGCAATGATTTTATCACAGAAAAAAAACAAAGAAATAAACGGGGTGGGGAGAATCAACGGGCCGAATCGATCGGATCTGGGTCCGAGGTCGCCGGAGCTGGATGCCGGAGGCAGGGACGACGGCGGCCGGAGGGAGGAGAGCGAGGCCGGCAGGCGCGGCGGCGGGTGGCCGAGTCGGAGGAGGCCGCGGAGGGAGGAGAACTTCGGCAGCGGCGGCGTGGCGGCGGAGGCGGCGCGAGGAGATCCGGCGGCGGCGGTTGGCGGCGCATCGAAGGAAGCGACGCAAGGCACTGGGGCGCGAACGGCGGCAGCCCATGCGGCGGCGGGCGGAGGACGGAGGAGGGGCCGCGGCGGGGCCTGGCGGGCGGCGGCTGCGGCGCGGGCGCCACGCGGTCACGCTGTGATTCGTCCGGGCGCGGTGGCGGACGCATCCGGTCCGATCCGGACGTGTCCGACGGCGCGGAGGGGAATTTCGCTAGGGTTAGGGGGGAATTGATCCGGGATTTCGGGGGAGGAGGCATATTTATAGGTAGAGGGAGCTAGGAGACTCCAAATGGGGTGCGGTTTTCGCCCACACGATCGTGATCGAACGACCGAGAGCATGGAGGTGACTTAGATGGGTTATTGGGCTGTTTTGGAGGGGTGTTGGGCTGCAACTTAAAAGAGGCCTTTGCGAGAGTGCGGTTACCCATTGGAGTATCAAACGAGCTCCAAATGACCCGAAACTTGACAGGTGGTCTACCGGTGTTATACTAGGGCCACTTGGCAAGGCTCGATCCATTCCGAAAATGTTCAACACCCGCACACGAAAAGAGACAAGAGGGGTGCGCCGGTGCATGTGGGAGTGTCGGAATGCAAAATGGACAACGGGGAAAATGCTCGGAATCATGAGACGAACACGTATGCGAATGAGATGCACATGATGACATGATATGAGATGCATGACATGAACAAAAAGCAAAACAAAAGACAAAACCCAACCACGGAGGGAATATCATAGCACAATGCCGAAAATGGCAAGAGTTGGAGTTACAAATATGGGAAGTTACATCCGGGGTGTTACAGGGAACTTCAAGAAGAACAACAAACAAGTTGCTGCTCAAGACAAGAAACCCAAATCTGGACCTAAGCCTGAGACTGAGTGCTTCTAGTGCAAACAGACTGGTCACTGGAAGCGGAGCTGCCCCAAGTATTTGGTGGATAAGAAGGATGGCAAGGTGAACAAAGGTATATGTGATATACATGTTATTGATGTGTACCTTACTAATGCTCGCAGTAGCACCTGGGTATTTGATACTGGTTGTGTTGCTAATATTTGCAACTCGAAACAGGGACTACAGATTAAGCGAAGATTGGCTAAGGACGAGGTGACGATGCACGTGGGAAATGGTTCCAAAGTCGATATGATCGCGGTCGGCACGCTACCTCTACATCTACCTTCGGGATTAGTTTTAGACCTAAATAATTGTTATTTGGTGCCAGCGTTAAGCATGAACATTATATCTGGATCTTGTTTGATGCGAGACGGTTATTCATTTAAATCAGAGAATAATGGTTGTTCTATTTATATGAGTAATATCTTTTATGGTCATGCACCCTTGAAGAGTGGTCTATTTTTATTAAATCTCGACAGTAGTGATACACATATTCATAATGTTGAAACCAAAAGATGCAAAGTTGATAATGATAGTGTAACTTATTTGTGGCACTGCCGTTCGGGTCATATTGGTGTAAAGCGCATGAAGAAACTCCATACTGATGGACTTCTGGAATCACTTGATTATGAATCACTTGGTACTTGCGAACCGTGCCTCATGGGCAAGATGACTAAATCGCCGTTCTCTGGTACTATGGGGCGAGCAACAGATTTGTTGGAAATCATACATACTGATGTATGTGGTCCAATGAACATTGAGGCTCGTGACGGGTATCGTTATTTTCTCACCTTCATAGATGCTTTTAGCAGATATGGGTATATCTACTTAATGAAACATAAGTCTGAAACATTTGAAAAGTTCATAGAATTTCAGAGTGAAGTGGAAAATCATCGTCACAAGAAAATAAAGTTTCGACGATCTGATCGTGGAGGAGAATGTTTGAGTTATGAGTTTGGTTTACATTTGAAACAATGAAGAATAGTTTCGCAACTCACGCCACCCGGATCACCACAACGTAATGGTGTGTCCGAACATTGTAATTGTACTTTACTAGATATGGTGTGATCTATGATGTCTCTTACTGATTTACCGCTATCATTTTGGGGTTATGCTTTAGAGATGGCCGCATTCACGTTAAATAGGGCACCATCAAAATCCGTTGAGACGACGCCTTATGAACTGTGGTTTGCAAGAAACCAAAGTTGTCGTTTCTTAAAGTTTGGGGCTGCGATGCTTATGTGAAGAAACTTCAACCAGATAAGCTCGAACCCAAATCGGAGAAATGTGTCTTCATAGGATAGCCAAAGGAGACTATTGGGTACACCTTCTATCACAGATCTGAAGGCAAGACTTTTGTTGCTAAATTCGGATTCTTTCTAGAGAAGGAATTTCTCTCGAAAGAAGTGAGTGGGAGGAAAGTAGAACTTGATGAGGTAACTGTACCTGCTCCCTTATTGGAAAATAGTTCATCACAGAAACCGGTTCCTATGACAACTACACCAATTAGTGAGGAAGCTAATGATATTGATTATGAAACTTCAGATCAAGTTAATACCGAACCTCGTAGGTCAACCGGAGTAAGATACGCACCAGAGTGGTACGGTAATCCTATTCTAGAGGTCATGTTACTTGACCATGGTGAACCTACGAACTATGAGGAAGCGATGATGAGCCTAGATTCCGCAAAATGGCTTGAGGCCATGAAATCTGAGATGGGATCCATGTATGAGAACAAAGTATGGACTTTGGTTGACTTGCCCGATGATCGGCAAGCCATCGAGAATAAATGGATCTTCAAGAAGAAGACTGACGCTGATGGTAATGTTACTGTCTACAAAGCTCGACTTGTTGCGGAAGGTTTTTGACAAGTTCAAGGGGTTGACTACGATGAGACTTTCTCACCCATAGCGATGCTTAAGTCTGTCCGAATCATGTTAGCAATTGCCGCATTTTATGATTATGAAATATGGCAAATGGATGTCAAAACTGCATTCCTGAATGGATTTCTATAAGAAGAGTTGTATATGATACAACCTGAAGGTTTTGTCAATCCAAAAGGTGCTAAGAAAGTGTGCAAGCTCCATCGATCCATTTATGAACTGGTGCAAGCCTCTCGGAGTTGGAATAAACGATTTGATAGTGTGATCAAAGCATATGGTTTTATACAGATTTTTGGAGAAGCCTGTATTTACAAGAAAGTGAGTGGGAGCTTTGTAGCATTTCTGATATTATATGTAGACGACATATTGTTAATTGGAAATGATATAGAATTTCTGGATAGCATAAACGGATACTTGAATAAAATTTTTTCAATGAAAGACCTCGGTGAAGCTGCTTATATATTAGGTATCAAGATCTATAGAGATAGATCAAGACGCTTAATTGGACTTTCACAAAGCACATACTGATAAAGTTTTGAAAAAGTTCAAAATGGATCAAGCAAAGAAAGGGTTCTTCCATGTATTACAAGGTGTGAAGTTGAGTTAGACTCAATGCCTGACCACAACAGAAGATAGAGAGAAAATGAAAGATGTTCCCTATGCTTCAGCCATAGGCTCTATCATGTATGCAATGCTGTGTACCAGAACTGATGTATGCTTAGCAATAAGTTTGGCAGGTAGGTACCAAAGTAATCCAGGAGTGCATCATCGACAAAGGGTCAAGAATATCCCAAATACCGAAAAGGACTAAGGATATGTTTCTCGTTTATGGAGGTGACAAAGAGCTAGTCGTAAATGCTTACGTCGATGCAAGCTTTGACACTGATCCGGACGATTCTAAATCGCAAACCGGATACGTGTTTATATTGAACGGTGGAGCTGTAAGTTGGTCCAGTTCTAAACAAAGCGTCGTGGCGGGATCTATATGCGAAGCGGAGTACATAGCTTCTTTGGAAGCAGCAAATGAAGGAGTCTGGATGAAGGAGTTCATATCCGATCTAGGTGTCATACCTAGTGCATCGGGACCAATGAAGATCTTCTGTGACAATACTGGTGCAATTGCCTTGGCAAAGGAATCCAAATTTCACAAGAGGATCAAGCACATCAAGAGACGCTTCAATTCCAACCAGGACCAAGTCCAGGTGGGAGACATAGAGATTTGCAAGATACATACGGATCTGAATGTTGCAGACCCGTTACTAAGCCTCTTCCATGAGCAAAACATGATCAGCACCAAGGCTCCATGGGTGTTAGAATCATTGCTGTGTAATCTAGATTATTGACTCTGGTGCAAGTGGGAGACTGAAGGAAATATGCCCTAGAGGCAATAATAAAGTTATTATTTATTTCCTTATATCATGATAAATGTTTATTATTCATGCTAGAATTGTATTAACCGGAACATAATACATGTGTGAATACATAGACAAACATAATATCACTAGTATGCCTCTACTTGACTAGCTCGTTAATCAAAGATGGATGTGTTTCCTAAACCATAGACACGTGTTGTCATTTGAATAATGGGATCACATCATTAGGAGAATGATGTGATTGACTTGACCCATTCTGTTAGCTTAGCACTTGATTGTTTAGTATGTTGCTATTGCTTTCTTCATGACTTACATGTTCCTACAACTATGAGATTATGCAAATCCCGTTTACCGGAGGAACACTTTGTGTGCTACCAAACGTCACAACATAAATGGGTGATTATAAAGGAGCTCTACAGGTGTCTCCAAAGGTACATGTTGAGTTGGCGTATTTCGAGATTAGGTTTTGTCACTCCGATTGTCCGAGAGGTATCTCTGGGCCCTCTCGGTAATGCACATCACTATAAGCCTTGCAAGCAATGTAGCTAATGAGTTAGTTACGGAATGATGCATTGCATAACGAGTAAAGAGACTTGCCGGTAACGAGATTGAACTAGGTATTAAGATACCAACGATCGAATCTCGGGCAAGTAACATACCGATGGCAAAGGGAACAACGTATGTTGTTATGCGGTTTGACCGATAAAGATCTTCGTAGAATATGTAGGAGCCAATATGAGCATCCAGGTTCCGCTATTGGTTATTGACCGGAGACGTGTCTCGGTCATGTCTACATAGTTCTCGAACCCGTAGGGTCCGCACGCTTAAAGTTACATGACAGTTATATTATGAGTTCATGTGTTTTGATGTACCGAAGATAGTTCGGAGTCCCGGATGTGATCACGGACATGACGAGGAGTCTTGAAATGGTCGAGACATGAATATTGATATATTGGACGACTATATTCGGACACCGGAATGTTTCCGGGGGTTATCGGATATATACCGGAGTACCGGGGGGTTACCAGAACCCCCCGGGGGGTTACCAGAACCCCCCGGGGGGTTAATGGGCCTCATGGGCCCAAAGTGGAGAAGAGGTGGGGTCGCCAGGGCAGGCCGCGCGCCCCCTCCCCCTCTAGTCCAAATAGGAAAAGGAGGGGGGGCGGGGCCCCCCTTTCCTTCCTCTCCTCTCTCCCTTCCTTCCCCCTCTCCTACTTGGACAAGGAAAGGAGGGAGTCCTACTCCCGGTGAGAGTAGGACTGCTCCTGGGGCGCCCCCTCTTGACCGGCCGCCACCTCCTCCTTGCTCCTTTATATACTGGGGCAGGGGGGCACCTCTAGACGCAACAACAATTGATCCTTGAGATCTATTAGCCGTGTGCGGTGCCCCCTCCACTATATTCCACCTCGATAATATTGTTGCGGTGCTTAGGCGAAGCCCTGCGTCCGTAGAACATCATCATCGTCACCACGCCATCGTGCTGACGGAACTCTCCCTCGACACTCGGCTGGATCGGAGTTCAAGGGACGTCATCAAGCTGAACGTGTGCAAGAACTCGGAGCTGTCGTGCTTTCGGTGCTTGATCGGTCGGGCCGTGAAGACGTATGACTACATCAACCACATTGTGCTAACGCTTCCGCTCTCGGTCTACGAGGGTACGTAGACAACACTCTCCCCTCTCGTTGCTATGCATGACCATGATCTTGCGTGTGCGTAGGAATTTTTTTGAAATTACTACGTTCCTCAACAGTCTCTTCAACCTTTCGATCGCGCCCCACAACGCAACAAGCACACCCACGACGACACATAGATAGGGGATGTCTATCGGCTATCCAATGGAGTTCGGCGAGCATAGAGTGGAGACCCATGTGAGGGAGATGGATCTCTCGGTGGTGTACACCATCGACCCAGCCGTGGTGGACGACTATATCAACAATGTTGAGCGGTTGCTTGCTCGAGACAAGTACAAGGTGGTCGGCATCGACCTCCAGTACACCGCCGGTCATCCCGGCATCGATCAGAAGGTTGCCGGCACCCAGTTATGTGTGCACCATCATGTCCTCATCTACCACTACTGCATGGCCATAGAGCCTTGCGACCGTTTCAACAGGTTTGTCAACAGCACCGACTACAAGTTCGCCACAATGGAAACCAAAGACGATGTAAAAGTGCTCAGTGTTACGGGCTTGGCCTGCAAGAACCTTGTTGAAATCCGTGACCACTATAGGGTCTGGGGCAGCACGAAGAAGGACTCCCTGGTCGAACTCGCCTCGGCCATCATCAACCCCTACTATGAAAAGATGAAGCAGGATACCCCAGAGAACAAGTCCGGTATCCTCGCACAAGGCCTGGATGCGGCAACTGGATGAACCTCACCTCAGGTTCGCGGCCAAGAATGTGTACACATGCTACGAGATGCACAGGCAGATCGTTGACATGAGGAAGTGCCTCGTTACCCAAATCGATGAGCCCAGGTCGAGCCACAAGTAGAGCAAGCGTCACAAGAAGTAAATGCTGACCAGATGATCGTTTATGCTAGTTAATCATGCATGTAATATATAGTTTACTTTATTGGTGTGTGCAAATGTCATGTGTGTAGTAGCCACCTATGTAATTATGCATGTAATAGTTTACTTTGGTGTGTGCAAATGCCATGGTTGTAGTAGCCACCTATGTAACTGGATGTTTAATTTGGTTATGCAACCATGTCCTTATAAGTGTGTATATAATGTTGTTGTTTTGTATGCAATCCCATCGCACAACACACACGTCTTATAAGCAGCAACCATCTGTGTTATTATTGGTCTTCGCACACATTTCTGATTACAGACCTGTTTGCCGCGTATCACACACATCTTGTTATATTGAACCGTTTCTGTTCTCTTGTCTCAACACAAACAGTTCATCTGTGTGAACCGCATGCCGTATATCGCACACACCTTGAATCTGTCTGACCATTCCTTTTGTGTTGCCTAATCACAAACAGTTCATCCGAGTGAACCGTATGCTGTATATCGCACACACCTTCATCTGGCTGCCCATTTCTTTTGTTCCTGCTCATCGCAAACAGTTAAGTGGAATGAACCGTATTCCCTGCATCGCACACCCAACTAAAATCTGAACCGTGTTTGATGCATCCTCCATCGCAAATGTTTCACACCTTTTTTGACGGTTTTTTACACCACCGTTTGCGATTATGGCATCGCACACAGTTTCGTCGAAGGGTCTCTGATCGTAGTATCGCGTTAGCAGCATCCCGCAGTAGTGTATACTGAAGTATTTTGAAATTACATGGGTCTAGCCCAACAATAAGGTGACACAACACCTATAATAGCCAATGGATGAAATTTATGAAGTGGCATCTTGTATATTTCGTCCAAGCCTTCATGCACTCATTATGGTGGCTTCAAAGTCCTGAAATCATCACTTTTAACTGCGTTCTTGTTCCCCTTATGCATGCCATCATCTCCATGCTTAACCAATGTTCATCCTTCTTGTCCAAGCTAGGCCCTTCATTTGTAAGCATGACAAATGTATCCAATTTATGCAGCATCATATTCTCATAAACATTAGACCAAGAAAAGAAAGTACATGGTAATTTAATTGGCGTGCGCGAGCTCTAGTAATTGGTCCAGTATGTGTAGCAGCAAGGGCTGTGGGTGTAACAATGGTATTGATGTCCTCATCACTCAGCCTCGTTGAGATCACATTCGGTCCCACCGAAGTGCATGTGCCAACCTTCTGTTGCCTATCGATTTCATCTTGGAATTTCCAAGTGGTTTCGACTGGTCTCACGGAAGTGATGGAAATATGCCCTAGAGAAAATAATAAAATGGTTATTATTATATTTCCTTAATCATGATAAAGGTTTATTATTCATGCTAGAATTGTATTGACCGAAAACTTAAATACATGTGTGGATACATAAACGAATATCGTGTCCCTAGTGAGCCTCTCCTAGACTAGCTCGTTGATCAAAAGATGGTTAAAGTTTCCTAACCATAGAAATGAGTTGTCATTTGATAACGACATCACATCATTAGGAGAATGATGCGATGGACAAGACACACCCGTTAGCTTAGCATATGATCGTTCAGTTTATTGCTACTGCTTTCTTAATATAAAAACATATTCCTTCGCCATGAGATCATGCAACTCCCGGATACCGGAGGAATACCTTGTGTGCTATAAAATGTCACAACGTAACTGGGTGATTATAAATATGCTCTACAGGTATCTCTAAGGGTGTCTGATGAGTTGGCATAGATTGAGATTGGGATTTGTCACTCCGTGTATCGGAGAGGTATCTTTGGGCCCTCTCGGTAATACACATCATAAGAAGCTTGCAAGCAAAGTGACTAAGGAGTTAGTTACAAGTGATGTATTACGGAACGAGGAAAGAGACTTGCCAGTAACGAGATTGAACTAGGTATAGAGATACCGACAAACGAATCTTGGGCAAGTAACATACCCACATACAAAGGGAATCACGTATGTCGTCATTACGGTTCGACCGATAAAGATCTTCGTAGAATATGTAGAAACCAATATGGGCATCCAGGTTCCGCTATTGGTTATTGACTGGAGAGGTGTCTCGGTCATGTCTACATAGTTCTTGAACCCTAGGGTCCGCACACTTAACGTTCATTGATGATATAGTATTGTATGAGTTATGTGAGTTGATGACCGAATGCTGTTCGGAGTCCTGGATGAGATCACGGACATGACGAGGAGCTCCGCAATGGTCCGAGGGTAAAGATTGATATATAGGACGATAGTATTTGGTCACCGAAAAGGTTTCGAAAGTACCGCATATTTTATCGGAGTGCCGGAAGGGGTTCCGGGAGGCCACCGGCAAGCGGGGGGCCTTATGGGCCAAAGGGGGGAAGCACAGCAGCCCGCAAGGGGGCTGGTGCGCGCCTCCACCCCTTGCCCACGCACCAAAGAGGGAGGTAAGGAAGGGGGAGGCGCCCCAAAGGCAGCAATCCCCCCTCCCCCCATGCACAAATATGGAAGGGGGATTCGACCAGGTCAGGCACCCTAGGGCAGCAGCCGGCCACTTGGGGCGCCCTAGGGGCTGCCTCCCCTCCCCCCTCCACATATATATATATGAGAGGAGGGAGAGGGGAAACACACACCACGATTCCCTAGCCGTGTGCGGCGCCCCTCTCCCTCTAATTTGTCCTCAGTCATATTTTCGTAGTGCTCGGTGAAGCCCTGCGGAGATAGTTGCATCACCACCGTCACCATGCCGTCGTGCCGCCGGAACTCATCTACTACTCCGCCCATCTTGCTGGATCAAAAAGGCAAGGATGTCACCAAGCTAAACGTGTGTTGAATGCGGAGGTGATGTACGTTCGGTACTTGATCGGTTGGATTGTGCAGAAGTTCAACTACATCAACCGCGTTACTAAAAGCTTCCGCTTACGGTCTATAAGGGTACGTAGACACACTCTCCCCTCTTGTTGCTATGCATCTCCATGGATAGATCTTACGTGTGTGTAGATTTTTTTTGTTTTCCATGCAACGTTCCCCAACCGTGGCATCCGAGCCAGGTCTATGCGTAGATGATACGCACGAGTAGAACACAAAGAGTTGTGGGCGGTGATAGTCATATTGCTTACCACCAACGTCTTATTTTGATTCAGCGGTATTGTGGGATGAAGCGTCCTCGACCAACCTTACATGTCCACGTACATGAGACCGGTTCCACCGACTGACATGCAACTTGTTTTGCATAAAGGTGGCTGGCGGGTGTCTGTTTCTCCTACTTTAGTTGAATCGAGTTTGACTATGGCCGGTCCTTGAAGAAGGTTAAAATAGCAAAATTGATAAATCACCATTGTGGTTTTTGTCGTAGGTAAGAACGGTTCTTGCTAGAAGCCCATAGCAGCCACGTAAAACTTGCAACAACAAAGTAGAGGACGTCTAACTTGTTTTTGCAGGGCATGTTGTGATGTGCTATGGTCAAGGCATGATGTGATATACGTTGTTGTATGAGATGATCATGTTTTGTAATATCAAAAACCGGCAGGAGCCTTAGGGTTGTCTCTTAATTGCTTTACTTTATCGCTTTGCGTTAGCAATAGTTATAGAAGCAATAGTTGGTGAGACGACCCCGACGCAACAATGCAGATCAAGGTGTCGAGCCGGTGACGATGGAGATCATGACGATGCTTTGGAGATGGAGATCAAAAGCACAAGATGATGATGTCCATATCATGTCACATATTTTGATTGCATGTGATGTTTATCCTTTATGCATCTTATTTTGCTTAGAACGACTGTAGCATTATAAGATGATCCCTTCATTAAATTTCAAGATAAAAGTGTTCTCCCCGAGTATGCACTGTTGCTAAAATTCGTCGTTTCGAAGCACCTCGTGATGATTGGGTGTTATAGACTCTACGTTCACATACAATGGGTGTAAGCCAGATTTACACACGCAGAATACTTGGGTTAAACTTGACGAGCCTAGCATGTACAAGGATGGTCTCAGAATACTGGAGACCGAAAGGTCGAACGTGAGTCATATAGTAGATATGATCAACATAGAGATGTTCACCATTGATGACTACCCCACCTCACATGATGATATGACATGGGTTAGTTGATTTGGATTATGTATCACTTAGATAACTTGAGGGATGTTAACTTAAGTGGGAGTTCATTAGTAATTTGATTATTTGAACTTAACTTATCATGAACTTAGTCTTAATAGTTTTTGCATATCTATGTTGTAGATCAATAGCTCGCGATATAGCTCCCCTATTTTTTGATATGTTCCTAGAGAAAAATCTAAGTTGAAAGATGATGGTAACGATAATGGGACATGGTCCGTGATCCGAGGATTATCCTCATTGTTGCATAGAAAAATTATGTCCTTGATGCACCACTAGGTGACAGACCTATTATAGGAGCAGATGTAGACGTTATGAACGTTTGGCAAGCTCGATATGATGACTACTTAATAGTTTAGTGCGTCATGCTTTACGGCTTACGAACGGGACTTCAAAAACTGTTTTGAACGCCACAGAGCATATGAGATGTTCCAAGAGCTGAAATTGGTATTTCAGACTCAGGCCCATGTTGAGAGGTATGAGACCTCTGACAAGTACTTAGCCTACAAGATGGAGGAGAATAGCTCAACCAGTGAGCATATGCCCAGAATGTCTGGGTACTACAATCGCTTGAATCAAGTGGGAGTTAATCTTCCAGATAAGATAGTGATTGACATAGTTCTCCAGTCACTATCACCAAGCTACTAGAGCTTCGTGATGAACTATAATATGCAATGAATGACTAAAACAATTTCCAAGCTCTTCGCGATGCTGAAATCAATGGAGGTTAAAATCAAAGAAAGAGCATCAAGTGTTGATGGTTAATAAGATCACTAGTTTCAAGAAAAAGGGCAAGGGAAAGAAAGGGAACTTCAAGAAAAATGGCAAGCAAGTTGCTGCTCCCATGAAGAAGCCCAAAGATGGACCCAAGCCTGAAACTAAGTGCTTCTATTGCAAAGGAAATGGTCACTGGAGGTGGAACTTCCCCAAATACTTGACGGATAAGAAGGATGGCAAAGTGAACAAAGGTATATTTGATATACATGTTATTGATGTGTACCTTACTAGTGTTCGTAGTAACCCCTGGGTATTTGATACCGGTTCAATTGCTAAGATTAGTAACTTGAAACAGGAGTTGCAGAATAAATAGAGACTAGTTAAGAGAGAGGTGACGATGTGTGTTGGAAGTGATTCCAAGGTTGATACGATCACCATCGCACACTTCCTCTACCTTCGGGATTAGTGTTAAACCTAAATAAATGTTATTTGGTGTTTGTGTTGAGTATGAATATGATTAGATCATGTTTATTGCAATACAGTTATTCATTTAAGTCAGAGAATATTTGTTGTTCTACATGAATAAAACCTTCTATGGTCATACACCCAATGTGAATGGTTTATTGAATCTCGATCGTAGTGATACACATTTATAATATTGATGCCAAAAGATGCAAAGTTGATAATGATAGTGCAACATACTTGTGGCACTGCCGTTTAGGTCATAGTGGTGTAAAGCGCATGAAGAAACTCCATGCAGGTGGACTTTTGGAATCACTTGATTATGAATATTTGATAATTGTGAACCATGCTTGTCATGGATATACCCCACGGTATGACCTGGCCGGAAATATGACCCAGCCGGACTTGGCAGTTTACTACAAGACCCGGCTGACACTTGGCGACTCACTGGTGACCCGCCCTGACATGGCGGTTTACAAGCAACCCGCCTAAACATTGCAATTTACTGATGACCCAGTGGGCGGGTTAGACGGATGATAAGGCCCAAGGCCCAGAGGGCCGGCTCATGTTATGGTGGGCCGGCTTAAGAGGAAAGCGTAAGGAATATTCCCTTACAAAGGAAGCAAGACTAGGACTCCACTTGTAATAGAGTACTCCTAATCCTACTAGGACTAGTCATGTAACCCGCCCCTCCAACTTATATAAGGAGGGGCAGGGCACCCCAAGAGGGGGGACAGGTTGAATAATCTTAAGGCTAGACACAACTAGAGGAGAGCCGTCTATGCGGTGACTCCCTCATGAGTATAATGAGATCTAGCCACAAACATGTATGGCTATTACCGGATGATGTTTCCCAAGGCCCGAAGCTGTCTAAATCCTTGTCTTATGTGTTGATCCGCCTCGTGTCTCTTATCCTGATCAACCCCTCTCAAGCTACCACATAGATGCGTTGGCCTCACGACTAAGTACTCACACCAGGACATCTGCCGTGAAAATTCCACGACATTTGGGCCCACCGTGGGGCTTGCGCACGGTGGTGTTGAGTTCTTGGAGGGCGTTTTCCCAGGGATCGAGAAGTTCCGACCGGTTCATCAAAAAGTTTCGTCTGGCTCAATGAAAGGTTCTGACTGGCTCATCAAAAAGTTTCGTCCGGCTCAACGAAAGGTTCCGCTGGCTCACCAAAAAGTTTCGTCCGGCTCAACGAAAGGTTCCGCCGGCTCGTCGAAAAGTTCCGTCTGAACCGCCAAAGAGTTCCGACCGCCTCGTCGAAAAGTTCCGTCTGAAGGAAATATGCCCTAGAGGCAATAATAAAGTTATTATTTATTTCCTCATATCATGATAAATGTTTATTATTCATGCTAGAATTGTATTAACCGGAAACATAATACATATGTGAATACATAGACAAACACAACGTCACTAGTATGCCTCTACTTGACTAGCTTATTAATCAAAGATGGTTATGTTTCCTAACCATAGACATCTGTTATCATTTGATTAATAGGATCACATCATTAGGAGAATGATGTGATTGACATGACCCATTCCGTTAGCCTAGCACTTGATCGTTTAGTATATTGTTATTGCTTTCTTCATGACTTATACATGTTCCTGTAACTATGAGATTATGCAACTCCGCTTATCGGAGGAACACTTTGGTGCTACCAAACGTCACAACGAATCGGGTGATTATAAAGGAGTACTAAATGTGTCTCCAAAGGTACATGTTGGGTTGGCGATTTGAGATTAGGTTTTGTCACTCCGATTGTCGGAGAGGTATCTTTGGGCCCTCTCGGTAATGCACATCACTATAAGCCTTGCAAGCAATGTAGCTAATGAGTTAGTTACGGAATGATGCATTACATAACGAGTAAAGAGACTTGCCGGTAACGAGATTGAACAAGGTATTGGATACCGACGATCGAATCTCGGGCAAGTAACATACCGATGACAAAGGGAACAACGTATGTTGTTATGCGGTTTGACCAATAAAGATCTTCGTAGAATATGTAGGAATCAATATGGGCATCCAGGTTCCGCTATTGGTTATTGACCGAGAATAGTTCTAGGTCATGTCTACATAGTTCTCGAATCCGTAGGGTCCGCACGCTTAACGTTACGATGACAGTTTTATTACGAGTTTTTAAGTTTTGATGTACGAAGTTTGTTCGGAGTCCCGGATGTGATCACGGACATGACGAGGAGTCTCGAAATGGTCTAGACATAAAGATTGATATACTGGAAGCCTATGTTTGGACATCGGAATAGTTCCGGGTGATATCGGGATTTTACCGGAACACCGGGGGGTTACCGGAACCCTCCCGGGGGTTAATGCGCCTTAGTGGGCCATGAGGGAAAAGAGGAGGGCCGGCCAGGGCAGGCCGCGCGCCCCCTCCCCCCTAGTCCGAATAGGACAAGGAAGGGGGGGGGGCGGCGCCCCCTTTCCTCTTTCCCTCCCCCCAAGTCCTAATCCAACTAGGAAAGTGGGGGGGGGAGTCCTACTCCCGGTGGGAGTAGGACTCCTCCGGCGCGCCTCCTCCTAGGGCCGGCTGCACCCCCCTTGCTCCTTTATATACGGGGGCAGGGGGCACCCTAGAACACACAAGTTGATCTACAGATCGTTCCTTAGCCGTGTGCGGTGCCCCCCTCCACCATATTCCACCTCGGTCATATCGTCGCGGAGTTTAGGCGAAGCCCTGCACAGGTAGAACATCATCATCGTCACCACGCCGTCGTGCTGACGGAACTCATCCCCGACACTTTGCTGGATTGGAGCCCGGGGATCGTCATCGAGCTGAACGTGTGCTGAACTCGAAGGTGGCGTACATTCGGTACTTGGATCGGTCGGATCGTGAAGACGTACGACTACATCAACCGCGTTGTCATAACGCTTCCGCTTACGGTCTACGAGGGTACGTGGACAATACTCTCCCCTCTCGTTGCTATGTCATCACCATGATCTTGCGTGTGCGTAGGAATTTTTTTGAAATTACTATGTTCCCCAACAAAGGGCATCCGAGCCTGGTTTTATGCGAGATGTCATATGCACGAGTAGAACACAAGTGAGTTGTGGGCGATACAAGTCATACTGCTTACCAAAGATGTCATACTTTGGTTTAGCGGTATTGTGAGATGAAGCGCCCGGACCGACATTACGCCAGACGCTTACGCGAGACTGGTTTCACCGCTATGAGCACTCGTGCTTAAAGGTGGCTGGCGGGTGTCTATCTCTCACTTTAGCTGAATCGAGTGTGGCTACGCCGGTCCTTGCGAAGGTTAAAACAACACTAACTTGACGAACTATCGCTGTGGTTTTGATGCGTAGGTAAGAACGGTTCTTGCTAAGCCCGCACCAGCCACGTAAAATTTGCAACAACAAAGTAGAGGACGTGTAACTTGTTTTTGCAGGCATGTTGTGATGTGATATGGTCAAGACGTGATGCTATATTTTATTGTATGAGATGATCATGCTTTGTAACTGGTTATCGGCAATCGGCAGAGCCATATGGTTGTCGCTTATTGTATGAAATGCAAACACCACTGTAATTGCTTTACTTTATCACTAAGCGGTAGCGATAGTCGAGAAGCAATAGATGGCGAACGACAACGATGCTACGATGGAGATCAAGGTGTCGCGCCGGTGATGATGGTGATCACGACGGTGCTTCAAGATGGAGATCACAAGCACAAGATGATGATGGCCATATCATATCACTTATATTGATTGCATGTGATGTTTATCCTTTATGCATCTTATCTTGCTTTGATTGACGGTAGCATTTTAAGATGATCTCTCACTAATTATCAAGAAGTGTTCTCCCGAGTATGCACCATTGCGAAAGTTCTTCGTCTTTGAGACACCACGTGATGATCGGGTGTGATAGGCTCTACGCTCAAATACAACGGTGCAAAACAGTTGCACACGCGAATAGTCGAGTTAAACTTGACGAGCCTAGCATATACAGATATGGCCTCGAACACGGAGACCGAAGGTCGAACGTGAATCATATAGTAGATATGATCAACATAGTGATGTTCACCATTGAAACTACTCCATCTCACGTGATGATCGGACATGGTTTAGTTGATTTGGATCACGTGATCACTTAGATGACTAGAGAGATGTCTGTCTAAGTGGGAGTTCTTAAGTAATATGATTAATTGAACTTAAATTTATCATGAACTTAGTACCTGATAGTATTTTGCTTGTCTATGTTTGTTGTAGATAGATGGCTCGTGCTATTGTTCCATTGAATTTTAATGTGTTCCTTGAGAAAGCAAAGTTGAAAGATGATGGTAGCAATTACACGGACTGGGTCCGTAAACTGAGGATTATCCTCATTGTTGCACGTAAGAATTACGCCCCGAAGCACCGCTGGTGCCAACCTGCTTCTGATGCAACCGACAATGTTAAGAACGTCTGCGAGCAAAGCTGATGACTACTCGATAGTTCAAGTGTGCCATGCTTTACGGCTTAGAACCGGTCTTCAACGACGTTTTGAACGTCATGGATCATATGAGATGTTCCAGAGTTGAAGTTAATATTTCAAGCAAATGCCCGGATTGAGAGATATGTAGTCTCCAATAAGTTCTACAGCTGCAAGATGGAGGAGAATAGTTCTGTCAGTGAACACATACTCAAAATGTTTGGGTATAATAATCACTTGATTCAACTGGGAGTTAATCTTCCGATGACAAGTGTCATTGATGTAATTCTTCAATCATCGCCACCAAGCTACAAGAGCTTCATGATGAACTATAATATGCAAGGGATGGACAAGACTATTCCCGAGCTCTTCGCAATGCTAAAAGCCATGGAGGTAGAAATCAAGAAGGAGCATCAAGTGTTGATGGTTAACAAGACCACCAGTTTCAAGAAAAAGGGAAAAGGAAAGAAGAAGGGGAACTTCAAGAAGAACAGCAAACAAGTTGCTACTCAAGAGAAGAAACCCAAGTCTGGACCTAAGCCCGACATCGAGTGCTTCTCTTGCAAGCGATCGACACTGAAGCGGAACTGCCCCAAGTATTTGGCGGATAAGAAGGATGGCAAAGTAAACAAAGGTATATGTGATATACATGTTATTGATGTGTACCTTACTAATGCTCGCAGAGTACTGGTATTTGATATCGGTTCATTGCTAATATTTGCAACTCAAAGCAGGACTACGGATTAGCGAAGATTGGCTAAGGACGTGGTGACGATGCGCGTGGGAAATGGTTCCAAAGTCGATGTGATCGCGGTCGGCACGCTACCTCTACATCTACCATCGGGATTAGTTTTAGACCTAAATAATTGTTATTTGGTGCCGCGTTGAGCATGAACATTATATCTGGATCTTGTTTGATGCGAGATGGTTATTCATTTAAATCAGAGAATAATGGTTGTTCTATTTATATGAGTAATATCTTTTATGGTCATGCACCCTTGAAGAGTGGTCTATTTTTATTGAATCTCGATAGTAGTGATACACATATTCATAGTGTTGAAACCGAAAGATGCAGAGTTGATAATGATAGTGCAACTTATTTGTGGCACTGCCGTTTAGGTCATATCGGTGTAAAACGCATGAAGAAACTCCATACTGATGGGCTTTTGGAATCACTTGATTATGAATCACTTGGTACTTGCGAACCGTGCCTCATGGGCAAGATGACTAAAACGCCGTTCTCCGGAACTATAGAGCGAGCAACTGATTTGTTGGAAATCATATATACTGATGTTTGTGGTCCAATGAAGTTGAGGCTCGCGGCGGGTATCGTTATTTTCTCACCTTCACAGATGATTTGAGCAGATATGGGTATATCTACTTAATGAAACACAAGTCTGAAACATTTGAAAAGTTCAAAGAATTTCAGAGTGAAGTGGAAAATCATCGTAACAAGAAAATAAAGTTTCTACGATCTGATCGTGGAGGAGAATATTTGAGTTACGAGTTTGGTTTACATTTGAAACAATGCGAATAGTTTCAGCAACTCATGCCACCGGAACACCACAAATAAATGGTGTGTCCGAACGTCGAATCGTGCTTTACTAGATATGGTGCGATCTATGATGTCTCTTACTGATTTACCGTTATCGTTCTGGGGTTATGCTTTAGAGACGGCCGCATTCACGTTGAATAGGGCACCATCAAAATCCATTCAGACGACGCCTTATGAACCGTGGTTTGGCAAGAAACCAAAGTTGTCGTTTCTTAAAGTTTGGGGCTGCGATGCTTATGTGAAGAAACTTCAACGAGATAAGCTCGAACCTAAATAGGAGAAATGTGTCTTCATAGGATACCCAAAAGAGACTATTGGGTACACCTTCTATCACAGATCTGAGGGCAAGATTTTCGTTGCTAAAATCGGATCCTTTCTAGAGAAGGAGTTTCTCTCGAAAGAAGTGAGTGGGAGGAAAGTAGAACTTGATGAGGTAATCAGACTGCTCCCTTATTGGAAAGTAGTTCATCACAAGAACCGTTGCTATGACAACTACACCAATTAGTGAGGAAGCTAATGATATTGATCATGAAACTTCAGATCAATTTTCATCAACCTCGTGGGTCTACGAGTAAGATCCGCACTGAGTGGTACGGTAATCCTATTATGGAAGTCATGTTACTTGACCATGATGAACCTACAAACTATGAGGAAGCGATGATGAGCCCAGATTCCATAAAATGGCTAGAGGCCATGAAATCGAGATGGGATCCATGTATGAGAACAAAGTATGGACTTTGGTTGACTTGCCGATGATCGGCAAGCCATTGAGAATAAATGGATCTTTAAGAAGAAGACCGACGCGATGGTAATGTAATGTCTATAAAGCTCGACTTGTTGCGAAAGGTTTTCGACAAGTTCAAGGGGTTGACTACGATGAGACTTTCTCACCCGTAGCGATGCTTAAGTCTGTTCAAATCATGTTAGGATTTCTCTCTCTCAAATGCTTCGAGGTGGGTTGCTCTCAAACGACAAAAGCCGTGCACAAACTCTGAGCAGCCTCGAATTTATGGTGTAGGGGGTGGGCTATTTATAGCCACTAGGCAACCCGACCTGATTTGTCCAAAATGACCCTGGGTCACTAAGGAACTGACACGTGTTCCAACGGTCAGATTTCAAACACACGTGGCAACTTTACTTGGGCTACAAGCAAAGCTGACTCATCCAGCTCTGGATAAGATTTGCTCTCATTGTCTTCGCTCGAAGACATAGGATTTGAGTTGAGCATCACTTCAGTCACTCTGACTTAGTTCACTTGGACCCCACTTAACAGTACGGTGGTTCCTATGACTCAACAAAGAAGAAAAGGAAACAACAAAACCACACAGTCTTCACGCTCCAAAGTCTTCACACCATGTCTTCTCATGTCATAGTCTTCAATATGAATATCTTCTCATACCACCATTGTCTTCAATGTCTTCATACATTTTTAGGGGTCATCTCCGGTAGGTAAACCGAATCAATGAGGGACACTACCTGCGTTATCCTTCAATTCTCACAAACACATTAGTCCGTCAACCAACTTTGTCGTCAATACTCCAAAACCAACTAGGGGTGGCACTAGATGCATTTACACTAAGGATAAACAACTAGATAGTCAGATCCCACACATAGCAATACACATTACACGTACACATAACATGCAACTATGTGATGTACAACATGGCATCACAACATAACTCAACAACTCATATAGATAAGGCTCAAAGAGCCATCATAGCATTTATTACAAACAGGGGTCACATGACCCAACATTCAGAGCAAACAAGCAACAAGCGAAAGCATTACATGTCTGAGTACAGACATCCATAAATGAAAAAGGCTGAAGAGCCTGACTATCTACAACATCATATCAAGATCGTAGCTGAGGTACAAGCTACTTGTCGAAGTCCACAAGAACACTAGTAAGACCAAAGTCTCTGCTGCAAAAACATAAATAAAGCAACATGAGTACAAAGGTACTCAGCAAGACTTACATCAGATCCTAACATACATGCATTTGTATAAAGAGGGTAATGTGCGGTTTAGATGCAGCAAGCCAGCTTTGACTCAGTGGCTATCCTGTTCTACGACTACGAGAACTTCTTTGAGGTGAGATGGCGCACACGAGTCCACTAATCACCACACAATACTCTACTATGGATTCAACGCTGTCTCCCTATGAGAAGGCCACCCATAGCACTCACACTTCTCTTGCGCATTTTAGAGTATCCACTTCAAGTTGTCTATGTACCATGTAAGCATCCAAGAAGTCCATAACCGCGGACCCGGCTATTCGAATAGATCATGTTAACCCTGCAGGGGTGTACTTCTTCACACACGCTCTCGCCACTTACTATCATGTACACGTCATGTATCTCGGCAACCTTCAAGCGAAAGCCTGGCGAGGGTATCGGCCACGACCTGACTAACCACACAAGACTCTAGTCCAGGTTTATCGCCTATTCGGGTTCCATCCACAAGGAGATCCGGCCGGGGTGTCGCTCACGGCCCCAAACGATGTGAGCAGGGTTCCCAAGCCCACCATCCGGGTGCCACTTGGTACACCATGCCACTGTGCCTAGTCTATCCCAAGCCCACCTGGCCGGGTGCCACTTGGTAGACTACTAACACTACCTATAAACACCAGAAACTAGTTGGGACTCATGGACAGAGATCAAGCTGGTTAATAAGTCGAGAGGGCTTGGAGCGCCCGGAGCCCAATGTGTGGTATTATCGAGTCATTGGACAACATGCATAGAATTCAGTGCTTAAGGACAGTTCCAGTGAGACAACCCACCATGTACTCCTACATGGCCTCTCACCGCTACCTTTACCAAATCGTGTTCACACACTTAACTCTCAGCATCAGAACATATCATAACACTCCAATTCATTCCCAAAGAATCAGACCTAACACAACTCTAAGCAATAGCAGGCATGGCATGGTAGGAACACAACATGGCTCAATCAACTCCTACACATGCTAGTGGGTTTCAACTATTTACTGTGGCAATGACAGGTCATGCAGAGGAATGGGTTCAACTACCGCAGCACAAAGTAGCAGTTGAAACGTTGTTGTCTTAATGCAATAATTGAGAGCAGGAGCGAGAGAGTAGGATTGTATCGGAATGAACAACGGGGTTTGCTTGCCTGGTAGATCAACAAGGGGGCACTGCTCGTCACATAGGTACTCTGGAACGGTCTCCGGAGCAGGACCTATCGAGAAGGAACGGTGTTGGCAATCAATACACAAGCATATGCAACAATATGATGCATGAACATGGCATGAAGATGTGATGTTGTTTGAGCTAATGCAACTAGCATTTATTAGGTTGAAGTCCATTTGAACCAAAGGTTCAAATGCAACTTCAAAATAAGCTCTTTATATAAGCCATTTTAGTGTTTCACTTATATAGTAGGTATAAGTTGTTTTGACATGCATGAAACTCGTACAGATGGATAGATTGAATTTTTCTGATAATTTTTCATATATAACTTATTTCAATCTGAGCTATGGATGAATTTCTATGAATTTTTTGAAGTTTGAATCATTTTCTGGATTTTTCCTGATTATTTTAAATCCAGAAAAAGAATAACTGCGTCAGCACTGTGTCATGCTTGCGTCAGCAAGTCAACAGCGCTGACTGGTCAAACCTGACATGTGGGGGCCACACGTCAGTGACACGTGTTAAACAGGGGGTTAGATTAGCTTAATTAAAGGATTAGGGGGCACTTGGCCCACTGGTCAGTGTCAGGGGGGGTTAGTTAACGGTGATTAGCCCTAAGCTAATCACCTGCCTCACGGGGCCCACCTGACGGGCCGGCGAGGTCAAAGGGGTCAATGGCACCGGCGTTTAGCTGCCGGCGAGGCTGAACGCGGCGGAGGGGCTCAGGATCGCGTCTCCGGCGACCAAATGGGCCGCGGACACCACGAACGAGGAGCTGGAGCTCGTCTGCGTTGTTTGGAGCAAGTGGGAGGCTGCAGGGGTGGCGGAGCTCGCCGGAGCAAAGCTCGCGGCGGCGGTCGGAGCACGGCGAAGGGCGGGCGCAGCGCTACGCTGCACGGGGGCGGCGGCTGAGAGCACTTGGGCGTAACCCAGGCTCGTCCGCATCCAACGGAGGCGACGGGAGGATGCGGGGTGGCCGGAGGCGAAGATGGCGACGGTGACGGCTCCACGGGGCGCTCCGGCTTGCGTGGCTCAGCGGAGAGCTTCAAAGTGAGGAGGCGGAGCTCCTGCGCGTGTCGGAGAGGCGAGGGGGAGGCGGTGGCTACGGCAACGGTGGCCGGTGGCGTCGGCAGCGCTCGGCCACGGGGTGAGGGAGAGAAACAGGGGAGGAGGGAGAACGAGAGAGAGTGAGAGCGGTGCGGGGCGGTGCGTGGCGTCGCGCGGAGCTTCCAGGCGACGAGGGAGGGGCCAGGCAGGCAGGTGGCATGGCGGCACAGCCGTGCGCGCGCGCCGGTCACACGCCTGGCCGACTCGCGCTAGGAGGACGATGGTGCTGGTGGGCTGGCCCAGCTGGGCCGCACAGTGCTGGGCCAGTCGGGCTGCAGGTAAGCGCCAGGTAAGCATTTCCATTTTGTTTTTTTTCTATTTTTCTGACATTTGTTTTGATTTAACAATAATACTAAATCATTTTATAATCTTATGCCAATTTTTGTAGGAACTATCTGGATTGCTCCAAAACTCCCAATCAATTAACATAATTTTTGGACATATATTATATATATAACAAATATATATCCAAAGCAAATAATTATGCATTAATTCCAAATGGCCAAAATAAATATTTATGAGCTCTTAAAAATATTGGATTGAATTTTACCTTTGACCAATATTTTCAGAGAGAGACGTGAACTTTTCTTGGACCTTTTTGGAGAAATTTTTATCTGGGTCATTTCCAGCAATGATTCTGAGGGTTTCACAAATCCCCATTTCAAATTTAAATGGAATTTAAACATGATGCACACATGACTAGCTAGTCTAGGTCATACCATAACTAGGGATGTGACATCTCGCCCCCACTTGAAAGAATCTCGTCCCGAGATTCATGGGTCGACGGAAAGAAGGTGGGGTACTCCAGTCGAAGACGATCTTCTTTCTCCCAAGTAGCTTCTCTCTCGGAATGATGAGACCATTGAACCTTGACAAACTTGATGTTATGACATCGAGTGACACGCTCTGCTTGATCAAGAATGTAAACAGGGTACTCACGATATGTGAGGTTATCTTGGAGACCAAGCGTTTCGTGGTCCACTCCGCGGATAGAATCCGAGAAGCAATGCCTGAGTTGAGAGACGTGGAAGACATCATGAACTCGAGAAAGATGTGGAGGTAGTTCCAACTGGTAGGCAACCTCTCCTCGTTTAGCGAGAATGCAAAAAGGACCAATGTAACGAGGATCCAACTTGCCCTTGATACCGAAACGATGGGTACCCTTCAAAGGAGTAACCCTAAGGTAAGCTCTGTCGCCAACTTCATAAGTCATATCCTTATGATGACGATCATACTGACTCTTTTGACAAGACTGGGCTGTTTTCAAGTTCTCACGAATGATGCGAACTTGCTCTTCTGCCTCCTGGATCATGTCCGGTCCAAAGAATTGTCTTTCACCGGTTTCTGACTAGTTCAAAGGTGTTTGATATCCTCGTCCATAGAGAATCTCAGAAGGAGCTTTCTTGAGACTGGATTGATAGCTATTGTTATAGGGAAACTTGGCGAAAGGAAGACATTTCTCCCAATCCATACCGAATGAGATAACACAAGCTCTAAGCATGTCTTCGAGAATTTGATTGACCCTTTCCACCTGACCACTCAACTGAGGGTGGAAAGCGGTACTGAAGGAAAGATGGGTTCCCATGGCAGTTTGGAAACTCTTCCAGAAATGAGAAGTGGAAAGACTACCACGGTCTGAATTGATCTCTAGTGGAACACCATGACGTGACACTATTCGAGAAATATATAAGTCAGCGAGCTGACTAGCAGTGATACTCTCTCAAACAGGTAGGAAGTGCGCGACTTTGGAAAGTCGATCAATGACTACGAAGATAGCATTATTCCCTCTCTTGGTCCTGGGAAAGCCGGTGATGAAGTCCATACCAACTTCATCCCATTTCCATTCAGGAATAGCTAAAGGCTGAAGGGTGCCAGCAGGTCTCTAATGCTCTGCCTTAACGCGACGACAAACGTCACAGTTGGCAATGAACTAAGCGATTTCACTCTTCATCCTAGTCCACCAGAACCTCTGGCGTAGGTCCTGATACATCTTAGTACTACCGGGATGAATCGTGAGAGAAGATTCATGCGCCTCCTTACGAATCAATTTTCGCAGATGTTGATTCTTGGGAACCACCAAGCGGTTTTCAAAGAAAACAACACCTCGATCATCCATAGAGAAACATCCACCAACTCCCTTCTTAATGTTTCTCTTAATCCAGGAAATTCCTGTGTCCTGCTTTTGAGCAGCGATAATTCGATCCTCAAGATCAGGTTTCGCCACTAAGGTAGAAAGGAATCTGTGAGGAGCTATGTGAAGGTTAAGCTTACAAAATTCCTCATGGAGAAGTGGTTGGCCCTGCTGCAGCATGAGATTGTTGCAATAGGGTTTACGACTTAGTGCATCAGCCATAATATTGCCCTTGCCTGCGGTATAGGTAATCCCTAAGTCATAATATGAGATCAATTCCAACCAACGTCTTTGCCTAAGGTTCAGATCTGGTTATGTGAAGATATACTTGAGACTCTGGTGATCGATGTAGATCTCGCAACGTTTACCAAGAAGGTAATGTCGCCAGGTCTTGAGTGCATAGACTACGGCTGCAAGCTCTAGATCATGTGTAGGATAATTCTCCTCATGTGGATGCAACTGTCGAGATGCATAGGTAATCACATGATAATCATTCATAAGAATGCAACCTAGTCCCTGTCGTCAGGCATCACAAAAGATAACAAAGTCTTTAGTGAAATCCGGTGGCACAAGTATGGGAGCAGAGGTTAGGCGTCTTTTCAGTTCCTGAAAACTGTACTCACACTGTGGGGACCACTCAAACCTTTTATCTTTCTTAAGAAGTTCCATGAGAGGTTTGGCTACTTTGGAGAAGTTTTCAACAAAGCAGCGACAATAGCTGGCTAGACCAAGGAAACTCCTAACTTGTTTAACTGTTTCAGGTGGAGTCCAATCGAGAACGGCCTTAACTCTCTCGGGATTGACAACGATGCCCTTACCAGAGATTACGTGGCCTAGGTAGGTCACTTCTGGCAACCAATATTCACACTTGGAGAACTTGGCATAAAGGCGGTGCTCTCTGAATTTTTCTAACACAAGTCTAAGATGTTCGACATGCTCTTCCTCGTTCTTCGAGTAAATAAGAATATCATCAAGGTAAACCACGACGAATTTATCTAAGTACTCCATGAAGATCGAGTTCATCAAGCGAGAGAATGTTGCTAGAGCGTTGGTTAGACCGAAGGACATGACGGTGTACTCGTACTGGCCATAACGAGTGACAAAGGCTGTCTTGGGGATGTCCCTGTTTCTGATCTTGATTTGGTGGTAGCCTAACCTCAAATCCATCTTAGAAAAGATTGAGGATCCAGCGAGCTGATCATACAGATCATTGATCCTAGGAAGCGGATATTTGTTCTTTATCGTGACCAAATTAACGGGACGATAATCTACAACCATCCGGTCCGTACCATCCTTCTTCTTGACGAAGAGGACGGGGCAAGCCCAAGGAGAAGAACTAGGACGGATGGAACCCTTTTGCAAGGACTCATCAAGTTGTTTCTTAAGCTTTGCTAGTTCTAAGGGTGCCATTTTGTAAGGTCTCCTAGAGATTGGAGCGGTTCCTGGGATAAGATCTATGATGAACTCTACATCTCATCGCTGTGGAACACCGACAGCTTCCTCTGAAAGACATCCGGAAAGTCACGGACTACCGGATATCTTCAAGGTCCGGAAGAGGGCTGGCATTAAGAGAATAGAGTGGCGCTTTCAACTCTAGTGGAGATAAAGACTATCTTGCCGATGGGTGTGTAAGCTGAACGAACCTGGTGTAACAATCAATCTTGGCATGATGAGCTGTCATCCAGTCCATACCCAAGATGATGTTAATATCTGAGGACTTGAGGGCTACAAGTGATGCAAGAAATACAAGTCTGTCAACAAGGATTTCGTTACCATGGCTTACACTAGAAGTTTGCCATTTGGATCCAGGAGTTTGAATGACCAGTGGAGAGGGCATATCACAAAATGACATGTTGTGCAAGTTAGCATAGCTTTCAGAAATGAAGGAGTGAGACGCTCCAGTATCGAATAGAACCGATGCTGGATGACAATTGACAAGGAGGGTACCAAGAACGACATCCAGATCATCATGAGCGTCTTTAGCTGAGACGTGATCCACACATCCACGTTTAGTGCGAGCTGGCTTGGCACTGATTGTCTTACTTGATGGCTTGACATAGCACATCAGACTTCTCGAGCTGGGGTGGAGCATAACTAGTGTGAGAGCAGTCACGTCCATAGTGTCCTGGCTTCCCGCATGTGAAGCAAGTCCTTGAGGTTGGACGTGGACCCGCACTGACAAGCGGTCTACCAGTAGGCCTGGGAGGAACATATGATTGAGCTGGGTGGGGCACCACATAGGATGACCTCGGTGAATATCGGGAAGGAAGAGTGGAGTTTGGAACCCAAATCCGGCGCTTCTGAGAACTAGAACCGAAGGAAGATCCCAAATCACGGGTGTGCTTACGAGACTCCTCGTAAGTGAGCTGAGCTGTCTCTGCATTAATGGCCTTGTTCACTAGAGCCTGGAATTTATTGCAATGATGCAGGTGGAGATCATGACACAACTTGGGGTTGAGACCCTTCCGGAACCTGGCCTGCTTCTTGGCATCCGTGGACACCTCTTCTGTGGCATAACAGGCGAGGTTCTCAAACTCTCTACTGTAAGCATCAACATCCATCTTACTCCGGGTGAAACTACAGAACTCTTCTCTCTTGCGATCAATGAGGGCCTGAGGAATGTGATGCTCGTGAAAAGCCTCGGTGAAATCCCTCCAGGTAGGAATCTGGCCAGCTGGAATCATAGCCTCATAGTTATGCTACCAAAGACTAGCAGGACCTTCCAGATGGTATGTGGCATAAGTGACCTTGTCATCTTTAGCTACGTTCGCGGAACACAGCTTATGAGTGATGCTACGGAGCCAGTCATCTGCATCGAGTGGCTCAATGGAGTGATGAAAGGTAGGTGGGTGCAAGCGAATGAAGTCATGAATGGTTGCAGACCCTTTGAACTGATGTGCGGTGTTCTCCTCGATACGTGCCAACAAGCGGTTAGAGTCACGCCTGTTCCTCTCCATCTCTAACATGAACTCTGCCAACGAAGGCTGGTCGGGAGGATCCTCATCCCTACCATCTCCGTGGTTCTGGCTACGAGCAGCAGAACTTCGCTTAACTGATGACATCCTGGGAAACGAAACCAAGGACGGATCAGTATCAGCTATAGACTGCAGAATGTAGGACAAAGAAATTAGTATCTCTCAAACTCCTAGGGCAATTCCGGCAGCATAACAGCAGTAAAATGCTCAGAATGAGACATCCTGCTAAAATGGGGTAGTAACATACTCAACATCATCACTCAAGGTTCTGAGATCATACTAAACAGGCTAGACCGGAAGTACTTGAAACAGGGTATGACTCTGATCAACCAATCCTATGGGACTACGGAGTAGTAACACGTGATCCTGATAGACGGAAGAGAAAGCCTAGTTCCTTAACCCCGTAGGAAAGATAGAATGACTCAGATCAGAAGGCCATGAGGTAAAGGAGTAAAAAGAGCCTTACGTTCCTTCCCACAATCAATTCCCTTACATAACTAAAGAATTTCTAGAGTCAACTTCGACCAGTTTGGTTTGGTAATCCTACAGACAATCAGGCTCTGATACCAAAGCTGTCAGGACCCCGATTCTATGCCACACCAATCTAGCATGTAACACCTCATATCACTTTGCGGCCTCACGCACGGTATTCCCACGGGTGTCGCCTTACCATGACCGGGACCGTTTGCGCCTTTTGGCACACGTATATGATAGTGTCGCTAGCATCCATATGACAAGAACCCAGGCTGACATGGCTAGTCGTGAACCCAAAGTGGCACTAACTTATAGGGACATGCATACATGACCCAGCAACAAACGTGTCGATCATCAGTGATTGAATCCAGGCTGTAGCAGCTGGGCTAGCAAGACTCCAGAGAATCTGGGCTGTAGCAGGCTAACAAGACTCTGGTAGACACCGCGTGACATTTCCCCGAAGGGACAGTCACAGGAACAAAGAAGGACACATGCCGGCCAGCCTAAGTGTTTTGGAGTAGTACCAAGCTACCAGGACTCAGTGGAAGCACTAGGAGACATTTCCCGGTAAGAGAGGCTACTAAGGATAAACAACTAGACAGTTAGATCCCACACATAGCAATACACATTACACGTACACATAACATGCAAGTATGTGTTGTACAACATGGCATCAAAACATAACTCAACAACTCATATAGATAAGGCTCAAAGAGCCATCATAGCATTTATTACAAACAGGGGTCACATGACCCAACATTCATAGCAAACAAGCAACAAGCAGAAGCATTACATGTATGAGTACAGACATCTGTAAACGAAAAAGGCTGAAGAGCCTGACTATCTACAACATCCTATCAAGATCGTAGCTGAGGTACAAGCTGCTCGTCGAAGTCCACGAGAACACTAGTAAGACCGAAGTCTCCGCTGCAAAAACATAAATAAAGCAACATGAGTACAAAGGTACTCAACAAGACTTACATCAGATCCTATCATACATGCATTTGTATCAAGAGGGTAATGTGGGGTTTAGCTACAGCAAGCCAGCTTTGACTCAGTGGCTATCCTGTTCTACGACTACGAGAACTTCTTTGAGGTGAGATGGCGCACACGAGTCCACTAATCACCACACAATACACTACTATGGATTTATCCCCGTCTCCCTACGAGAAGGCCATCCATAGCACTCACACTTGTCTTGAGCATTTTAGTGTATCCACTTCAAGTTGTCTATGTACCATGTAAGCATCCAAGAAGTCCATAACCGCGGACCCGGCTATTCGAATAGATCATGTTAACCCTGCAGGGGTGTACTTCTTCAGACACGCTCTCACCACTTACCGCCATGTACACGTCATGTATGTCGGCAACCTTCAAGCGGAAGCCTGGCGAGGATATCGGCCACGACCTGAGTAACCACACAAGACTCTACTCTAGGTTTATCGCCTATTCGGGTTCCATCCGCAAGGAGATCCGGCCGGGGTGTCGCTCACGGCCCCAAACGATGTGAGCAGGGTTCCCAAGCCCACCATCCGGGTGCTACTTGGTACACCGTGCCACTATGCCTAGTCTATCCCAAGCCCACCTGGCCCGGTGCCACTTGGTAGACTACTAACACTACCTATAAACACCAGAAAATAGTTGCGACTCCTGGATAGAGATCAAGCTGGTTAATAAGTCGAGAGGTCTTCGAGCGCCCGGAGCCCAATGTGTGGTAGTATCGAGTCATTGGACAACATGCATAGAACTCAGTGCTTAAGGATGGTTCTAGTGAGACAACCCACCATGTACTCCTACATGGCCTCTCACCGCTACCTTTACCAAATCGTGTTCACACTCTTAACTCTCACATCAGAACATATCATAACACTCCAATTCATTCCCAAAGAATCAGACCTGACACAACTCTAAGCAATAGCAGGCATGGCATGGTAGGAACACAACATGGCTCAATCAACTCCTACACATGCTAGTGGGTTTCAACTATTTACTGTGGCAATGACAGGTCATGCAGAGGAATGGGTTCAGCTACAGCAACACAAAGTAGCAGTTTGTAACATCCCAAATTTTCAATTTGGCATGTTATACATAGATCATCCATGCATATCATATTTTATTGCTTTTCGTTTGCAATCCTCGAGATCCTAAGCAACTCAAAGACCTTCGGAGAGAGTTGGGGATTTTTCAAATTTTCATATTTGAAATTTTTATCAAATAGTGAAGACGAGGATTTGATTTTAATAATTTTCTCTCCGGAAAATATTTCTTTTTAAAATATTAAATGAGGGGAGATAATATGACTTCTCCAAAATAATTGAAATATCCGAGGAAAAATGTTAAAATCATTTTTGGATTTTATTTGCCCTAGAAAAATGTTGCATGTTTTAAAATTTCATTTTAGGGGCCAAGAAAAGTTCATCTTGTTCTAAATATTTTATTTAGACGGAGAAAACTTGTTTTGGAATTTTTAGATTTTTATTTATTTTTCTAGGAATTTTCTTCGGCAGAATGTTTTTCAAAAAAAAACCTCGCGCCCGACTGGGCCAAAGGCCCAGCCGAGCAGGCCGGCCCAGCCAACAGCCGCCGCCGCCTCCCCACCGTGCGCGTCACGGACGCCGAGGGAGTCCGAGCCGGACTCCACCCGGGCGCCCCCTTCCCCAAGCCGCCCGCCCCCTATATATGCCGCCAGCCCGTCGCCTCACCACCACCCCGCCACCACCCGAACTCGCCACCGCCGCCGAGCCGCCGAGCCCCGATCCATCAGGTGAGAGCCGCCGCCGCCTAGCGCCACCGCCGCCTCCGCCACCACCTCGCAGCCACCCCGAGACCCACCGCCCCTCGCCGAACCCGCCGGAGCCGCCCGCCCCGCCGGACGAGCCTCGCCGGAGGTACTCGACCCCGCCGCCGGTTTTTTTAAGAAAACCCTTCGGGTTTTTTTTTCTGAAAACCCTAGTTCGTTTTTTAGATCGGTTTATTTCTTCGGTTTATTTACTTAGCGAACGTTCGTTCGTCTGTTCGTTCTAACGAACGTGTTCACCGTTTAGTTTCTGTTAACGAACGCTCGTTCGTTTAGCCGTTCGTCGTTTTCCTTTTTATCGGATTTATTCCGCGATTATTCCAATCACGATTTCTGATCCGATATTCAAACCTGTTTATCTTTTCGCTCGTTTATCGGAATCAGGCGATTCAAGCGCCTGGAGTTTCATCTCGAAACCCTCTTTCTGAATAATCAACTCAAACGAGATTTTTCTTCTGTAAAATTTGACTTAGTTCCAGATTAGTAAAACGAAGTTGTTTCTTCTGCCGTTTGAGTTTCGTTGCTCCGTTTGATTTGATTCTTTTTGCAAACCGGAGTTCTTAAGTTGAACTCTCCGGTCAAACTCTTTTATTTGGAGTTCTACTTGTGCATCTTTGATTGTTGCTGATGTATGTTATTGTTTGTTTGCGATAGAATTTCCGGAGTGCAAAGCGTGTTACTACGAGTCTCTAGGATTCCCGAATCGTCAGCAAGGCAAGTAACACATTGATCATACTCTTTTCATACCCAGTTTTTATGCATTAGTTTCAATCCTCAAACATTGCATGATTAGGATGCTTTAACATGTGGGTATTGGGAAGTAGTTGCTGAGGTAGAACCTATTACCCTGTTTTATTATCAAACCCTTGGGAGTTACTTCTACGTTATGCTTATATTGCCATGCTATGCTCGTAGACGTGGATTGGGTTTGAGTGATATCCATGACAGATGTGAGATTGTTAATTAATGGTTTACTTAAGGTGGCAACTATAATACACATCTGGGTGGATTGAGGAACCTGGGGTATCCAGTGATTGCCTGTTTTATTTTTGGAAATCCCGGGGTTACCGTGTGATTTTCCTATGGACCGCCACCCAGGCTCAAAGGGAACTGAGTCTATTCATGCTAGAAACTTCCGTGTGCAGCCGCAAGCTATTATGGGCTCTAGCATAGTTGAGTAAGTTGCGTGAAGCTCTTGAAGAGGTGGATCAGCAGGTAGTGGGTTTGTAGGTTTGGTATGGTCTGCCCGGAGTAGAGAGTTAATGCTTCTGAAAGACTGTGTCTCGGTCATCCGTCTCTCAAACACCATGTAGTGCGAGAAATCAACGGAGGCGATCGAGTCTTGCGGGGAAAAGTGCACAAACCTCTGCAGAGTGTACAATCTAATCATGGTTAGCCGTGTCCCCGGTTATGGACAATTCTGAGTATCTAGTACTTGAGTATTCGCATGTATCTCAACACTCTTAATTAATCTTGCTGGGTTGTTAAGTACTTTTAATTGGGATCATTGAGTTGGGGTTACCTTCTCAAATGATGTTTCAACTACCATGATAGTTAAATTAAGACTGATTCCTTTGTAGTAGGGAAAAATTGGATTTTCGCAAAAACTATAACCATAGAGCTTTCCACCAGCCAAAGATACATGTAGTGGTAGCATTATTCTGTTATTGCTCTTTTGTGTTACATTGCCAGCATATTCCATGTGCTGACCCGTTCTCGGGCTGCAATGTATTATGTTGCAGACTTTTCAGACGAGGATTAAGGTTCGTAGGTCGTTGCCGTGCAGCTCAGCTATGTCGTTGGAGTTGATGGACTCACTTTATCTTCCAAGCCTTCCGTTGTTATCGCATTAGATGGCCTTAAGCCATATTATTGTAATAAGTTCTCTTTTGAGACATTCGATGTAATAAGTGTGTGATTGCTACTCTATTATAAATCCTTCGAAGTACTGTGTGGTGTCAGCATTACTGATCCAGGGATGACACCTGAGCACAGAGACTTGACCATCTAAGGTCGGGTCGCTACACAGTTGAAATGTTGTTGTCCTAATGCAATAACTGAGAGTAGGTGCGAGAGAGTAGGATTGTATCGGAATGAACAAGGGGGTTTGCTTGCCTGGTAGATCAACAAGGGGCACTTGCTCCTCGATTGTACTGAACGGTCTCCGGAGCAGGACCTATCGAGAAGGAACGGTGTCGGCAATCAATACACAAGCATATGCAACAATATGATGCATGAACATGGCATGAAGATGTGATGTTGTTTGAGCTAATTCAACTAGCATTCATTAGGTTGAAGTCCATTTGAACCAAAGGTTCAAATGCAACTTCAAAATAAGCTCTTTATATAAGCCATTTTAGTGTTTCACTTATAAAGTAGGTATAAGTTGGTTTTACATGCATGAAACTGGTACAGATGGATAGATTGAATTTTTCTGATAATTTTTCATATATAACTTACTTCAATCTGAGCTACGGATGAATTTCTATGATTTTTTGAAGTTTGAATCATTTTCTGGATTTTCTTGATTATTTTAAATCCAGAAAAAGAATAATTGCGTCAGCATTGCGTCATGCTTGCGTTAGCAAGTCAACAGTGCTGACTGGTCAAACCTGACATGTGGGGGCCACACGTTAGTGACACGGGTTAAACAGGGGGTTAGATTAGCTTAATTAAAGGATTAGGGGGCATTGAGCCCTTTGGTCAGTGTAAGGGGGGGTTAGTTAACGGTGATTAGCCCTAAGCTAATCACCTGGCTCACGGGGCCCACCTGACGGGCCGGTGAGGTCAAAGGGGTCAATGCCACCGTCATTTAGCCGCCGGCAAGGCCGAACGCGGGGGAGAGGCTCGGGATCGCGTGCCCGGCGACCAAATGGGCCGCGGAGACCACGGACGAGGAGCTGGAGCTCGTCCGCGTCATTTGGAGCAAGCGGGAGGCTGCGGGGATGGCGGAGCTCGCCAGAGCGAAGCTCGCCGGAGCGAAGCTCGCGGCGGCGGCCAGAACACGGCCAAGGGCGGGCGCAGCGCTGCGGTGCACGGGGGCGGCGACTGAGAGCACTGAGGCGTAACCCAGGCTCGCCCGCATCCAACGGAGGCGACAGGAGGACGCGGGGTGGCCGGAGGCGAAGATGGCTACGGTGACGGCTCCACGGGGCGCTCCGGTCTGCGTGGCTCGGCGGAGAGCTTTAGAGCGAGGAGGCGGAGCTCCTGCGCATGTCGGAGAGGTGAGGGGGAGGCGGTGGCTACCACAACGGTGGCCGGTGGCGTTGGCAGCGCTCCGCCGTGGGGTGAGGGAGAGAAACAAGGGAGGAGGGAGAACGAGAGAGAGTGAGAGCGGTGCGGGGCGGCGCGTGGCATCGCACGGAGCTTCCAGGCGACGAGGGAGGGGCCATGCAGGCAGGTGGCGTGGCGGCACGGCCGTCTTGTGTGCCACACATGCTGGCCGACCGGGCGCCAGGAGGACGACGGCAGGGTGGTGGGCTGGCCACTGGGCCAAGACATCTTTGGGCAGTCAAGCTGCGTAAGAGCCAGATAAGCTTTTCCATTTTGTTTCTTTTCTATTTTTCTGACATTTGTTTGATTTAACAATAATACTAAATCATTTTATAATCTTATGCCAATTTTTGTAGGAACTATCTGGATTGCTCCAAAACTCCCCATCAATTACCATAATTTTTGGACATATATTATATATATAAGAAATATATATATCCAAAGCAAATAATTATGCATTAATTCCAAATGGCCAAAATAAATATTTATGAGCTTTTAAAAATATTGGTTTGAAATTTACCTCTGACCAATATTTTTAGAGAGAGACATGAACTTTTCTTGGACCTTCTTGGAGAAATTTTTGTCTGGGTCATTTCCAGAAATGATTCTAAGGGTTTCACAAATCCCCATTTCAAATTTAAATGGAATTTAAACATGATGCACACCAGACTAGCTAGTCTAGGTCATACCAGAGCTAGGGATGTGACACCCAGAAGGCCAGCTCATGTTATGGTGGGCCGGCTTAAGTGGAAAGCGTAAGGAATATTCCCTTACAATGGAAGCAAGACTAGGACTCCACTTGTAATAGAGTACTCCTAATCCTACTAGGACTAGTCATGTAACCCGCCCCTCCTACTTATATAAGGACGGGAAGGGCACCCCAAGAGGGGGGACAACTTGAATAATCTTAATGCTAGACACAACTAGAGGAGAGCCGGCTATGCGGCGACTCCCTCATGAGTATAATGAGATCTAGCCACAAACATCATGTAGGGCTATTATCGGATGATGTTTCCCGGGGGCCGAAGCTGTCTAAATCCTTGTCTTGTATGTTGATCTGCCTCGTGTCTCTCATCCCGATCAACCCCTCTCAAGCTACCACATAGATGCGTTCGCCTCACGACTAAGTCCTCACACTAGGACACCTGCCGTGACAATTCCACGACAAGATGACTAAAACTCCATTCTCCAGAACAATGGAGCGAGCTAATGACTTGTTGGAAATAATACATACCGATGTATGCGGTCCGATGAGTGTTGAGGCATGCGCCGGGTATCGTTGTTTTCTGACCTTCACAGATGATTTGTGTAGGTATGGATATATCTACTTGATGAAACACGTGTGAAACATTTGAAAAGTTCAAGGAATTTCAGAGTGAAGTGGAGAATCATCATAACAAGAATATAAAATTTCTACGATCTGACCGCGGAGGCGAATATTTGAGTTACGAGTTTGGCCTTCATTTAAAACAATGTGGAATTGTTTCACAACTCACGCCACCTAGAACACAACAGCGTAATGGTGTGTCCGGACGTTGTAACCGTACTTTATTAGATATGGTGCGTTCTATGATGTCTCTTACCGATTTACCACTATCGTTTTGGGGTTATGCATTAGAGACAATCGCATTCACGTTAAATAGGGCACAGTCTAAATCCATCAAGACGACACCATATGAACTGTGGTTTGGCAAGAAACCTAAGCTGTCGTTTCTTTAAAGTTTCGGGAGGCGACACTTGTGTCAAAAAGGCTTCGGCCTGATAAGCTCGAACCCAAAGCGGAGAAGTGTGTCTTCATAGGATACCCTAAGAAACTATTGGGTACACCTTCTACCACAGATCCGAAGGCAAGATCTTTGTTGCTAAGAATGGGTCCTTTCTAGAGAAGGAGTTTCTCTTGAAAGAAGTGAGTGGGAGGAAAGTAGAATTTGATGAGGTAATATTACCTTCTCTCGAATTGGAAAATAGCACATCATAGAAAACCGTTCCTGTGATGCCTACACCAACTAGAGAGGAAGCTAATGATGATGATCATGAAACTTCAGATCAACTTACTACTGAACTTCGTAGGTCAACCAGAACATGTTCCGCACCAAAGGGGTACGGTAACCCTGGCCTTGAAGTCATGTTATTAGACCAAGGCGAACCTATGAACTATGAAGAAGCTATGATGAGCCCAGATTCCGACAGATGGCTTAAAGCCATGAAATCTATCATAGTATCCATGTATGAGAACAAAGTGTGGACTTTGGTGGACTTGCCTGATGTTCGGCAAGCCATAGAGAATAAATGGATCTTCAAGAAGAAGACTGACGCTGATGGTAATGCTACTGTCTACAAAGCTCGACTTGTCGCAAAAGGTTTTCGACAAGTTCAAGGAGTTGACTACGATGAGACCTTCTCACCCATAGCGATGCTTAAGTCTATCCGAATCATGTTAGCAATTGCCACATTTTATACCTATGAAATCTAGCAAATGGACGTCAAAACTGCATTCCTTAATAGATTTCTTAAAGAAGAGTTGTATATGATACAACCAGAAGGTTTTTTCAATCCTAAAGGTGCTAAAAAAGTGTGCAAGCTCTAGTGATCCATCTATGGACTGGTACAAGCATCTCAGAGTTGGAATATATGCTTTGATGAGGTGATCAAAGCATATGGTTTTATACAGACTTATGGTGAAGCCTGTATTTACAAGAAAGTGAGTGGGATCTCTGTAGCATTTTTGATATTATATGTGGATGACATATTGTTGATTGGAAATGATATAGAATTTCTGGATAGCATAAAAGGATATTTGAATAAGAATTTTTCATTGAAAGACCTCAGTGAAGCTACTTACATATTGGGCATCAAGATTTATAGGGATAGATCGAGATGCTTAATAGGACTTCCACAAAGCACATACCTTGGCAAAGTTTTGAAGAAGTTCAAAATTGATCAGTCTAAGAAAGGGTTCTTGGCTGTGTTGCAAGGTGTGAAGTTGAGTAAGACTCAAAGCCCGACCATGACAGAAGATAGAGAGAGAATGAAAGTCATTCCCTATGCCTCGGCCATAGGTTCTATAAAGTATGGCATGCTGTGTACCAGAGCTATTGTGTACCTTGCCATGAGTTTGGCATGGGGGTACAATAGTGATCCAGGAGTAGATCACTGGACAACGGTCAAAATTATCCTTAGTTGCCTAAGAGGACTAAGGAAATATTTCTTGGTTATCGAGGTGATAAAGAGTTCGTCGTAAAGGGTTACGTTGATGCAAGCCTTAACACTGATTCGGATGACTCTGAGTCTCAATCTGGATATGTATTGAAAGTGGGAGCAATTAGCTAGAGTAGCACCATGCAGAGCATTGTAGACATAGAAATTTGCAAAATACATACGGATCTGAATGTGGAAGACTCGTTGACTAAACTTCTCTCACAAGAAAAACATGATCACACCTTAGTACACTTTGGGTATTAATCACATGGCGATGTGAACTAGATTATTGACTCTAGTAAACTCTTTGGGTGTTAGTCACATGACGATGTGAACTATGGGTGTTAATCACATGGCGATGTGAACTAGATTATTGACTCTAGTGCAAATGGGAGACTGATGGAAATATGCCCTAGAGGCAATAATAAAATGGTTATTATTATATTTCCTTAATCATGATAAAGGTTTATTATTCATGCTAGAATTCTATTGACCGGAAACTTAAATACATGTGAGGATACATAAACAAATACCGTGTCCCTAGTGAGCCTCTACTAGACTAGCTCGTTGATGAAAAGATGGTTAAGGTTTCCTAACCATAGACATGATTTGTCATTTGATAATGGGATCACATTATTAGGAGAATGATGTGATGGACAAGACCCATCTGTTAGCTTAGCATACTATTGCTATTGCTTTCTTAATATCAAATACATATTCCTTCGCCATGAGATCATGCAACTCCTGGATATCAGAGGAATACCTTGTGTGTTATAAAATTACACAACATAACTGGGTGATTATAAAGATGCTCTACAAGTATCTCCGATGGTGTCTGTTGAGTTGGCATGGATCGAGATTGGGATTTGTCACTCCGTGTATCAGATAGGTATATTTGGGCCCTCTTGGTAATACACATCATAAGAAGCTTTCAAGCAAAGTAACTAAGGATTTAGTTACAAGATGATGTATTATTGAACGATTAAAGAGACTTGCCAGTAACGAGATTGAACTAGGTATAGAGATATTATCGACCGAATCTCGGGCAAGTAACATACCGACAGACAAAGGGAATTATGTATGTTGTCATTAGGGTTCGACCGATACAGATCTTTGTATAATATGTAGGAATCAATATGGGCATCCAGATTCCGCTATTGGTTATTGGCTGGAGAGGTGTCTCAGTCATGTCTACATAGTTCTCGAACCCAAGGGTTCGCACGCTTAACGTTTGTTGACGATATAGTATTGTATGAGTTATGTGGGTTGAAGACCAAATGTTGTTCAGAGTCCTGGATGCGATCATGGACATGACGAGGAGCTCTAGAATGGTCTAGAGGTAAAGATTGATATATAGGATGATAGTATTTGGTCACTGGAAAGGTTTTGGGAGTACCACGTATTTTATGGGCGTGCCGAAAGGGGTTCTGGGAGGCCACCGGCAAGCGGTGGGCCTTATGGGCCAAAGGGGGGAAGCACACCAGCCCACAAGGGGGCTGCTGTGCCCCTCCACCCCTTGCCCATGCACCAAAGAGGGAGGGAAGGAAGGGGAGGCGCCCCAAAGGCAGCCAACCCCCCTTTTCTCCCCCCATGCACAAATATGGAAGGGGGATTCGGCCAGGGCAGGCGCCCTAGGGCAGCCGCCAGCCACTTGGGGCGCCCTAGGGGCTGCCTCCCCTCCCCCTTCACCTATATATATGAGAGGAGGGAGAGGGGAAACACACACCACGATTCCCTAGCCGTGTGCGGCGCCCCTCTCCCTGTAATTCGTCCTCGGTCATATTTTCGTAGTGCTCGGTGAAGCCCTGCGGAGATAGTTGCATCACCACCACCCTCACCACACCGTCGTGCTACCAGAACTCATCTACTACATCGCCCATCTTGCTGGATCAAGAAGGCGAGGACGTCACTGAGCTGAACGTGTGTTGAACGCGGAGGTGTCGTACGTTCGGTACTTGATCAGTTGGATCATGAAGAAGTTCGACTACATCAACCGCGTTACTAAACGCTTCTGCTGATGGTCTACGAGGGTACATAGACACACTCTCCCCTCCCATTTCTATGCATTTCCATGGATAGATCTTACGCGTGCATAGAATTTTCTTGTTTTCCATGCAACGTTCCCCAACAGAAAGTCCTTAGGTCATCACCCATCGGTCTCTCCAAGTTGTTTCATCCAATCTCACCGAAAAGCCTAAAGTTCAAACCTTTTGCTGTAATCGGTCTCACTGGTGATTCATCCGGTCCCACCGAGTCGTGCATAAAGGCGTGTAATGGTTATGTTTTTGGTGTTGCCTATATATACCCCATCCATTCCACCAACTCTCAGAGAGAACAACCAGGACGAAACTACCACTTCCCATATACATTTTTTGAGAGAGAACCACCTACACGTGTGTTGAAAGCCCCCTCAAGTTGCTTTACACTCCAATCCTTCTCCTACCACCATGCCAAATCAGTGAGAGAGTGACTGACTATTGAGCAAACTATCTTTTGAAGCACAAGAGCAAGGAGTTCATCATCAACAAGAACATCTATTACCTTTTGGAGAGTGGTGTCTCCTGTTGGGGAATGTAGTAATTCAAAAAACTTCCTACGATCACGCAAGTTCTATCTAGGAGAAGCATAGCAATGAGCGGGGAGAGTGTGTCCACGTACCCTCATAGACAGAAAGCGGAAGCGTTTAGTAACACGATAGATGTAGTCGAACGTCTTCGCGATTTAACTGATCCAAGCACCAAACGTATGGCACCTCCGTGTTCAGCACACGTTCAGCATGATGACATCCCTTGAGCTCTTGATCCAGTTGAGGAAAAGGGAGAGTTCTGTCAGCACGACGATGTGGCAACGGTGATGATGAAGTTACCGGCGCAGGGCTTCGCCTAAGCACTACGACGATATGACCGAGGTGTGTAACTTTGGAGGGGGCACCGCACACAGCTAAGAGAAGACTTGGTTGTGTCTTTGGGGTGCCCCCCTCCCACGTATATAAAGGAGGGGAAGAGGAGACCGGCCCTAGAGGGGGCGCGCCAAGGGGGGGAGTCCTACTTAGACTCCCGATCCAAGTAGGATTCGCCCCCCCCTGTCCTATTCCAACTAGGAGAAGGAGGGAAGGAGGAAGAGGGGAGAAGGAAGGAGGGGGCGCCCCCACTCCTAGTCCAATTCGGACTAGCCCATGGGGGGCGCGCGACCAACCCTTGAGGCCCTTCTCTCCTTTCCGCTAAAGCCCATTAAGGATCATTACTCTCCCGGGGGGTTCCGGTAACCTCCCGGTACTCCGGAAAATACCCGAAGCACATCGGAACCATTCCGGTGTCCGAATATAACCTTCCAATATATCGATATTTACCTCTCGACCATTTCGAGACTCCTCGTCATGTCCATGATCTCATCTGGGACTTGTGTGCGGACCCTACGGGTTCGAGAACTATGTAGACATGACTGAGACACATCTCCGGTGAATAACCAATAGCGGAACCTGTATGCTCACATTGGCTCCTACATATTCTACGAAGATCTTTATCGGTCAAACCGCGTAACAACATATGTTGTTCCCTTCGTCATCGGTATGTTACTTGCCCGAGATTCGATCGTCGGTATCATCATACCTAGTTCAATCTCGTTACCGGAAAGTCTCTTTACTTGTTTCGTAATGCATCATCCCGCAACTAACTCATTAGTCACATTGCTTGCAAGGCTTATAGTGATGTGCATTACCGAGAGGGCCCAGAGATACCTCTCCGATACTCAAAGTGACAAATCCCAATCTCGATCTATGCCAACCCAAAAAACACCTTCGGAGACACCTCTAGAGCATCTTTATAATCACCCAGTTATGTTGTGACGTTTGATAGCACACAAGGTGTTCCTCCGGTATTTGGAAGTTGCATAATGTCATAGTCAGAGGAACATGTATAAGTTATGAAGAAAGCAATAGCAATAAAAATAAACGACCATTATGCCAAGCTAACGGATGGGTCTTGTCCATCACATCATTCTCTAATGATGTGATCCCGTTCATCAAATGACAACACATGCCTATGGCTAGGAAACTTAACCATCTTTGATTAACGAGCTAGTCAAGTAGAGGCATAATAGGGACACTCTATTTGTCTATGTATTCACACATGTACTAAGTTTCCGGTTAATACAATTCTAGCATGAATAATAAACATTTATCATGATATAAGAAAATATAAATAACAACCTTATTATTGCCTCTAGGGCATATTTCCTTTAGTCTCCCACTTGAACTAGAGTCAATAATCTAGATTACATAGTAATGATTCTAACACCCATGGAGTCTTGGTATTGATCATGTTTTGCTCGTGGAAGAGGCCTAGTCAACGGGTCTGCAACATTCAGATCCGTATGTATTTTGCAAACTTCTATGTCTCCCTCCTTGACTAGATCACGGATGGAATTGAAGCGTCTCTTGATGTGCTTGGTTCTCTTGTGAAATCTGGATTCCTTCACCAAGGCAATGTCTCCAGTATTGTCACAAAAGATTTTCATTGAACCCGATGCACTAGGTATTACACCTAGATCGGATATGAACTCCTTCATCCAGACTCCTTCATTTGCTGCTTCCAAAGCCGCTATGCACTCCGCTTCACACGTAGATCCCGCCACGACGCTCTGCTTAGAACTGCACCAACAGACAGCTTCACCATTCAATATAAATACATATCCGGTTGGCGACTTAGAGTCATCCGGATCAGAGTCAAAGCTTGCATCGACGTAACCATTTATGACGACCTCTTTGTCACCTCCATAAAAGAAAAACATATCCTTAGTCCTTTTCAGGTATTTCAAGACGTCCTTGACCGCTGTCTAGTGACCCACTCCTAGATTACTTTGGCACCTCCCTACTATACTTATAGCAAGGCACACATCAGGTCTGGTACACATCATTGCATACATGATAGAACCTATGTCTGAAGCATAGGGAATGACTTTCATTTTCTCTCTATCTTCTGTAGTGGTTGGGCATTGAGTCTCACTCAACTTCACACCTTGTAACACAGGTAAGAACCCTTTCTTTGACTGATCCATTTTGAACTTCTTCAAAATTTCATCAAGGTATGTGCTTTGTGAAAGTCCAATTAAGCGTCTTGATCTATCTCAATAGATCTTGATGCCCAATATATAAGCAGCTTCACCGAGGTCTTTCATTGAAAAATTCTTATTCAGGTATCCTTTTATGCTATCCAGAAATTATGTATAATTTCCAATCAACAATATGTCATCCATATATAATATTAGAAATGCTACACAGCTCCCACTCACTTTCTTGTAAATACAGGCTTCTCCAAAAGTCTGTATAAAACCATATACTTTGATCACACTATCAAAGTGTATATTCCAACTCCGAGAGGCTTGCACCAGTCCATAAATGGATTGCTGGAGCTTGCACACTTTGTTAGCACCTTTAGGATCAACAAAACCTTCTGGTTGCATCATATACAACTCTTCTTTAAGAAATCCATTAAGGAATGTAGTTTTGACATCCATTTGCCAAATTTCATAATCATAAAATGCGGCAATTTCTAACATGATTCGGACAGACTTAAGCATCCCTATGGGTGAGAAGGTCTCATCGTAATCAACTCCTTGAACTTGTCAAAAAACCTTTCGCAACAAGTCGAGCTTTGTAGACAGTAATATTATCGTTAGTGTCAGTCTTCTTCTTGAAGATCCATTTATTCTCGATGGCTTGCCGATCATCGAGCAAGTCAACCAAAGTCCACACTTTGTTCTCATACATGGATCCCATCTCAGATTTCATGGCCTCGAGCCATTTTGCAGAATCTGGTCTTATCATCGCTTCCTCATAGTTAATAGGTTCGTCATGGTCTAGTAACATGACATCCAAAACAGGATTACCGTACCATGATACGTCTCCGTCGTATCTACTTTTCCAAACACTTTTGCCCTTGTTTTGGACTCTAACTTGCATGATTTGAATGGAACTAGCCCGGACTGACGCTGTTTTCAGCAGAACTGCCATGGTGTTATTTTTGTGCAGAAACAAAAGTTCTCGGAATGACATGAAAATCCACGGAGCAGCTTTTCAGAATAAATAAAAAATACTGGCGAAAGAATCAGCGTCAGGGGGCCCACACCCTGTCCACGAGGGTGGGGGGCGCGCCCCCTCCCCTAGGGAGCGCCCTCTGCCTTGTGGGCCCCTTGGACGTCCACCAACCTCAACTCCAACTCCATATATTTGCTTTCACGGAGAAAAAGTCAGAGAGAAAGTTTCATCATGTTTTATGATATGGAGCCGCCACGAAGCCCTAATCTCTCTCGAGAGGGCTGATCTGGAGTGCGTTCGGGGCTCCTGAGAGGGGGATTCATCGCCGTCGTCATCATCAACCATCTTCCATCACCAATTTCATGATGCTCACCACCGTGCGTGAGTAATTCCATCGTAGGCTTGCTGGACGGTGATGGGTTGGATGAGATTTACCATGTAATCAAGTTAGTTTTGTTAGGGTTTGATCCCTAGTATCCACTATGTTCTGAGATTGATGTTGCTAGGACTTTGCTATGCTTAATGCTTGTCACTAGGGCCCAAGTGCCATGATTTCAGATCTGAACCTATTATGTTTTCATGAATATATGTGAGTTCTTGATCCTATCTTGCAAGTCTATAGTCACCTATTATGTGTTATGATCCGACAACCCTGAAGTGACAATAACCGGGATACTTCTCGGTGATGACCGTAGTTTGAGGAGTTCATGTATTCACTATGTGTTAATGCTTTGGTCTGGTACTCTACTAAAAGTAGATCCTAATATCCCTTAGTTTCCATTAGGACCCCGCTGCCACGGGAGGGTAGGACAAAAGATGCCATGCAAGTTCTTTCCCATAAGCACGTATGACTATATTCGGAATACATGCCTACATTACATTGATGAACTGGAGCTAGTTCTGTGTCACCCTATGTTATAACTGTTACATGATGAACCGCATCCGACATAATTATCCATCACCAATCCAATGCCTACGAGCTTTTCACATATTGTGCTTTGCTTATTTAATTTACCGTTGCTGCTATTACAATTACTACAAAACTGCTCTCATTACTTTTGCCATCATATCAAGTTACTTCCATACTACTTTGCTACTAAATACTTTGCTGCAGATACTAAGTTATCCAGGTGTAGTTGAATTGACAACTCAACTGCTAATACTTGAGAATATTCTTTGGCTCCCCTTGTGTTGAATCAATAAATTTGGGTTGAATACTCTACCCTCAAAAACTGTTGCGATCCCCTATACTTGTGGGTTATCAAGACTATTTTCTACACCGTTGCCGGGAAGCATAGCTCTATTCTTTGAGGCACTTGGGATTTATATCTGCTGGTCACTATGAGGAACTTGAAAGACGAAAGAACTAAGATTTATCCCTCACTACGAGGGGAGGTAAGGAACTGCCATCTAGCTCTGCACTTGATTCTCCTTCTGTTATGAGTAAACTTGCGACACCTAAACCTGCTTCTGCTATTAATTCTGATATGTCGCATGTTATTGATGATGCCACTTCTACTATGCATGATACTTATGATGAAACTACTTCTGTGCTTGATACTACTGTGCCATTAGGTGAATTTCTTGATGAACAACTTTCTAGGGTTAGAGAGAAAGAAATTCTTGAAACTGATATTATTGAAGATAGTGTGATGAAGGTTCTCCCCCTACATATGAATTGCCTTTTGTTCCTGAGAGTTATGTTATGGATGAAGAAACTGCTAGAGATTTTCTTGCTTGCAATGATAGATCTGATCTTAAGAAGTTATTAGCTAAACTTTAATAGAAAACTCTGAATGCTAGAATGAAATATGACCCTGCTTTTGCTACGTCACCTATCTTTGTTACTGATAAGGATTATGAATTCTCTGTCGACCCAGAGTTAATTACTTTGGTTGAATCTGATCCTTTCTATGGCTATGAATCTGAAACCGTTGTGGCACATCTTACTAAGTTAAATGATATAGCCAGCCTGTTCACTAATGATGAGAAATCTCGCTACTATTATATCCTTAAGATATTTCCGTTCTCATTAAAGGGTGATGCTAAAACTTGGTTTAATTCTCTTGATCTTGGTTGTGTGCGTAGTCCCCAGGATATGATTTATTACTTCTCTGCTAAATATTTCCCTACTCATAAGAAACAAGCTGCCTTGAGGGAAATATATAATTTTGTGCAAATTGAAGAAGAAAGTCTCCCACAAGCTTGGGGGAGGCTTCTCCGATTACTTAATGCTTTGCCTGATCATCCTCTTAATAAAAATGAAATACTTGATATCTTTTATAATGGACTAACCGATGCTTCCAAGGACCACTTGGATAGTTGTGCTGGTTGTGTTTTCAGGGAAAGAACAGTCGATCAAGCTAAATTGCTATTGAATAATATGTTGACTAATGAAAATAATTGGACACTTCCTGAGCCAACTCCTAAACCAACTCCAAAGAAAAGGGGAGTTCTATTTCTCAGACGTGAAGATATGCAAGAGGCAAAGAAATCTATGAAAGAAAAAGGTATTAAAGCTAAAGATGTTAAGAATTTACCTCCCGTTGAAGAAATACATGGTCTTAATATACCACCTATTGAAGAAACACATGGTCTTGATAACCCGACACAGGTAGTAAAGGTAAATTCTCTCAATAGATATGATAAAGTTGAAATCCCGTCTACTAAGCTTGCTAGTCAATGCTTGGATGAATTTGATGACTTTATGGCTAGACAAGAAAATTTCAATGCTTATGTTGGTAGAGAATTAAAGAATAATTCTTACATGATTGGACGCTTTAGTGATTATATGGCTAGAGTTAAAGGCGAACTTAAACTTGTTAGTAAATATGCTTCTATGGTTACCACTCAAGCAGAACAAGTACTTAAAGCTCAAAGTGATTTGCTCGATGAATTAAATAATAAACATGATTTTGCTGTTAGAGTGGCTACTAGAACTGGTAAAATGACTCAGGAACCTTTGTATCCTGAAGGCCACCCTAAGAGAATTGAGCAAGATTCTTAGAGAAATAATTTAGATGCACCTAGTCCTTCTAAAAAGAAGAAAAAGAAAAATTATAGGACTTTGCATGCTTCTTGTGAACCTGTTGTAGGCACACCTGATAATCCCAACGATATTTCTATTTCAGATGCTAAAACACAATCTGGTGATGAACATGAACCTAGTGATAATGTTAATCATAATGTTCATGTTGATGCTCAACCTAGCAATAATAATGATGTAGAAATTGAACCTGTTGTTGATCTTGATAACCCACAATCAAAGAATCAACGTTATGATAAGAGAGATTTTGTTGCTAAGAAGCACGGTAAAGAAAGAGAACCATGGGTTCAGAAACCCATGCCTTTTCCTCCTAAGCCATCCAAGAAAAAGGATGATGAGAATTTTGAGCGCTTTGCTGAAATGATTAGACCTATCTTTCTGCGTATGCGTTTCACTGATATGCTTAAAGTAAATCCTTATGCTAAGTACATGAAGGATATTATTAAAAATAAAAGAAAGATACCGGAGGCTGAAATTTCCACCATGCTGGCTAATTATACTTTTAAGGGTGGAATACCTAAGAAACTTGGAGATCCAGGAGTACCAACTATACCATGCTCCATTAAAGGAAACTATGTTAAAACTGCTTTATGTGATCTTGGAACCGGTGTTAGTGTTATGCCTCTCTCTTTATATCGTAGACTTGAATTGAATAAGTTGACACCTACTGAAATATCTTTGCAAATGGCTAATAAATCAACTGCTATACCTGTCAGTATTTGTGAGGATGTGCCTGTTGTGGTTGCAAACGTTACTATTTTAACGGACTTTGTTATTCTTGATATTCCCAAGGACATAGTATGTCGATTATCCTTGGTAGATCCTTTCTGAATACTACAGGGGCTGTTATTGATTGCAACAAAGGCAATGTCACTTTTCATGTTGATTGTAATGAGCATACGGTACACTTTCCGAGGAAACAACCTCAAGTTCATAGCATCAATTCTATTGGAAAAAATTCCAACTATTATTATTGGAAGTTTTGAATTTCCCCTTCCTACTATCCAGAAGAAATATGATATTCTTATTATTGGGGATGTGCATATCCCCGTTGAGGTAACCTAGTGTTATTCGAAATTTCTCTGGTTTCATGTTATTCGGAATGAGTTTGTTAACAAGACTTGATCAACCTTGTTAGTGGATTCCTTTTGATGAGCATGAGACGGATGAAGTTAGAAGGCACAACCTTCTGTACCCTCCTTTTACTTTCTGTTAATTAGATTAAGTAAAGTAAAAATAGTATTTTTTGTCTGTTTTTTTGAATTATCCATGCAATTAAAAACACCCTGAAAATAAAAGTTCTCCAAATGCCCTGCAAATTTAATATGATTTTTTTCTGGATATTTGAGAATATCTGGCACTGAGAACACAGCAGGGGGCTGGCACCTGGCCACGAGGGTCCAGGGTGTGCCCCCTGCCTCGTGGGCCCACGGTGGCCCCTCCACTTATTCCTGCACCCACACACTTCATCTTCCTCCCAAAAAAATCACCATACAGCTCAAGCACGAGTTCTAGCTCATTTTGCTGCCATTTTCGATCTCCTTGCTCAAAGCTCCATTCACAAAACTGCTTTGGGGGATTGTTCCTTGGTATGTGACTCCTCCAATGGTCAAATTAGTTTTTCTTCTAGTGCTTTATTCATTGCAAATTTTTGCTGCCTACATGACCCTGTTCTTGAGCATGCATGTCAAATTTATATGGTCCCAAGTAATTTTAATGCATGATATAGGCTCTAGGCACTTGTGGGAGTAGTTGCTATCAATTTTGTTGAGTTTGATTCACTTTTATTTTGAGTTACTAAAAGTTTCAGAAATTTTTCAGAGGAAGAAATATGTCTAGGAAAATGTACCAAGGTGGTTCTTCAAGGAAGAAAGGACCCAGGCTTGCAATACATGAGCAAGACGACGAACCACCGAGGGAAGCTGACGTGCGGCCTTGTGAATGGCCGTTAGAGGAGTTTATGGTCAAAGCGGGCATCAGGATGAATTTGATGCATATGTGCGTAATGCTGATCTTGAGGACTTCATGCAAGATAAGTGTCCTCAATACTACTATTTGACTGATTCATTCGTGAGAAGGTTTAAATTTACATCTTCGCGTAATTCTCCAACTGTCCTGTTTGATATTTATGATAAATCATATAACATGGACCTAGAAGATTTCACTACTGCTTGTAAACTTCCGCAGTGGGCCAGTGTTAATGAACCTCGTAAATCTGAACATAAAGATTTTCTTGCTAGTATCACCGTGGGAGAATCTAGGGAAATAACACAAGCTACCATAGGGAGCATTCACTTTCCTGCTATACATTATTTTGCTCTCTTCATTGGTAGATGCATTAATGGTAAATATGAAGCATGTCACATGTGTGTTCCTGATCTTTGTGTTATCAAGAGTGCGGTATTAGGTGATAAACAATACAACTTGGGGGCAATCGTTGCACGTAGGTTGCATAATAATGGTTTAGTTGGAGACTTGTTTGGAGGGATCTATGCAACCCGTGTGGCTAATTATCTTGGCATACCTGCACATGAAAATGATAGGGAGTTGCCTCCCGCTTATTTAGATTATAATGCCATGGTTAATCATCATTTTCTTGAGAGGAATGAACAATTCCTCCAGTATCGACTAATCTTTGACAGACGTCGCGCTATCCATATTACTCTCCCTACTCCTGCCCTTTTTGATTATCAGGTAAAAGGAAGATTTGTTATCACCAGGGAGGAGGCAAACGAGTACGAGAGGAGGACGGAGGCAGCTCGACGCCATGCTATAGCTCAGGAGGCAATGGCTGCTGCAGCTCAGGAGACAATGGCTGCTGCATCTCAGTATGACCCCAGTTACAACTTCGGATATCAGCCAGGCTACCCATGGCCATAGCCAACTTAGGCCAAAATCCTAAGCTTGGGGGAGTACATATCTCTCACCGACATTACATTCATGTTCACACACTCATTCTAGTTGTCGGTGCTCATACTTTTTCATTGTACTATCCATGCTAGTTTAATTTCTTTTTCTAGCTTTCTTCTTGTGTGTTTGATAAACCTTAAGAAAAACCAAAGAAAAATAGTTAGTTTACTTTCCATGCTAGTAGTAGTAATTAAAAGAAAACCCAAAAAGATTTCTCGTTCTTCTTTTGCTTGTTGGGAGCTTTCCCGTGTAAAAAGTTTTATTTCTTTTCTTTCCTTTGGGGGTCGAGAGGAGAAGACCATGATGAAAATGTTTAGTGGCTCTAATATGCATGATTGTTGATTTAACCAAGAGCCCATATTACCTTGTCTTCTCCCTTGAATTGAATGCTTGCAGATTCCAGCTTAGTCCAATGCACATGCATTATTATTATTATACACACCGTTCGGCCGTGCGAGTGAAAGGCAATAATGATGACATATGATGGACTGATTGAGATGAGAGAAGCTGGTATGAACTTGACCTCTCTTGTTTTTGTAAATATGATTAGTTCATCATTCCTGATTTAGCCTATTATGAATAAATATGTTTGCAATGACAATTAGAGATTATAGTTGCTTATGCCATGCTTAATTAGCTAGGAGCTTATAATGGTTTACCTTGCGTGCCAACATGCTATTAAAATGGTTGTGATGTGGTATGATAGGGTGGTATCCTCCTTTGAATGATTCGAGTGACTTGACTTGGCACATGTTCACGCATGTAGTTGAAACAAAATCAACATAGCATCACGATATTTATGTTCATGGTGGATTATATCCTACTCATGCTTGCACTCAATGTTGATTTATTTTAATGCATGTTCATGACTGTTATCGCTCTCTCAGTTGGTCGCTTCCCAGTCTCTTTCTAGCCTTCACATGTACTAAGCGAGAATATTGCTTGTGCATCCAAACTCCATAAACCCCAAAGTTATTCCATATGAGTCCACCATACCTTCCTATATGCGGTATCTACCTGCCGTTCCAAGTAAATTTGTATGTACCAAACTCCAAACCTTCAAATGAAATTCTGTTTTGTATGCTCGAACAACTCATGTATCAACTAGGGTTGTATGTATCTTCCATGATAGGTGAGTTATTCTTAAGAGGAGTGGACTCTGCTCCTCATTCACGAGAAAATGGCTGGTCACCGGGATGCCCAGTCCCATGCTCAAATCAAATCAAAATAATTAAACAAAACTGCCCCAGGATTGTTGCTAGTTGGAGGCACCCGTTGTTTCGGGCAAGCCATGGATTGATGCTTGTTGGTGGTGGGGGAGTATAAACTTTAGCATTCTGTTTGGGAACCGCCTATAATGTGTGTAGCATGGAAGATATCGAGATCTCTTAGTTGTTATGTTGACAGTGAAAGTATACCGCTCAAAATGTTATTCATCTCTATTTCAAAATCGAGCTCTGGCACCTCTACAAATCCCTGCTTCCCTCTACGAAGGGCCTATCTTTTTACTTTTATGTTGAGTCATCACCCTCTTATTAAAAAGCACCCGCTGGAGAGCACTGATGTCATTTGCATGCATTACTATTAGTTTATATTGGGTATGACTATGACTGGATCTCTTTTACCATGAATTACAATGTTTAGTCAGTCCTTGATCTTTAAAGATGCTCTGCATTTATGTTTTGCGGTCTCAGAAAGGGCTAGCGAGATACCATCTTGTTATATCATATTATGATTGTTTTGAGGAAGTGTTGTCATCCGAGATTTATTATTATTACTCGCTAGTTGATTATGACATTGATATGAGTAAACATGAGACCTAAGTGTTATTGTGAATATGGTTAGTTCATAATCTTTGCTTAAAACTTGAATGTTGGCTTTACATTTTTACGACAACAAGAGCAAACAGAGTTTGTAAAAGTTTTTCTTTATCACTTTCAGTTTGTCAACTGAATTGCTTGAGGACAAGCAAAGGTTTAAGCTTGGTGGAGTTTATACGTCTCCGTCGTATCTACTTTTCCAAACACTTTTGCCATTGTTTGGGACTCTAACTTGCATGATTTGAATGGAACTAACCCGACTGATGTTGTTTTCAGCAGAACTGCCATGGTGTTATTTTTGTGCAGAAATAAAAGTTCTCAGAATGACCTGAAAACCCACGGAGCAACTTTTAAGAATAAATAATAAATACTGCCAAAAGAATCAGCGTCAGGGGGCCCACACCCTGTCCACGAGGGTGGGGGCGTGCCTCCCTAGGGCGCCCCGCCTCGTGGCCCCTGACGCCTCTGACCTCAACTCCAACTCCATATATTTTCTTTCGTGGAGAAAAAAATCACAGAGAAAGTTTCATCGCGTTTTACAATACAGAGCCACCGCCAAGCCCTAATCTCTTTTGGGAGGGCTGATCTGGAGTCCGTTCGGGGCTCCGAAGAGGGGGATTCGTCGCCATCGTCATCATCAACCATCCTCCATCACCAATTTCATGATGCTCACCGCCGTGTGTGAGTAATTCCATTGTAGGCTTGCTGGACGGTGATGGGTTGGATGAGATTTACCATGTAATCAAGTTACTTTTGTTAGGGTTTGATCCCTAATATCCACTATGTTCTGAGATTGATGCTGCTATGACTTTGCTATGCTTAATGCTTGTCACTAGGGCCCGAGTGTCATGATTTCAGATCTGAACCTATTATGTTTTCATGAATATATGTGAGTTCTTGATCCTATCTTGCAAGTCTATAGTCACCTATTATGTGTTATGATCCGACAACCCCGAAGTGACAATAATCGGGATACTTCTCTATGATGACCGTAGTTTGAGGAGTTCATGTATTCACTATGTGTTAATGTTTTGGTTCGGTACTCTATTAAAAGGAGGCCTTAATATCCCTTAGTTTCCATTAGGACCCCGCTGCCACGAGAGGGTAGGACAAAATATGTCATGCGAGTTCTTTTCCATAAGCACGTATGACTATATTCGGAATACATGCTTACATTACATTGATGAACTGGAGCTAGTTCTGTGTCACCCTATATTATAACTGTTACATGATGAACCGCATCCGACATAATTATCCATCACTGATCCAATGCCTATGAGCTTTTCACATATTGTGCTTTGCTTATTTACTTTACCGTTGCTGCTGTTACAATTACAACAAAACTGCTACTGTTACTTTTACCACTGTTACCATTACTTCCATACTACTTTGCTACTAAATACTTTGCTGCAGATACTAAGTTATCCAGGTGTGGTTGAATTGACAACTCAACTGCTAATACTTGGGAATATTCTTTGGCTCCCCTTGTGTCGGATCAATAAATTTGGGTTGAATACTCTACCCTCGAAAACTATTGCGATCCCCTATACTTGTGGGTTATCATACCACTCTGGTGCGGAACATACTCTGGTTTACCTACGAGGTTTGGTAGTAACTTGATCCAAAGTTTCATGATCATCATCATTAAATTGCTCACTAATTGGTGTAGGCATCACTGGAACTGATTTATGTGATGAGCTACTCTCCAATTCGGGAGAAGGTACAATTACCTCACCAAGTTCTACTTTCCTCCCAATCACTTCTTTCGAGAGAAACTCCTCTAGAAAGGATCCATTCTTAGCAATGAATATCTTGCCTTCGGATCTGTGATAGAAGGTGTACCCAACAGTCTCCTTTGGTTATCCTATGAAGACAAATTTCTCTGATTTGGGTTCGAGCTTATCAGGTTAAAGCTTTTTCACATAAGCATCGCAGCCCCAAACTTTAAGAAACGACAACTTAGGTTTCTTGCCAAACCACAGTTTATATGGTGTTGTCTCAACGGATTTAGATGGTGCCCTATTTAATGTGAATGCAGCCGTCTCTAAAGCATAACCCCAAAACGATAGCAGTAAATCAGTAAGAGACATCATAGATCGCACCATATCTAATAAAGTACGGTTACAACGTTCGGACACACCATTTCGCTGTGGTGTTTCGGGTGGCGTGAGTTGCGAAACTATTCCACATTGTTTCAAATGAAGACCAAACTCATAACTCAAATATTCTCCTCCACGATCAGATCGTAGAAACTTTATTTTCTTGTGACGATGATTTTCCATTTCACTCTGAAATTCTTTGAACTTTTCAAATGTTTCAGACTTATGTTTCATTAACTAGATATATCCATATCTGCTCAAATCATCTGTGAAGGTCAGAAAATAACGATACCCGCCGCGAGCCTCAACACTCATCGGACCGCATACATTGGTATGTATTATTTCCAATAAGTCAGTTGCTCGCTCTATTGTTCCGGAGCACGGAGTCTTAGTCATCTTGCCCATGAGGCAGGGTTCGCAAGTATCAAGTGATTCCAAAAGCCCATCAGCATGGAGTTTCTTCATGCGCTTTACACCAATATGATCTAAACGGTAGTGCCACAAATAAGTTGCACTATCATTATTAACTTTGCATCTTTTGGCTTCAATATTATGAATATGTGTATCACTACAATCAAGATTTAATAGAAATAGACCACTCATCATGGGTGCATGACCATATAAGATATTACTCATATAAATAGAACAACCATTATTCTCTGATTTAAATGAATAACCATCTCTCATCAAACAAGATCCAGATATAATGTTCATGCTTAACGCTGGCACCAAATAACAATTATTCAGGTCTAAAACTAATCCCGATGGTAGATGTAGGGGTAGCGTGCCGACGGCGATCACATCGACTTTGGAACCATTTCCCACGCGCATCGTTACCTCGTCCTTAGCCAAGCTTCGTTTAATCCGTAGCCCCTATTTCAAGTTGCAAATATGAGCAACAGAACAAGTATCAAATACCCAGGCGCTACTACAAGCATTAGTAAGGTACACATCAATAACATGTATATCAACTATACCTTTCACTTTGCCATTCTTCTTATCCGCCAAATACTTGGGGCAGTTCCGCTTCCAGTGACTAGTCCCTTTGCAGCAGAAGCACTCAGTTTCAGGTTTAGGTCCAGACTTGGGCTTCTTCACTTGAGCAGCAACTTGCTTGCCATTATTATTGAAGTTCCCCTTCTTCCCTTTGCCCTTTTTCTTGAAACTAGTGGTCTTATTAACCATCAACGCTTGATGCTCCTTCTTGATTTCTACCTCCGCGGCCTTTAGCATTGCGAAGAGCTCGGGAATTGTCTTTTCCATCCCTTGCATATTATAGTTCATAACGAAGCCTTTATAGCTTGGTGGCAGTGATTGAAGAACTATTCGATGACACTATCACCAGGAAGATTAACTCCCAGCTGAGTCAAGTGGTTATGGTACCCAGACATTCTGAGTATGTGTTCACTGACAGAAGTATTCTCCTCCATCTTGCAGCTATAGAACATGTTGGAGACTTCATATCTCTCAACTCGAGCATTTGCTTGAAATATTAACTTCAACTCCTGGAACATCTCATATGCTCCATGACGTTCAAAACGTCTTTGAAGTCCCGATTCTAAGTCGTAAAGCATGGCACACTGAACTATCAAGTAGTCATCAGTTTTGCTCTGCCAGACGTTCATAACATCCGGAGTTGCTCCTGCAGCGGGTCTTGCACCTAGCGGTGCTTCCAGGACGTAATTCTTCTGTGCAGCAATGAGGATAATCCTCAAGTTACGGACCCAGTCCGTGTAGTTGCTACCATCATCTTTCAACTTACCTATCTCTAGGAACATATTAAAATTCAAGGGAATGGTAGCACGGGCCATTGATCTACAACAACATAGTCATGCAAAAACTATCAGGTACTAAGTTCATGATAAATTAAAGTTCAATTAGTCATATTACTTAAGAACTCCCACTTAGATAGACATCCCTCTAGTCATCTAAATGATCACGTGATCCATATCAACTAAACCATGTCCGATCATCACGTGAGATGGAGTAGTTTTCAATGGTGAACATCACTATGTTGATCATATTTAGATACATTATAACTGAGCACTTTTCCTGCCCTCTCAGGCCATTACCATTTTTAGCCGTTGGATTGTCACTCTTAGGCTTCGTAGGTCGTCCAATCTGCTCTTAATCGCACCCAAATCGCTTCTCGGGCCGCTACTCTGGTCGCTTTTTTTTGACTTCTCACGTAACATTCGGCCTAATGGGCCTTTAGAAGCCTCCCTTACGGGCCTGTAATAGTCCTCTACATGGCTTAAACGTGAAGCTGTCGTTTCGTTCGGAAAACTTCCACAACTCCCATGACCTTGTGTCATGACTGACGACCAATGCCGGAGGGAGGATCCATGGCGACCGCGCCTAGGTTCAGGGCAGGTGTGCCTCGCATGGGGTCGAGGCGCCCAATGAGGTTGTCTTCCTGGCGATTCCATGATGCGGTGCCCGAGCCAGCGTACCGTCCGCTGTCGATTCGTCTCCATTGATTCAGTAATTGAATCACGGTTACAAGAGGCCATTAATGGCAATGGATGTGAGAGGCTGGTGGATAATTGCAGGTCAGTTACATTGTCAATTCACACTCGTCCTTTACTCTCGCATCCATATAATCACCATTGTCTATCTTCTCCTTGCCCATTCCCTTCCTCAGTTCCGCAACAGCTATGGTTGACGCTCAGGTTGCTGATTCGTCTTCTCTTTAGCGAATGGTCTCTCCTTCCTACTTCCACCCTACCCCCAATTTTGCATCGAGTTAAAGATTTTTATTTTTTTATTTATGCTATTCTTTGTGCTTTTAAATAAACGCAGGTTCTCTGATCTCGATCGATTGGATCTCGGTTCCACGGTTGGTTGATTCTGCTGCATTGAAAGGTGAGACACTGCTTTCACCATTAATGATTTCTTGCATGAGAATAATACATGCTTAAACGCAACATCTTCCAATTGTTCAAAGTGCTAATAGTTACAACCTAAGATTACTTGCTCGGGTCCTTCTTTCACAAAGTACAGAGACGACTTAAGAGTAACCATGTTCTTTTCAGCTTCTCTATTCTATATAAACAACTTGAGGACAGTATGGATCAGGGTCTTCTGTTTGAAGGTATTTTCCTTTACATGTTTCAATTTTGAAGCCCTATTTGGGCATGCCTCACTTTCTAGGAATACAATGGTGAACCTATGGTATTTTTCTAAGTGTAGTTATAGTGTGAGATTATTTGAATGGTTCCAAATTCTTGAACAAAGTGCAGAGTTGGCTTAGATTAACCATGTTCTTTTTAGCTTTTCTATTCTAAATAAACGACATGAGGACGGTGAGGATCAATTCATATTTGTTCTGCTTTTGAAGTCCCTCTTTATTGGGGCATGTCTTGCTTTCTAGGAATGCAAAGGTGAAGGTACGATACTTTTTCTTAATTCTTATTTGGTGACTGTATTTTGATTGCTTGTAGCGAGTGATTTTCAATATTTAATCATCAGAACTGAAGTATATGCCCAGCATTCAAAACGAGGGAACAGAAAAGCCATACAGCAAAGCACCTGTTAATGGTATTTATGTTGGCAAATAACAAAGTCTCGATAGCATGCATATAATATGTAGCCAGGATAGTCATTTGTCTTACCTAGCTACCTTTCCCTTATTTTTAACATTTATCGGGCCTTGGATATTCTAAATGTGTCATGTATTTCCTTTTCGAGTCTTCAATAAACTGTGAAGTGGAATCCATAATTGAATTCTTCTTGTACCCACATGTATGTGTTAGGATCTTCCATCTATACTCTCCTTTATCATATTTGTTTCATGTTAGATGGCCATGGAAAGGGTTATAAATTCACTTATCCAGAAAGAATCTAATTCAATTTGAGGCAATGCTTTCAGTTTGAGTGATTTGTTGTCTGTGAGTATAATGTTCCAACACCCACATCTTCCAATTGTCGAGAGTATTAATGGTCAAATTGTGAGATTATTTTCGTATGGAAGCACTAAATAGGCATTTGTTCATGTACTAAGTTTCTACATTTTTTGTGTCCCTCACTTCATGCCCCGCTCCAGTATTGTTTGACAAAGTACAGAGTGCGCTAAGTAGCCATGTTATTTTCATTAATCCAGTTATAGTGCTATATACTTCAAGCTCTCAAATTCATATATGGCACACTAGAAAAATGCAAAAGGTAGCTATTATGTCTGTTACTTAGTAACCTCTACTTTCATTTCTGATCTATCAAGGCATATTTATAGCATAACAATCTATATATTTCATTCAGCAATCTTGACTCTGATCAAGCAAGTGTCGTTCAGCAAAAGACTGCAGTTAATATATTGATCTAAAAAGGAGATGGCGTTGACCAAAAGTTAAAGCTTCAAACAAAGAGACATGCTTTATAGTGATGAAATTTAGGAGATTTATTGTCTTGTTTCATGAATAAACGGAATTTGTAAGCCAAACATTTTAATGCTATTATGTGAAAATATGAAGTCATCATGTTTTAGTTTTTATCCCTTTTAAGTTGTTCCTATATGTTGGAATATGTTTCTAACCAGCGTAATTCCGGTTGACTGAAGACAACAAACCTATTTTTTTTGCAGGTAGAACACTTTGTATTACGCGATCACAACAGTATACAATCAATAGAATTCAGCTCAACAACACCTGGGGGATCAGAGCACAATCAACTTATATTTCTACTTTCTAAGCAAGCACAGTTTGCCAGAAAGTTGCTAACTTTATTTTGGGAGCGCCTAACATGAGTAATACTAATTATATGAAGACTCAAGAGGTGCTTTATTTCTTTCACCAAAGAGGAATACACCGATCTATCCATGTCGCTGGTTTGAATCATATTTGTAACTTAAGAGAGACCACTTCGATCACCATGGAAAGGTCACTCCTCTTAAGGCCAATGATACGACCTGCCTACAAGCACATAATTCTAATTCTAAATCATCCCGATAGGAGAAAAGCTCTATGTAAGAGGAAAAAATAATAGGTCAGGTGTCATCTCATAACACCATGCCAGCTCCAGCTCTTCCATCTGAAGATAGCGATCCATCAGAATTAATTTTCACCCAACCCAAAGGGGGTAGATCGACAACCTGCTTAACTCTATATGAAGTAGGATATGTGCTCAAACATGTCATGATGATTGTCCAACAGTTGTGTTGTATATTGGGATTAGTTGAATGTGCTTTGCTTTATGCTATTAGGATGTAAGTCATACCATGTGGCATCCTCCTAAGAGCAAGGCATTTTAATTCCAACTGTTCATTTATACAGGTTATATATATCTACCTCTTTGTTTTCGAGATGGGCTTGAGCAAGATGGGCACTTTATGCATATCACCCACAAAATATTGGGTACCTATACAAACATGATGTGCAGAAAGTTTATACACATTTAACTTAAATGTTTCATGTAAGAAAATTCCTACCATTCTATAGAAAAAATAGACGGGCGCTGCAATGCGCGCCATCATGGTCTAGTCTACTATATGATTCACGTTCGACCTTCCGGTCTCAGTGTTCCGAGGCCATATCTGCATATGCTAGGCTCGTCAAGTTTAACCCGAGTATTCTGCATGTGCAAAACTGGCTTGCACCCGTTGTATATGAACGTAGAGCTTATCACACCCGATCATCACGTGGTGTCTCGGCATGATGAACTGTAGCAACGGTGCATACTCGGGGAGAACACGTATACCTTGAAATTTAGTGAGGGGTCATCTTACAATGCTACCGCCGTACTAAGCAAAATAAGATGCATAAAAGATAAACATCACATGCAATCAAAATATGTGACATGATATGGCCATCATCATCTAGTGCCTTTGATCTCCATCTCCAAAGCACTGTCATGATCTCCATCGTCACTGTCTTGACACCTTGATCTTCATCGTAGCATCGTTGTCGTCTCGCCAACTATTGCTTCTACGACTATCGCTATCGCTTAGTGATAAAGTAAAGCAATTACATGGCGATTGCATTTCATACAATAAAGCGACAACCATAAGGCTCCTGCCAGTTGCCAATAACGGTTACAAAACATGATCATCTCATACAACAATTTATATTTCATCACATCTTGACCATATCACATCACAACATGCCCTGCAAAAACAAGTTAGACGTCCTCACTTGGTTGTTGCAAGTTTTACGTGGCTGCTGTGAGTGCATCTAGTGCCACCCCTAGTTGGTTTTGGAGTATTGACGACAAACTTGGTTGAGGGACTAATGTGTTTGTGAGAATTGCAGGATAACACAGGTAGTAGTCCCATATTGATTCGGTTTACCTACCAGAGATGACCCCTAAAATGTGTGAATACATTGAAGACAATGGTGGTCTGTGAAGACATTCACATTGAAGACTATGATAAGAGAAGACATCGCGTGACGACTATGGAGTGCAAAGACACAGTTGTTTCGTAGTTTGCTTTTCTTCTTTGTTGAGTCATAGGAACCACCGTACTGTTAAGTGGGGTCCAAGTGAACAAAGTCAGAGTGACTGATGTGATGCTCAACCAAATCCTATGTCTTCGAGCAAAGACAATGAGAGCATCTTATCCAGAGCTGGATGAGTCAGCTTTGCTTGTAGCCCAAGCTAAGTTGTCGCGTGTGTTTGAAATCTGACCGTTGGACATGTGTCAGTTCCTTAGTGACCCAGGGTCAATTTTTGGACAAATCATGTCGGGTTGCCTCCTGGCTATAAATAGCCCACCCCCTACACCATAAATTGGTGGCTACTCAGAGTTAGTGCACGGCTTTTGTCGTTTGAGAGCAACCCACCTTCAAAGCCTTTGAGAGAGAAATCCTTGGAAGGACAAAGACCAAAACACCCAGAACCAAACAGTGTTAGGCATCACTGAAGTCTTTCTGTCCGCATGATCTGAAGACTTATTACACTTGAGGACTATGAATCCTCCAGACGGTTAGGTGATACGTCTCCAACGTATCTACAATTTTTGATTGTTCCATGCTATTATATTACCTGTTTTGGATGTTTATGGGCTTTACTTTACACTTTTATATCATTTTTGGGACTAACCTACTAACCGGAGGCCCAGCTAGTATTGCTGTTTTTTTGCCTATTTCAGTGTTTCGAAGAAAGGAATATCAAACGGAGTCCAAACGGAATGAAACCTTCGGGAGCGATCTTTTTGGAACAAACGTGATCCAGAGGACTTGGAGTGCAAGTCAAGAAACAATCGAGGAGGCCATGAGGGTGGAGGGCCCCCCCTACTGGGCGTGCCCCCTATCTCGTGGGCCCCTCGGGAGTCCACCGACCTACTTCTTCCTCCTATATATACCCACGTACCCTGAGAACATCAGAGGCGACCATGAAAAACTATTTCCACCACCGTAACCTTCTGTATCCGGAAGATCCCATCTTGGAGCCTTTGTCGGCGCTCCGCCGGAGGGGGAATCAACCACGGAGGGCTTCTACATCAACACCATAGCCTCTTCGATGAGTTGTGAGTAGTTTACCATAGACCTTCGGGTCCATAGTTATTAGCTAGATGGCTTCTTCTCTCTCTTTGAATCTCAATACCATGTTCTCCTTGATCTTCTTGGAGATCTATTTGATGTAACTCTTTTTGCGGTGTGTTTGTCCAGATCCGATGAATTGTGGGTTTATGATCAAGTTTAGCTATGAGAAATATTTGAATCTCCTCTGAATTCTTTTATGTGTGATTAAGTTATCTTTGCAAGTCTCTTCGAATTATCAGTTTGGTTTGGCCTACTAGATTAATCTTTCTTACAATGGGGGAAGTGCTTAGCTTTGGGTTCAATATTGCGGTGTCCTTTCTCAGTGACAGCAGGGGCAGCAAGGCACGTATTTTATTGTTGCCATCGAGGATAAAAAGATGGGGTTTATATCATATTGCATGAGTTTATCCCTCTACATCATGTCATCTTTCTTAATGTGTTACTCTATACTTTATGAACTTAATACTCTAGATGCATGCTGGATAGCGGTCGATGTGTGGAGTAATAGTAGTAGATGCAGGCAGGAGTCGGTCTACTTGTCACGGACGTTGAGGGAGTCCTGGACTAGGGGGTGTCCGGATAGCCGAACTATCATCATTGGCCGGACTCCAAGACTATGAAGATACAAGATTGAAGACTTCGTCCCGTGTCCAAATGGGACTTTCCTTGGCGTGGAAGGCAAGCTTGGCGATACGGATATGTAGATCTCCTACCATTGTAACCGACTCTGTGTAACCCTAGCCCTCTCCGGTGTCTATATAAACCGGAGGGTTTTAGTCCATAGGACGAACAACAATCATACCATAGGCTAGCTTCCAGGGTTTAGCCTCCTTGATCTCGTGGTAGATCCACTCTTGTACTGCCCATATCATCAATATCAATCAAGCCGGAGTAGGGTTTTACCTCCATTGAGAGGGCTCGAACCTGGGTCAAAACATCGTGTCCCTCGTCTCCTGTTACCATCCGCCTAGACGCACAGTTCGGGACCCCTACCCGAGATCCGCCGGTTTTGACACCGACATTGGTGCTTTCATTGAGAGTTCCTCTGTGCCGTCTCATATAGGCTTGATGGCTCCTTTGATCATCAACAACGACGCGGTCCAGGGTGAGACTTTTCTCCCCGGACAGATCTTCGAATTCGGCGGCTTTGCACTACGGGCCAATTCGCTTGGCCATCTGGAGCAGATAAAAAAGCTACGCCCGTAGCCATCAGGTCATATTTGGAAGTCTGAACTTCACGACTGACATCTGCGGAGACTTGATCTTCGATGGATTCGAGCCACAGCCGAGCACGCCGCACAGTCACAATGGGCATGATTTAGCTCTGCTGCCGGACAGTGTCCTGGAGGCCGCACACGAGTCCGCTCCAATCCTCAATTCGAAGCCGGCTGCGCAGATCGAGGACGGGTGGCTAGACACCGCCTCAGGGGCTGCTACCTCTACGGCGATGGAGCCGAATACTGGCCTTGTCCCTTTTGAAGCTCGTGACTCTGAGGTGCCGGACTCCTCGCCGGACTCTGAACCTCCTGCGCCCTCTTCAATCGAATCAGATTGGGCGCCGATCATGGAGTTCACCGCCGCGGACATCTTTCAACACTCACCTTTCGGCGACATCCTAAATTCACTAAAGTATCTCTCGTTATCAGGAGAGCCCTGGCCGAACTGCGGTCAGGATGGTCGGGATACGGATGACGAAGAAATTCAAACCCCACCCACCACCCACTTGGTAGCCACTGTCGACGATCTAACCGACATGCTAGACTTCGACTCCGAAGACATCGACGGTATGGACGACGATGCCGAGATTTACCAAGAACCAGCGCCATCTTGCATCGGAAAGCCACCTCGTCATATGACATATACATGGTGGATATCCCAAAAGATGGGAATGGCGAGGGAACAGCGGAGGAAGACCCCTCCAAGAAACAGCTCAAGCGCCGGCGTCAGCGGCGCCGCTCTAAATCCCGCCACAGCAAGAATGGAGATTCCGGCACCAGAGACAATAACACCCCTAATAAAGGTGCGAAGACAACCCCTCCAAAGAAGATTCAAAGACAGAGGATTTGAGAAGCCAGCCCTCGTGAGAGAGCGGCAGACGAAGAGGTAGAGGATGATAATTACATGCCTCCCTATGGAGACGAGGCAAGCCTCGACGACAACGAATTCGTCGTGCCCGAGGATCCCGTCGAACAAGAGCGTTTTAAACGCAGGCTTATGGCCATGGCAAACAGCCTAAAGAAAAAGCAGCAACAGCTTAGAGCTGATCAAGATCTGCTAGCCGACAGATGGACTGAAGTCCTTGCGGCCGAAGAGTATGAACTCGAACGCCCCTCCAAAAGCTACCCCAAATGCAAGCTACTCCCCCGACTAGAGGAGGAGGCACATAAATCTGCATCACCGGCGCAAAATATGGCTGAACGACCACCTCGTGGCCGCGACAGAGAGGCCTCTAAGCCCTCAACTAGAAGCGTACCCCAGCACCGCTCGAAAAGTACGAAGCCACGGGGGAATGCGCCGGACTTGCGAGACATATTGGAGGATAAGGCAAGACAATCAAGATCGATCTACGGATCGCGTGGGCGCCGATTACGCGACGACGACGACCGCGCGGATACAAAGAACTCCGCCGGGCGAACACAGTAGACAAAGCTCGCTTGAGCTACGTCGGGATATAGCCCAATATAGAGGCGCCGCACACCCACTATGCTTCACAGATGAAGTAATGGATCATCAAATCCCCGAAGGTTTTAAACCCGTGAATATCGAATCCTATGATGGCACAACAGACCCCGCGGTTTGGATCAAAGACTATCTCCTTCATATCCACATCGCCCGCGGTGATGATCTCCACGCCATCAAATATCTCCCACTCAAGCTTAAAGGACCAGCTCGGCATTGGCTTAACAGCTTGCCAGCAGAATCAATTTGGTGTTGGGAGGACCTGGAAGCCGCATTCCTTGACAACTTCCAGGGCACATATGTGCGACCACCAGACGCCGATGACCTAAGCCACATATTTCAGCATCCAGACAAATCGGCCAGACAGTTGTGGACACGGTTCTTAACAAAGAAAAATCAAATTGTCGACTGTCCGGATGCAGAGGCCCTCGCAGCCTTCAAGCATAACATCTGCGACGAGTGGCTTGCCCGGCACCTAGGACAGGAAAAGCCGAAATCCATGGCAGCCCTTACATCACTTATGACCCGCTTCTATGCGGGAGAGGACAGCTGGCTAGCCCGCAGTAACAACCTCAGCAAAAATTCTGGCAGTCTGGATACCAAGGACCGCAATGGCAGGTCGCGTCGCAACAAAAGCAAAGGCCGCATTAACGGCGATAACACTGAGGATACGGCAGTCAATGCCAGATTCAGAGGCTCCAAACCTGGTCAGCGGAAAAAGCCATTCAAAAGAACTACTCCGGGTCCGCCCAATTTGGACCGAATACTCGACCGCTCTTGCCAAATACACGGCACCCCCGAAAATCCAACTAATCACACCAACAGGGATTGTTGGGTATTCAAGCAGGCAGGCAAGTTAATTGCCGAAAACAATGACAAAGGCTGCATAGCGATGACGAGGAAGAGACCCGGCCGCCAAACAATAGAGGACAGAAGGGTTTCCCCCCACAAGTGCGGACGGTGAACATGATATACTCAACCCACATACCCAAAAGGGAGCGGAAGCGTGCACTCAGAGACGTATATGCGATGGAGCCAGTCGCCCCAAAGTTCAATCCATGGTCCTCTTGCCCGATCACTTTCGATCGAAGGGACCACCCCACCAGCATCCGCCACGACGGGTTCGCCACATTGGTCCTAGACCCAATCGTCGATGGGTTTCACCTCACTAGAGTCCTGATGGATGGGCGGCAAAGAAATTGAACCTCGCTTTATCGTGACATAGTGCGCAAGATGGGCATAGACCCTCAAGGATTAAACCAACAAATACGACCTTCAAAGGCGCCATACCAGTGTAGAGGCCAATTGTACAGCTCGCCACATTGAAGTGGTCTTGGATCCCGGATAACTTCAAGCGAGGAGTTAATCTTCGACATAGTTCCGCTTGCAAAGCTATCATGCTCTGCTTTCGGACGGACCGCGTTCTAAAGGTCAACGCGTGCCGCTTTCTACGCATACCTCAAGCTCAAGATGCCAGGTCCTCGAGGAGTCATCACGGTCAACGGAAACACCGGACGCTCTCTCCAATGGAGGAACACAGCGCTCTCGCGCGTAAGTCTGAGCAGCCTCTTAAGGCAATTCTCGAGTTCGACCGTTTAGCGGACACGGCTAAACACGCCGGAGTAACCTACAACAAGACCACAGCACGCCCGAGCATCGCCAGAGTAATGCGGCCCTAACCCCGCCCTTGCAAAATTGCAAGACTGGTCCTTCGTGTACATCATTACGCCCGGAGATACCATGGGCATAGGGGAGGGCACGACCACAGCACCCCAGTGCGGCTCAACCACACCAGGGGCTCCCAAGTGTGTCATCTTTTTTCTTTTTTTCTTATCCACAGACTCCATTTACCGAGGCCCCGTCCGTGATGAGACTGCCGAACTCACGATGCAACAGCCAGGGAAGGATAAAGGCTACGATTTAGTATCCGTGTGGTCTCCATTACGAGCATTAAATCTTTTTATACACCATTCCGCAGCCTACCCCTCGAGGGGGACATGTTTAATAGTCCCATCCCTTGCTTACCGTGACTATTTGTATCGCTCGCATTCATGGCAGTATTTCTTGAATAAACAATGCATCGCTTTTGCTTATAATTGCATTTCTTTCTTATACATATGTTCATTTATGACATGTTGCATCCGTACACTTTGGTACGGCTAAATACACCAGGGCTTAAGTTCCCCACATTATGGTGTGAAAAGTCCGAACACTTTCACAAGTGCGGCAACCCAACTTATAGCATTATATGCATCGGCTCAATCATGTCTTGGGTCAATAGTTGGGTTTGCCTGCTCCCATGTTTTGGTACCTTGCGTTCCGCTGTATCGCTAAGGTAGCACTGGGAGAACCATCGCGATTGCGCCCAGCTTGAGGTAGCGAGCGCCTGGAGAAAGCTAAAACTGATCTGTCATGATAAGGCGAGAGCTGGTCGCTGTTCGAGAGGTTTTTCGTGTCCCTAAAGACTTATGCCGCTTAGAGCGAGGAACCGGCTTTGTCCGCCCAGCGTGATAGCGCCCGAACTCGGTCTTCCAACACTAGGGGCTTCGCTAAATTTAAAATTATAGAATTCTATGGCTAGCGAGAGTGTTCAAGCATTATAAGTCCGGTTGCCTCGTTAGTTGTGTTGAGCGCCTCCTAGATGGACCCAAAATGGGAACAAGAGCGCCAAGTTTATCCCAACACCCCAAAGATTTCATGCATGGGGGCTGAAGCCGACGACTTGCCATCTCTCGATTTGATAAACGGCCGCATGAAGGTAATATTTTAAATTAACAAGCGTTGCTTAGCGCATATGAACAAAGTTTTCAGCGCACGGGATAACAAAATGCGAGTCTACTCAAATATTATATCTTTGGAGCACTCACCCGCAATCATGCGGGCACCCTTTAGAACACCCTTATAATACATCTCGGGCGTGCGATACTCCTTGCCCGTTGGTGGCGCGTCCGTCACAAGCTTCTCAGCGTCCATCCTGCCCCAGTGCACCTTTGCACGGGCAAGGCCCGACGGGCACCTTCAATGCAAAGCGAGTGCTTGACGACTTCAACCCAGGGACACGATCCACCAGCCACCGCACCAGTGAAGTAGCTCCTGTGCATGGCCTTCTTGGGCCACACCCAAACTATGAGGCCCTTCATGGCCTGTTCGCCACCTTGTGGAGCTCGACCAGCTGCTTCACTGGTCGCTATAAGCACTGGATGTCCGGCCTCAAGATATTGAGACCGAAGACCTTCTCCGCCGAGCTCCCTCCTCGGCCCGAGAAAGTGGCAAGATCGGACATGCTTGGGCAGATCTGCGAACACTCTGGAGAGCTCCGATTCGGGTAAGTAATAGGTAATTCACATTCACATGCTTGCTTTGCATGAAAAATGCCTTACCCGCCGCTATTTTCTTCAATGCCTCAATTTCCTGGAGGACCTTGTGGGCTTCGGCCTTTGCGGCTTTGGCACTCTCAAGAGCCGACGCAAGCCCGGACTCTTGAGTTCTTGAGTCACGCCCAAACTCGTGCTTTTCCACGAGAGCCTGGAGCTCTTGCTGTACCTCCGCCACCCGCCTCCTGCTTCTCTCGCTCGGCTTGTTCCGGTCAAGCATTGCATTCGGCCATGACACCGCCTCCTTCAGGTTGCCACCTCGCTCAGAGCCTGGAGTACCCACGTTATCCTCGTTATTTCTCTTGCAACCAAATCCTTTTACAGAAGGTACAACTTTAATACGGTGTTACTCACCTTCCTTGTCCTCGAGCTGCTTCTTGGCATGGCCGAGCTCACTCTCGACCGCCGAGGCTCTCCTTCAAGTATTGACCTCCCAATCGGTCTGGCGAGGTCGTCAAGCGCAGCTGCAATCCCATATTGACATATTTTTTCGGTCTCTTATGTATATCTTTTAGATCCTCGGTCCGCTTTTGTTTCAACACCGAACCGAGCATCGGGGGCTCTTGTCTATGCGATATTATATTACATATCTTAAAATTCTTACCTCAAAGCTGTTAAAAGGTTGCTGCGAAGTTTCGGTCACCTGCTCTTGGCAAGTGAACCTTCAATCACGCACTCATGACATCATGGTGTTCTTCTTCGATGGAAGCACCGTTGAGCGCCTCCAGCAAGTTATCTGGTGCCTCCAGTTGGATGAAGGCCGCCGGCGTCACAGTCTTGCCCTTCTTACGAAGGGGCCGCCCGCCGGACTCTGGAACCACTGCAGGTTCCGATGCGGAGTCTGGTGCGGAGTCCGGTGCGAAGTCCGGGAGGTTGCCCTACGGCACCTCCGGAGCCTCCTCCTCCTGGTGGGACCCTTCCTAGGATCCCACCTCGGCGTCGTCAGCGTCATGGGGGGTGGAGGCGCTCGGAAGAGAATCCATATCCGACGTGCCCAAGGACCCGCTCGATGAAGCGGGATGATCATCCTTGGGCGGACTACAGGGTTGTATGCGGCATTATAAAGACACCATGCGACAAAAAGAAAAATTATAAATCATCTAGGTGTCCGGATACTTATGATCTCGCCAGGGGCTTGGCCCTTGAGGGCCACTCCTCGTCGCCATCGCCGATGTTGGCGGAACAGTCCGGGGGAAGGGTCCTTCCCTTCTTGGACCCTTCGGCCTCCCTCGTTGGGGAGGCCTTCCTCTTCTTCTCTCCCCACCGGGAGAGGCCTCTTCTTCTCCTTCTCGTCCTCGTGGGAGGAGTCCGCCAAGTCATCGGACGATGAGTCCGATACCACTGACGCCGAACTCCTTCGGTTCCCGTGGCCTTCTTCTTGGCCTTCTTCTCCGGCACCACGTAAAGTGCCGGGACCAGCAGCCCCGTCAAACGGGTGTCCGCTGGGTCTTCTGGAAGGGGAGCCGGACAGTTAACCTATCCGGACGTCTTCTGCGAGTCCTATTAAAGGTATTGGGAGTTTAGATCCCGCATAGAGTCAAACTATGAAAAGCAAGTGTCCCATAAAGGATAACATAGCTTACCTCGCCAGCCGGACGCTGCGTGCTGAATCCGCGATCTTGAGGCGGATGCGGAGCTTCGACGCCCTTGAACAGCACCCTCCAGGTAGCTTTGTATGTAGTGTCAAGAGCCCGCTCAAGGTCCATCTTTGTCTTGGGATCAAACTCCCACAAATTGAAGTCCATTCTTTGGCGGGGGAGAATCCGGCGACGAGCATGACTGGATCATGTTGACAAGCTTGAGCTTCTTGTTCACGAGTCCGGAGACAGGATCGAGTCCGTCCACTCTTCCGAACTACCCCATAGCAAGCCCTTCTCTTTCCAGGAGGTGAGCTGCATGGGGATGCCAGATCTGAATTCGGGGGCCGCTGCCCATTTAGGGTCACGCGGCTCGGTGATGTAGAACAACCCCGATTGCCACCCTTTGATGGATTCCACGAAGGCACCCTCGAGCCAAGTGACGTTGGGCATTTTGCCCACCATGGCACCTCAGCACTCCGCTTGGCTGCCCTTCACAACCTTCGGCTTGACATTGAAGGTCTTTAGCCACAAGCCGAAGTGGGGCTGGATGCAGAGGAAGGCCTCACACACGATGATGAACGCCGAGATATTGAGGATGAAATTTGGGGCCAGATCGTGGAAATCCAGGCCGTAGTAGAACATGAGCCCCCAGACAAAGGGGTGGAGTGAGAAGCCCAATCCGTGGAGGAAATGGGGAAGGAATACCACCCTCTCATGGGGCCTGGGGGTGGGGATGAGCTTCCCCTCGTCGGGGAGCCGATCTTGCGATGTCGCTGGGCGAGTTATCCGCGCACAGCTTCAATGTGCCCCTCCGTAACGGAGGAAGCCATCCACTTGCCTCCCGCTCCGGACATGGCTGGAGAAGGTCGAGGTGAGATGTGCGGACTTGGGCGCTGGAGCTCGAGTGCACGGAGATGGATAAACAAAGGAGGAAGAAGGCATGGGTAAAAAAGGTGGATCCTTATCCCCTTATATATGGGCGGACGAAACTATACGTACCCACCGGCCTGGTAAAACTCGCTTATCTCCCAAGCGCCACAATCAATGGCGCGGTTGGGTTACCCACATTCGTATTGATGGGAATCCCGGAATAAGGGGAACACGATCTCTGCTTCGACAAGACGTGCCAAGGAAACTGCTTCACTAAACGCGCTGAGGTGGTATAATAAAAACGATTCAAGTAAAGGCTTGGTTGTGGTGTGACGTCACGCCACAAAATACGTCAGCAGATTGAACTTGTGTACATATTATTCTCTCTATGAAGGTATGTGGAATTTATTTTACACAGCCGGACACTATCCTGGTGTTCACAATCTTCTATGAATTATTCGGAGGAGGAACCCGCCTTGCAATGTTGAAGACAATATGCGCGCCGGACTCGTCGTCATTGAAGCTGGTTCAGGGGCTACTGAGGGAGTCCTGGACTAGGGGGTGTCCGGATAGCCGAACTATGATCATCGGCCGGACTCCAAGACTATGAAGATACAAGATTGAAGACTTCGTCCCGTGTCCGGATGGGACTTTCCTTGGCGTGGAAGGCAAGCTTGGCGATATGGATATGTAGATCTCCTACCATTGTAACCGACTCTGTGTAACCCTAGCCCTCTCCGGTGTCTATATAAACCGGAGGGTTTTAGTCCATAGGACGAACAACAATCATACCATAGGCTAGCTTCTAGGGTTTAGCCTCCTTGATCTCATGGTAGATCCACTCTTGTACTACCCATATTATCAATATCAATCAAGCAGGAGTAGGGTTTTACCTCCATCGAGAGGGCCCGAACCTGGGTAAAAACATCGTGTCCCTCGTCTCCTATTACCATCCGCCTAGACGCACAGTTTGGGACCCCCTACCCGAGATCCGCCGGTTTTGACACCGACAGATGTGATGCCTATATACATGATCATGCCTAGATAATCTCATAATTATTCGCTTTTCTTTCAATTGCTCGACAGTAATTTGTTCACCCACCATAATACTTATGCTATCTTGAGAGAAGCCACTAGTGAAACCTATGGCCCCCGGGTCTATCTTTTATCATCTAAGCTTTCAATATACTTTTATTTGCATCTTTACTTTTCCAATCTATATTATAAAATACCAAAGAATATATTTATCTTATCATACTATCTCTATCAGATCTCACTTTCGCAAGTGGCCGTGAAGGGATTGACGACCCCTTTATTGCGTTGGTTGCGAGTTCTTGTTTGTTTGTGTAGGTGCGTGGGACTTCTGAGGGGCCTCCTACTGGATTGATACCTTGGTTCTCAAAAACTAAGGGAAATACTTATGCTACTATTGCTGCATCACCCTTTCCTCTTCAAGGGAAACCAACGCAAGCTCAAGACGTAGCATTAGGCGTCACATTCTGAGCATCCAGGAGTCATTGTGGATTGCCGATGAACAAAGTCTATGTAGGTTTGGAAGTCTCCCTTGAAGACTTACCAGAGTCATTGGGCGAGGACTAAGTGTTCTTAGCTCAACGGGAATAAGGTGAAGACACGGTCTTCTGAGTTGAATCTCAGCCTCCCTAACCAGACGTATAGTTGTCACAGCAACTAGAACTGGTCCAACAAATCCCTTGTCCTCTCCGAGCAACTGGTTCTATCCTTCCTCTCTCACCTTACTTACAGTTTGTCTTCGTGAAGTCTTTGCCCACTTGCCTGATCTGATTGACTTCATTGTGTGAAGACTATTTACTGTTTGGCTTCATACTATCTTCCATCCTGATCCATACTACCTAGCTAATGATAGTCTTCGTGCTTTCACTACATTGCTTACTTGACTATGGCTTGTCTAGTGTAGTCTACATTCTGCTGCATGTCAATAGCATTTCTAACATTTGTCTTCAAATCACCCCTGTTTTGAAGACTTCCATAAAAATTGCCTATTCACCCCCCCCCCCCCTCTAGTCGAATACTAGCATTTTCAATTGGTATCAGAGCAATGTGCTCCCTTGTTCTATGTGATTCGGTTTAACCACCTGGAGTTTAGCTATGTCGACTGCAGGGATAATCAAAATCTCCGCTGCGTGCCCAGTCTTCGATGGCACTAATTACCCCTACTGGAAGAATAAGATGCGTATGCATCTTGAAGCCATTGACGTCGATCTCTGGTATGTCGTCAAGAACGGCGTTCCAAGACCGGTGAAGGTGTCACTCCTGCTGATGTCAAGAAGTTCATCCAACTGGACTGAACTGCCAAGAACATCATCTGTGGTCATCTGACCAAAGGGTAGTATGGTCGTGTGTGTGCTCGAAATCGCGGCTTAGTCCGGACCGCTCTCCAAGGTCAATGAAGGCGTCTCAACACAGAGAGATTCAAGGATCAGTGTTCTTCGCAATCTCTTCAACCGCTTCAAGAGAAATGACAATGAGAATGTCCAGCTCACATTTGATCGCCTCAATGATATCACCAATGAGCTTCATGCACTCGACTCCACTGAGATCACCAAGCACGAAATCGTCAAGACACTTCTGAGATCTCTCGACAGCTCATTTGACACCCTAGCCCTGATGATTCAAGAGCACCCTGACTTCAAGACTCTCGATCCATCTGAAATACTTGAGAGGCTCAACACACATGTGTTCTAGCTGTATGAGAAAATAGATATCTATGGTCCCAACTATGGCCGTACTCGCGCTTTGAAGGCAAAGGTTGTCGCCTCATCTGAAGAAGAATCTGACTGCAGTTCTGGGGATCCTGAAGATATTGGAAAGGAGCTTGCTATGCTTGTGAAGAAGTTCCAGAAGTTTTCCAAGAAGAAAGACTTTAGAAAGTCTTCAAGATCCAGCTCAAGAAATGATGAAGCTTCCTCTCGTGATCACAAGAAGAGAACCTGTCACAAGTGCAAGAAACCTGGTCACTACATCTCTGAGTGTCCACAGTGGGACAATGAGACGAACAAGAAGAAGAAGAGCAAGGAATATGATTCTGATGACAACAACAAGAAGAATTCCTCAAAGTCTTCTTCCAAATCTTCATCGAAGTCTTCATAACACAAGAAGAGCTCATCAAGCAAGGCTCATGCATTTGTTGGCAAGGAGATGGATTCAGAGGAGGAGTCTGCATCTGAGGAGGCAGAGGTGGAGTTAGGGAGTCCTGGACTAGGGGGTGTCCGGATAGCCGAACTATCATCATTGGCTGGACTCCAAGACTATGAAGATACAAGATTGAAGACTTCGTCAAGTGTCCGGATGGGACTTTCCTTGACGTGGAAGGCAAGCTTGGCAATACGGATATGTAGATCTCCTACCATTGTAACCGACTCTGTGTAACCCTAGCCCTCTTCGGTGTCTATATAAACCGGAGGGTTTTAGTCCGTAGGACGAATAAACATTACAACAATCATACCATAGGCTAGCTTCTAGGGTTTAGCCTCCTTGATCTCGTGGTAGATCCACTCTTGTACTACCCATATCATCAATATTAATCAAGCAGAGTAGGGTTTTACCTCCATCGAGAGGTCCCAACCCGGGTAAAACATCGTGTCCCTTGTCTCGTGTTACCATCCGCCTAGACGCGCATCCCGGACCCCCTACGAGATCCGCCGGTTTTGACACCGACATTGGTGCTTTCATTGAGAGTTCCTCCGCCGCCACGGATAGGCTTGATGGCTCCTTCGATCATCAACAACGACGCAGTCCAGGGTGAGACTTTTCTCCCTGGACAGATCTTCGTATTCGGCGGCTTTGCACTGCAGGCCAATTCGCTTGGCCATCTGGGGAAGATTGAAAGCTACGCCCCTAGCCGTTAGGTCAGATTTGGAAGTCTAAACTTCATGGCTGACATCCGCGGAGACTTGATCTTCGACGGATTCGAGCCACGAAAGCACGCCGCGACCGCCACGACGGGCATGATTTAGCTCTGCACGGACAAAGGCCTCGAGGTCAAGACATGAGTCTGCTCCGACCCTTAGTTCGAAGCCGACCGCAGACGAGGACGGTGGCTAGACACCGCCGGAGGCTGCAACCTCTATGGCGATGGAGCCGAATCTCGACCTGTCCCTTGTAAAGCTCAGGACTCGAGGTGCCGGACTCTCGCCGGACTCAACCTCTCGCGCCCTACCAATCGAATCCGATTGGCGCCGATCATGGAGTTCACCACCGTGGACATCTTTCAAGACTCACCTTTTGGTGACATCCTGAATTTGCTAAAGTATCTCTCGTTATCGAGAGCCTCGCGGATCTGCGGTCGGGGCGGTTGGGATGCGGACGACGAAAGAAATTCAAAGCCCACCCACCACCCACTTTATAGCAACTCGGCGATTTATCTAACCGACATGCCAAACTTCAACTCCGAAGACATCGACGGTATGAACGACGATGCCGGAGACGACCAAGAACTAGTGTCTACTAGGCACTGGAAAGCCACCTCAACTCATGACATATACATGGTGGACACACCAAAAGGAAGCGATAACGAGGAACAACAGGACGCGGCGAAGGATAATCCCCCCAAAAAACGACCAAAACAGCGACGCAAGCGCCGCCCGAAGTCCCGCCTCGATAACGACAACACCCAAAATGACCCAGCCGTAGAGCAGGGCAAACCAGTGGACGACGAACATGCAACCAAGCAACCACCCGAACAGGATGAATCGGACAATAAACCCATCCTCGGCAAAAACAACAGTCCAGACGACCTCACGCCGGACACATTACCTGAGCATAAGAACCTTCACAAAAGGCTCGTCGCCACTGCAAGAAGCTTGAAGAAGCAGAAACGGAAGCTCAAAACAGCGGAAGACGTACTCAGAATGAGGTGGAGCAAAGTACTCAACACCGCAGACAAATACGGCAATAGTCACCAAGCAAAGAGCTACCTGAAGTGCGAGCTGCTGCCCGAATTCGACGAGGTGGCCGTAGAGCCACCACAATCAAAAAGAAAGAGGCCGCTGGCGGATAGACGACAGAGATGACGGGCCAAGAGCGGCAAGTGGCGCCGCACACAAGCCAAAGACATGACACACATAAAGATCTCGCAAAAGGTGGCCCGGTCAGTCCATTTATGGGCCAAAAAGAGGGCCCCAGAAGCAACACAACACGCCGAGTGTTCAAGATAACGGCACACCTAAATACAGGGCGCCAAGACACCCACTATGTTTCACCGATGAGGTGCCGGATCATGAATTTCCAGCGGGATTCAAGCCCGTAAACATAGAGGCATATAACGGAACAACAGACCCCGGAGTCTGGATTGAGGATTACATCCTACATACATATGGCTAGAGGAGACGATCTCCACGCCATAAAATACCAACCCCTCAAGCTCAAAGGGCCAGCTTGGCATTGGCTCAAAAGCCTCCCAGAAAACACCATTGGAAGTTGGGAAGAGCTCGAGGACGCGTTTAGAGCAAATTTTCAGGGGACTTATGTCCGCCCTCCGGATGCAGACGATTTAAGTCACATAACTCAACAGCCCGGAGAGTCACAAGCAAAATTCGAACAGGTTCCTCACTAAAAAGAACCAAATAGTCGATTGTCCGGACACCGAAGCCTTAGCAGCTTTTAAACATAACTTCCGATACAAATGGATCGCCAGACACCTCGGCCAGGAAAAGCCAAGAACAATGGCCGTGCTAACAAGCCTCATGACCCGCTTTTGCGCGGGGGAAGATAGCTGGCTGGCAAGATGTAGCACCAGCGACCCGAGTACATCCAAGATCAGAGATGGAAATGGAAAATCATGACGCAGAATAGATCAGCGCTGAAATAAGGAAGATTGCCCAAAGAACACGCCGGTCAACGCCGGATTCAAAAGCTCTCGGCGACAAAGAAAACACCGCTCTTAAGGACAATAAAGGACGAGCTATCCAACCTAAACAAAATCTTGGATAGGATATGCCAAATTCACAGTACCCCCGGGAAGCCTGCAAACCACACCCACAGAGATTGTTAGGTCTTCAAGCAGTTCGGCCGACTTAATGCCGAACACAAGGGGCTCGATCCACCGAGCGAGGACGATGACGAACCCCACAAGCAGAGCGCCGGACAACAAAAGGACTTCCCACAATAGGTCAAAACAGTGAATTCACTTCAAGTGATAACAAGGAAAAATAGGGCGGCACCTACCAAAGCGCATGCCGCACGGTCCACCCCAGCGGAATCCCGAGATTGGATGTCAAAACCAATTACTTTCGACCGTCTGGATTACTCCAGAAGTATTCGAAACGCAGGATGGACTGCTCTGATATTGGATCCTATAATCGACGGACTACAATTTACACAAGTCATAATGGATGGCGGCAGCGATTTAAACCTGCTATATCCGGACACAATCCGCAAGTTGGGGATAGACCCTACTAAAATTCGCCATAGCCGCGCTTCCTTCAAAGGAGTGACGCCAGGCCCTCACGCCAAGTCCACGGGCTCCTTACTACTAGAAGTTGTGTTCGGATCACCCGACAACTTCCATTGCGAAAAGCTAATCTTCCATGTCGCCCCATTTAAAAGTAGCCATCAAGCACTATTGGGACGTGAAGCTTTCACCCGCTTTAACGCAATACCGCACTACGCGTCCCTTACACTTAAAATGCCCGGTCCACGCGGCATCATCTCCTTACAAGGTCGCTCAAGACCCCGGACACGGCTAGGCAAGTCCGGCACAAATAAACTAGGGGCTTCCTAGCCGCATACCCCTTCACAAGGGGCTGTGCGTATGAACAATAAGAGCCAATAAAAGCTCAACTTTATTCATTTATTCATACTCTGTTTTAAATACATTTTTTGCGCGATTTCTTTTCAAACTAAGTTCCTCTCTTTTACAGATGAACAACGTGCTATACCCGTCCAGGATACAGCACAACGGACACACATGCGCAGACGTGCAGCAGGGACCCGTTGCAAGGATTCTTTTCAGATTAAGACCCTGCGTAAACCTTTCTTACTGTCTCTTGTTGATACAGATCCCCCGGTTTTTTATAACCAAGGAGGAGGCTGGCATTTTGGCATCGGCCGCATCAGAAATTCTCGCCCGTACCTGGACACTAGGGGCTTAGGGCATTGTTCTGCCCATTATCATAAAGACCGAATACCTTAGGGAGTGTTCGGCGTCTCGAGTTAGGCCTTATATGCATCAGCTCTGAATCATGTCTTTGGTAAAATGTTGGGTTTGCACGGCTCCTGTGTTTTGCTGCCTTACGTTCCGTATCATCGGCTAACGCGGCACGTGGAGAACTATCGCGATTGTGCCCCGCTCGCCCAAGGCGAGCACCTCAAGAGAGAAAGCCAAAACGATCATTATGATACAGCGAGAGACTGGTCAACCACTCGATCGACTACTGGAATGTCTACAATTCCTCCGCTTTGACGAAGGACCGTTTCCTAGTCAGGCACATACGCGCCCCGAATTCAAAAAGCACGGTGCCCCTAGGGGCTATGTCGTAGCCCCACCTTCGAACTCCTATGGCTAAGTGAAAGTGATAAAGCATTATAGTCGGGTTGCCTCGTTTGCTACGCTACCACCACCTTCACAGGACCAAGACATTGGATTAAGTGTGAAAATGCACTATTTTGCAAACACCCCCGCACCATGTGCGTAAATGTCAAGAATGCCATCTTTCAGGTTATACACAAGTATACATTAACGGTCGCACAGGAGATATTTCAATACTTGAACGCACAAGTATAACAAGCACTCATATTATGAATATCGTCTTACAAACCATAAAGATCATTTGAACATCACATTTTTTGAGCACTGCGACTCTATTACATGAGCACCCTGCAGGACTTCCCCAAAATAGTGCTCGGCGGGTAACTGGCTCTCGTCCGAACCCCGGGTTGCAACATCAGTGGCATCCATCTCCGTCCGGTATGTCTTCACACGGGCGAGGGCCATCCGTGCACCCTCTATGCATGCCGACCGCTTCATCGCCTTGATATGCGGCACTGCCCCAAGGAATTGCTGCAATAAGCCAAAATAACTCTTCGGCTTGGGCCTATCTGGCCACAGATGAGTCACTACATCCGTCATGGCAAATGCGGACAATCTATTCAGCTCAGCCCACTCAGCCAACCGATCGGTCAACGGAAGTGAACGCTCCGGACTGTGGAATTGAGACCAAAAAAGCTCTTCCGTCTCGTGATCCTTTTGACTTAGGAAGTGCACAACTGCATCTGCCGCACTCGCCGCCAAATCCATATAAGGATCCTCTGGACCCACAGCTGGCCAAGCTGAGCATACTTCTGATCTGTGAACTTCCTGCGCAGAAGAAAGGGCTTGCCAGCCGCAATGTCTCCGGCCAGACGCAGCTCCTCCTTTATAGCCCTCATTGCAGAACGGGCATCCTTGGCTTCGGCGGTGGCCTTCTTCGGGTCTTCTTGCTTCGCTCGGCGTTCTTTTTCAAGAATCTCATAGCGACCGGTAACATCCTTCAGCTTCACGGCCATTCCGGCCATCTCCTCCCTGCTTCGGCAGTGAGCAGCCCTTTCGGCTTCTAGCTCTTCGGCTGCATTCGAGGCAGCCGCATCACTCCTTCTGGCCTGCTCCTTGGCTCGAGCAAGCTCTGCCCGAAGGTCCTCCACAGCAGCGGCACCATCTGCATTAAGCATACATGTTGTAAGGAATAGGCATTAGCTCCCTTACTAGGTGACCACGGAGAAACAACCTACCTTGTGACTCGTCAAGTCGTTTATTGACCAGCGCGATGTCCGCATCTGCAACGTTGAGTTACCGCTTTAGTTCGGCAACTCTATCAGTCCGGCTGGCCACCGAACTACCCGCCACCTATGTAGGAAAGGCGAGAATTAATACCTGAGATTATGATCCTCGGCACGCTGTCGCTTTCGACAACATACCAAGTCTCAGGGGCTACTATCTATACAGGGCGCACTTTATGTGCAAAACTGTCAAAAGGTATGTCATTTTTACGTACCTCAAACCCCGCCAGCAAACTTCTGACGGCATCACGCAACACGCCCTCGGCGGATGAAATTCTTTCAATCACCGTACTCATCAATGTACGGTGACCTTCTCGAGATAGACGCCTCTCGAGCAGATCCTTCACTCCCGGCCGTACACCGTTGGTGCGAACTCTCCGCCCTGCCGGACTTAGGATACCCTCGCGGCGACACCTCGGGGTCGTCGCCCCGCCGACGGCAATGGCGAGATGGAGGCATCTCGCTCTCCATCATCTCCGGACAAAGGTCCCCTGTCGGTGTCAAAACCGGCGGATCTCGGGTAGGGGGTCCCAAACTGTGCGTCTAGGCGGATGGTAACAGGAGACAAGGGACACGATGTTTTTACCCAGGTTCGGGCCCTCTCGATGGAGGTAAAACCCTACTCCTGCTTGATTAATATTGATGATATGGGTAGTACAAGAGTAGATCTACCACGAGATCAAGGAGGCTAAACCCTAGAAGCTAGCCTATGGTATGATTGTTGTAATGGTTGTTCGTCCTAAAGACTAAAGCCCTCCGGTTTATATAGACACTGGAGAGGGCTAGGGTTACACAGAGTCGGTTACAATGGTAGGAGATCTACATATCCGTATTGCCAAGCTTGCCTTCCACGCCAAGGAAAGTCCCATCCAGACACGGGACGAAGTCTTCAATCTTGTATCTACATAGTCTTGGAGTCCAGCCGATGATGATAGTCCGCTATCCGACACCCCCCTAGTCCAGACTCCTCAAGAGCCCTCGAACCAGGGCTTCAATGACGCATTTAGTCCGGCGCATATTGTCTTCGGCATTGCAAGGCGTGTTCTTCCTCCGAATAATTCATAGAAGATTGTTAACACCAGATAGTGTCCGCTCAGAAAATAAATTCCACATACCACCGTAGAGAGAATAATATGTACACAAGTTCAATATACTGACGTATCTTGTGGTGTGACGTCACACCACTACCAAGCCTTTGTGTTTTTATTATACCACCTCGGTAGCGTTTAGCGGCGGTTTCTTGGCACGCCTTGTCGAGCGGAGATCGTGTTCCCTTATTCCGGATTCCCATCAATACGGACACGGGTAACCCAACCGCGCCATTGATTGTGCCGCTTGGGAGATAAGCGAGTTTTACCAGGCCGGTGGGGATGCATAGTCTTTGTCCGCCATATATAAGGGGATAAGGATCCACCTTTTTTACCTACGCCTTCTTCCTCCTTTGCCTATCCATCTCCGCGCACTCGAGCTCCAGCGCCCAAGTCCGCACATCTCGCCTCAACGCTTCTCCAGCCATGTCCGGAGCGGAGGCAAGTGGATGGCCTCCTCCATTACGGAGGGCACATCGAGAAAGCTGCGCGGCGCGGATACTGTCCAAATGACATTGCGCACCGGCCGCCGACGAGGGGCAGCTCATCCCACCCCAGGCCCCATGAGAGGGTCATATTTCTTCCCCACTTCCTCCATGGATCGGGCTTCCCACTTCACCCCTTCGTCCGGGGCTCATGTACTACTACGGCCTGGACTTCCATGATCTGGCACCAAACTTCATCCTCAACATCTCGGCATTCATCGTCGTGTGCGAGGCCTTCCTCTGCATCCAACCCCACTTCGGCTTGTGGCTAAAGATCTTCAATTTCAAGCCGAAGTTGGTGAAGGGCGTCCAAGCAGAGTGCGGAGGCGCCATGGTGGGCAAAATGCCCAACGCCATCCGCTCGAGGTGCCTTCGTGGAGTCCATCAAAGGGTGGCAATCGGGTGGTTCTACATCACCGAGCCAGCGTGACCCTAAATGGGCAGCGCCCCGAGTTCAGATCTGGTACCCCATGCAGCTCACCTCCGGAAAGAGAAGGGCTTTCTACGGGGTAGTTCGGAGGAGCCGACCAGACTCGATCTGTCTCTGCACCACAGTGAACAAGAAGCTCAAGCTTGTCAACATGATCCAGGTCACGCTCGTCCGCCGGATTCTCCTCTGCCAGCAACGGGCTTTCAATTTGTGGGAGTTTGATCCGGCACATCACCGGACATTGAGCGGGCTCTTCGACACGACGTACGAAGCTGCCTGGATGGTGCTGTTCAAGGGCGGAGAAGCCCCCGCATCCGCAACGGAAGATTGCGGATTCAGCACGCAGCGCCCGGCCGGCAAGGTAAGCTATGTTATCCTATATGGGACACTCATTTCTTTCATAGTTTGACTCTATGTGGGATCTAAAACTCCCAATGCCTTTAACAGGACTGGCAGAAGACGTCTGGACAGGTTAACTGTCCGGCTCCCCTTCCCGAAGACCCAGCGGACACCCGTTTAACGGGGCTGCTGGTCCCGGCCCTTTACGTGGTGCCGGAGAAGAAGGCGAAGAAGAAGGCCACGGAAACCCGAAGGAGTTCCCGGCGCCAGGTGATATCGGACTCATCATCTGATGACTCCGAGGCGGACTCCTCCCCCAAGGAGGAGGAGAAAGAGGCCTCTTCCCCAGCGGGGGAGAGAAGAAGAGGAAGGCCTCCCCAACGGGGGCGGCCGAAGGGTCCAAGAAAGGACGGACCCTTTCTCCGGACTGCTCCGCCAACGCCGACGACGGCGACGAGGAGTGGCCCTCTAGGGCCAAGCCCCTGGCAAGATCGTAAGTGTACGAATTCCTGGATGATTTATAATTTCTCTTTTTGCCACGTGGTGTCCTTCTAATGCCGCATACAACCTACAGTCCGGCCAGGGACGATCTTCCCGCTTCATCGAGCGGGTCCTTGGCTCCGTCGAATATGGATTCCCTTCCGACCGCCTCCACCCCTCGTGACGCTGATGACGCCGAGGTGGGATCCCAGGAGGGGACCCACAGGGAGGGGGCGGCTCCGGAAGTGCCATAGGGCAACCTTCCGGACTTCGCACCGGACTCCGCACCGGAACCCGCAGTGGTTCCGGAGTCCGGCAGGCGGCCCCTTCGTAAGAAGGTCAAGACTGTGACACCGGCGGCTGCCGTCCAACCGGAGGCGCCGGATAACTTGTTGGAGGCGCTCAACGGCGCTTCCATCGAAGAAGAACACCGCACTGTCATGAGTGCGGTGATTCGAAGGTTCACTCGCCAAGAGCGGGCTCACCGAAGCCTGCAGCAGCCTTCTAACAGGCTTTGAGGTAAGAATTTTAAGGCATGTAATATAATACCGCATAGACAGTAGCCTCTGATGCTCGGTTCGGTGTTCGGAAAGAAAAACCGGACCGAGGATCTTACAAAGATATACGCAGGAGTTCTAAAAAATATGTCAATATGGGATTGCAGGCTGCGCTGCTGACCTCTACCGCACTGACTGCAGAGGTCGATGCTTTGAAGTAGAACCTCGAGAGGTCCGAGAGCGAGCTCGGCCGTGCCAAGAAGCAGCTCGAGGACAAGGAAGGTGAGTGACACCGTATTGAATTTTTACCTTACAAAAAAGGATTTTGGTTGCAAGAGAAATAACAAGGATAACGTTGGTACTCCAGGGGCCACGAACAAGGTGGCGACCCTGAAGGAGGCCATGTCCGCGGCCGAACGTAATGCGGCCGCGGAACGAGCTGAGCGAGAGAAACAGGAGGCGCGGGTGGCGGAGGTGCAGCAAGAGCTCCAGGCTCTCGTGGAAAAGCATGAGAGTTTGGAGTGCGACTCGAAGGCTTGAGAGTCCGAGCTTGCATCGGCTCTTGAGAGTGCCAAAGCCGCTAAGGCCGAAGCCCATAAGGCCCTCCAGGAGATTGAGGCGGTGAAGAAAATAGCGGCGGGTAAGGCATTTTTCATGCAAAGAAAGCATGTGAATGTGAATTACCTTACTTACCCGACCAAGCTCTCCAGAGCGTTTGCAGATCTGCCTCGCATGGCGTGTCCGATCTGCCGCATTCTACTGGGCCAAGGAGGGAGCTCGGCGGAGAAGGTCTTCCGTCTCGATATCTTTGAGGCCGGACATCCGTGCCCCTTAGCGACCAGGTGAAGCAGCTGGTCGAGCTCCTACAAGGTAGCCGAACAAGCCATGAAGGGCCTCATAGTTGGTTGTGGACCAAGGAGGCCATGCCTAGGAGCTACTTGACTGGTCGGCGGCCGGTGGATGCGTGTCCTCGGTGGAAGTCGTCAAGCGATCCGCTTTGCATTGAAGGTGCCGTCGGGCCTTGCCCGATGCAAAAGTGCACTTGGGGTAGGATGGACGATTAGAAGCTTGACGACGGACGCGCCACCGGGCGGGCAAGGAGTATCGCCGCGCCCAAATGTATTATAAGAGTGTCTGAAGGAGCCCGCATGATTGGGGATGAGTGCTCCAAGGATGTAATATTTGAGTAAAATCGCATTATGTTATCTGTCGCTGAAAATTGTGTTCATATCGCTAAAGAAACGCTTATTAATTTAAAATATTACCTTACATGCGGCCGTTTATCAAATCTGAGAGATGGCAAGTCGTCGGCTTTAGCCCCCATGCCACTAGTGCTGGGGTGTTCGGGATAAACTTGAGCGCTCTTGTTCCCATGTTTGGGTCCATCTAGGGAGGCGCTCAACACAACGAACGAGGCAACCGGACTTATAATGCTTGAACACTCTCACTTAGCCATAGAATTCTATAATTTTAAATTTCGGCGAAGCCCCTAGTGTTCGGAAGACCGAGTTTGGGGCACTATCCACGCCTGGGCCGGACAAAGCCGGTTCCTCGCTCTAAGCGGCATAAGTCTTTAGGGACTCGAAAAAACCTCTCGAACAATGACCAGCTCTCGCCTTATCATGACGGTCAGTTTTAGCTTTATCCACTGATGCGCTCACCCAGCTCAACCGGGGTGCAATCGCAGTGGTTCTCCCAGTGCTACCTTAGCCGATAAAACGGAACGTAAGGTACCAAAACATGGGAGCCGGGCAAACCCAACTATTGACCCAAGACATGATTCGGAGCCGATGCATATAATGCTATAAGTTAGGGGTGCCGCACTTGTGAAAGTGTTCGGACTTATCACACCATAATGCGGGGAACTTAAGCCCCTGGTGTATTCGGCCGTACCAAAGTGTACGGATGCAACATGTCGTAAATGAACATATATAAGAAAGGAATGCGATTATAAGCAAAAAGCGATGCATTGTTTATTCAGAAATACTGCCATGAATGCAGAGCGATACAAATAGTGCGGTAAGCAAGGGATTGGACTATTTTAACATGTCCCCCTCCAGGGGTAGGCTGCGGAATGGTGTATTAAACAGATTTAATGCTCGTAATGGAGACCACCTGAGTGTTCGTCGTAGCCTTTCTCCTTCCCTAGCTGTTGCATCGTGAGTCCAGCAAGTCTATTGCTGGACAAGGCCTCTGGTGAACGGAGTCCTGTGGGTAAGAAAAAAAAGGAAAAGACCGACATACTTGGGAGCCCCTGGTTTGGTTAAGCCGCACTCTGGGCCTATCGTGGTCGTGCCCCTCCCCCTGTGCCCATGGTATCTCCAGAGCGTAATGATGTACGCGAAGGACTGGTCTTGCAATTATGCAGGGGCTGGGGTTGGGGCCGCATTACTCTGGCGATGCTCGGAACGTGCGGTGATCTTGTTGTATGTTACTCGGGCGCGTTTGGCGTGTCCGGTCGCTTAACGGCGGACTCGAAAATTGCCTTGAGAGGCTGCTGCATATACGCGCGAGCGCCATGTGCTCCTCCGTTCGGAGGGAGCGTTGATGTTTTCATTGATCGTGATGACTCCTCGAGGGCTGGCATCTTGAGCTTGAGGTATGCGTATGCGGCACGCGTTGAACTTTGTAAACGCGTCCGTCCGAAAGCAGAGCGTGATAGCCATCTTGAGCGGGACTATGTCGAAGATTAACTCTTAACCCGGAAGTTATCCGGGATCCAAGACCACTTCGGTGTGGTGAGCACTGCACAATTGGCCTCTACACCGGTATGACACCGTTGAAGGTCGTCTTTGTAGGTTTAATCCTTGAGGGTCTATGCCCATCTTGCGCCTTTATCCCGATAAAGCGGTTCATTCTGCCGCCATCCATCGTGACTCGGTGAGGTGAAATCCGTCGACGATTGGGTTTAAAACCAATGCGGCGAATCCGCCATGGCGGATACTGGTGGGGTGATCCCTTCGATCAAAAGTGATTGGGCAAGAGGACCATGGATTGAACTTCGGGGCGACTGGCTCCATCGCATATACATCCCTAAGTGCACGCTTCCACTCCCTCTTGGGTATGTGGGTTGCGTATATCATGTTTACCGTCCGTACTTGTGGGGGGAAACCCTTCTGTCCTCTACTGTTCGGCGGTTGGGTCTCTTCCTCATCATCTCTATGCAGCCCTTGTCATTGTTTTGGCAATTAACTTGCTGCTGTAAATACCCAACAATCCTGTTGGTGTGATTAGCTGGCTTTTCGAAGTGCCATGTATCCGCAAGAGCGGTTGAGTATTCGGTCCAAATTGGACGGACCCGGAGTAGTTCTTTTGAATGGCTTTTTCCGCTGACCGGGTTTGGAGCCTCTGAATCCGGCGTTGACTGACGTATCCTCAGTGTTATCACCGTTAACTTGGCGTTTGTTTTTGTTTCGACGCGACCTGCCATTGTGGTCCTTGGTATCCGGACTGCCAGAATTTTTGCTTGAGGTTATTCTTTGCGGGCTAGCTACTGTCCTCCCCGCACGAAGCGGGTCATGAGTGATGTGAGGGCTGCCATGGATTTCGGCTTTTCCCGCCCTAGGTGCGGGCCAGCCACTCGTCGCGGATGTTATGTTTGAAGGCTGCGAGGGCCTCTGCATCCGGACGGTCGGCGATTTGATTTTTCTTTGTTAAGAACCGTGTCGAAACCGTCGGCGATTCATCTGCTGCTGAATTATGTGGCTTAGGTCATCGGCGTCGGTGGTCGCACATATGTGCCACAGAAGTTGTCAAGGAATGCGGCTTCGAGTCCTCCCAACACCCAATTGACTCTGCTGGCAAGCTGTTAAGCCAATGCCGAGCTGGTCCTTGAAGCTTGAGTGGGAGATATTTGATGCCGTGAAGATCGTCACCGCGGGCCATGTGGATATGAAGGAGATAGTCTTCGATCCAAACCGCGGGGTCTGTTGTGCCATCGTAGGATTCAATGTTCATGGGTTTAAACCCTTCAGGGATTTGATGATCCATTACTTCATCTGTGAAGCATAGTGGGTGTCCGGCACCTCTGTATTGGGCAACATCACGATGTAGCTCGAGCGAGCTTTGTCTACTGTGTTCGGCCCGGCCGGAGTTGCTGTATCCGGCGCGACGGTAGTCGTCTCACATCGTGGGGCGCCCACGTGATCCGCAGATCGATCTTGATTGTCTTGCCTTGTCCTCCAATATATCTCGCAAGTCCGGCGCATTCCCCCATGGCTTCATACTTTTCGAGTGGTGCCGGGGTATGGTCCTGATGGAGGGCCTAGAGGCCTCTCTGTCGCGGCCACGAGGTGGTCGGTCTGCCGTATTGTGCGCTGGTGATGAAGGTTTATATGCCTCCTCCTCTAATCGGGGGAGCAACTTGCGTTTTGGGTAGCTTTTGGAGGGGCGTTCGAGTTCATACTCTTCGTCCGTAAGGACTTCAGTCCATCTGTCGGCTAGCAGGTCTTGATCAGCTTGGAGCTGTTGCTGCTTTTTCTTTAGGCTGTTTGCTATGGCCATAAGCCTGCGTTTAAAACACTCTTGTTCGACGGGATCCTCGGGCACGACGAATTCGTCATCGTTGAGGCTTGCCTCGTCTCCGGAGGGAGGCATGTAATTATCATCCTCTACCTCTTCATCTGCCGCTCTCTCGTGAGGGCTGGCTTCTCCGCCCTCTGTCTTTGAATCTTCTTTGGAGGGTTATCTTCGACACTCTACGGGGTGTTATTATCTCCGGTGCGGAATCTCCATTCTTCTTTGTGGCGGGATTTAGGCGGCGCCGCTTCTTGGCGCTTGGGCTGTTTCTTGGAGGAATTTGCCTCCGCTGCTTCTTCGCCATTCCCATCCTTTGGGATGTCCACCATGTATATGTCGTATGATGAGGTGGTCTTCCAATGCCCCATAGGCGCTGGTTCTTGGTCATCTCCGGCATCGTCGTCCATGCCGTTGATGTCTTCGGAGTCGTAGTCTAGCATGTCGGTTAGATCGTCGACAGTGGCTACAAAGTGGGTGGTGGGTGGGCTTTGAATTTCTTCGTCGTCCGCATCCCAACCGTCTTGACCACGGTCCGGCCAGGGCTCTCCTGATAATGAGAGATACTTTAGTGAATTCAGGATGTCACCAAAGGGTGAGTGCTGAAAGATGTCCGCGGCGGTGAACTCCATGATCGGCGCCCAACCAGATTCGATTGGTAGGGGCGCAGGAGGTTCGGAGTCCGGCAAGGAGTCCGGCACCTTGGAGTTACGGGCTTTACAAGGGACAAGGTCAGTATTCGGCTCCATCGCCGTAAAGGTTGCAGCCCCCGAGGCGGTGTCTAGCCATCCGTCCTCGATCTGCGCGGTCGGCTCCGAATTAAGGGTCGGAGCGGACTTACATCGCGACCTCGAGGCCTTGTCCGTGGCAGAGCTAAATCATGCCCATTGTGACAGTGTGGCGCGCTCGACTGTGGCGCGAATCCGTCGAAGATCAAGTCTCCACGGATGTCAGCCATGAAGTTTAGGCTTCCAGATCTGACCTGATGGCCAGGGGCGTAGCTTCCGATCTGCTCCAGATGGCCAAGCGAATTGGCCCGCAGTGCAAAGCCGCCGAACACGAAGATCTGTCCGGGGAGAAAAGCCTCACGTTGGACTGCGTTGTTGTTGATGATTGAAGGAGCCATCAAGCCTATCAGTGACGACACAGAGGAACTCTCAATGAAAGCACCAATGTCGGTGTCAAAACCGGCGGATCTCGGGTAGGGGGTCCCGAACTGTGCGTCTAGGCGGATGGTAACAGGAGACAAGGGACATAATGTTTTTACCCGTGTTGGGCCCTCTCGATGGAGGTAAAACCCTACTCTGCTTGATTAATATTGATGATATGGGTAGTACAAGAGTAGATCTACCACGAGATCAAGGAGGCTAAACCCTAGAAGCTAGCCTATGGTATGATTGTTATAATGGTTGTTAGTCCTCACGGACTAAAACCCTCCGGTTTATATAGACTCAGAGAGGGCTAGGGTTACACAGTCGTCGTTACAATGGTAGGAGATCTACATATCCGTATTGCCAAGCTTGCCTTCCACGCCAAGGAAAGTCCCATCCGGACACGGGACGAAGTCTTCAATCTTGTATCTTCATAGTCTTGGAGTCCGGCCGATGATGATAGTCCGGCTATCCAGACACCCCCTAGTCCAGGACTCCCTCATCCCCCGAAGACGAGCTCAACTGAGAAGGACGGAGATCCAAACTACAAGGTAAAAACTTTGGTTATCCTCAAAAGCAAAATAGGGATGTCCCTTATTACAAAACTCCCCTTTTTCTACTTACGGCTCGCTGGAGGGCTGATTCCTTAGGGGAGATAGTGCGGCGAGGGCTTCCCGGCGCAGAGACCCTCTGGTGCGAGATCTCTTCCCCGCTTTGAGGCCTTGGCCTTGGGTCTTGAGCGGTCCTCTTCTCCCCCACGGAAGGAGGATTCTCGATCCCCCTTTCTCGAAAAGCCTCCTTGGTAGGCGATAGTTTCTCTATTTTCCCTTCGCCTTCCTCTGGCGCAACCTCCAAAGATCTTGACCAACATCGGATCGGCGCGGTCTCCGGAGGGGGCGGACACCGTGTCGGTTTAATTATGCTATCCACTCTGTTCAAGGGCGATTGGTTAAAAGGCAAATCCAAGATATGCAAGCGAGCGGTATGTCCGGACACGGAGCTACTTACTTGAGTATCCGGGCGATTGCAGCTTAGGCCGGTGTCCTCGGTTAATTCCGGACACACCTCTTGTGATCTGAAGAATAATTTGTACATTTCCACGGGTGTCGTACCCATGAAGTGTTGGAGAGCTCGTGGTCCCTCCGGATTGAACTCCCACAGGCGGAGAGGGCGACGTTTGCAGGGCAGAAGACGCCTAATCAGCATAACCTGCGTCACCACGACCAGATTGATCTCCCTCCCTTGGAGGTCTCGAATCCGGCCCTGCAATAGGGGTACGTCCTTGGACGGCCCCCAGTCAAGCCCTTTTCTGACCCATGACGCCAGCCGCTCTGGAGGACCCGGGCAAAAGACGGGCGGCGGCCTCTGCCTGCTGCCCCTAGGAGCGGTAATATAGAACCACTCCTGCTGCCATAAGCCAAGCTCCTCCTGAAAAGAGCCCTCGGACCATGGAGCGTCGGCCCTCTTGTTTATGACCGCCCCGCCGCACTCTACTTGACGCCCCTCAATCATATTCGTCTCCACGTTGAAGGTTTTGAGCCACAAGCCGAAGTGAGGGGTAGTGCGGAGGAAGGCCTCGCAGACGACAATAAACGATGAGATATGGAGGATGGACTCCAGGGCCAAGTCATGGAATTCCAGCCCATAGTAAAACATGAGCCCTCTCACAAAAGGGTCCATCGGGAAGCCTAAACCCCGACGGAGGTGGGACACGAATACGACGCTCTCGTCGGGCTCGGGAGTAGGAATGACTTGCCCTTTGGCAGGCAACCTATGCGAAATCTCGTAGGTCAGATACCTGGCTTCTCTTAGCTTTAGCACGTCCTCTTCCGTGACAGAGGAGGGCATCCACCGCCTCAGAGGTCGGGCGGACGTGTTGAAGGTCCGAGGCGCTCGAATCTGGAGCTCTGGGTGTTGGAACTCGGGGTGAGGGGCAGATTCGATTGACGATTGATGAAAAGAAATGAGCCTTGGTCTCATTATAAAGAGGGAGAATACCAAGAGCCGTCCCGGGAACCATTTGGAACTCACCTTCGATGGAGGAGGCGTGGCAACGGGCACGGTTGGGTTACCCACGTCCGTATTGATGGGAATCCGGAATAAGGGAACACGATCTCTGCTTCGACAAGGCGTGCCAAGAAACCGCTTAAGCTAAACGCTACCGAGGTGGTATAATAAAAACGATTCAAGTAAAGGCTTGGTAGTGGTGTGACGTCACACCACAAAATCGTCGGCCAGATTGAACTTGTGTACATATTATTCTCTCTACGGTGGTATGTGGAATTTATTTTCTGAGCGGACACTATCTGGTGTTCACAATCTTCTATGAATTATTCGGAGGAGGAACCGCCTTGCAATGCCGAAGACAACATGCGCCCCGGACTCGTCGTCATTGAAGCCTAGTTCGAGACTCTTGAGGAGTCTGGACTAGGAGGTGTCGGATAGCGAACTATCATCATCGGCCGGACTCCAAGACTATGAAGATTCAAGATTTAAGACTTCGTCCCGTGTCCGGATGGGACTTTCCTTGGCTTTGAAGGCAAGATTGGCAATACGGATATGTAGATCTCCTACCATTGTAACCGACACTGTGTAACCCTAGCCCTCTCCGATGTCTATATAAACCGGAGGGTTTTAGTCCGTAGGACGAACAACCATTACAACAATCATACCATAGGCTAGCTTCTAGGGTTTAGCCTCCTTGATCTCGTGGTAGATCCACTCTTGTACTACCCATATCATCAATATTAATCAAGCAGGAGTAGGGTTTTACCTCCATCAAGAGGGACCGAACCTGGGTAAAAACATCGTGTCCCTTGTCTCCTGTTACCATCCGCCTAGACGCGCAGTCCGGGACCCCCTACCCGAGATCCGCCGGTTTTGATACCGACATGGAGTGTGAAGCGGAATATGATTTTGAGTAGGAAGCCTGTCTCTAGCTTCTGCATACGTTGCCAAGTCCATATTCAACACTGAAGACAATGGCCTCGTCACCAACGTTGATGCCAAGGATGAGTATGACTCTGCTCCCACCAACTGCTTCATGGCACGTGGTGCCAAGGTAAACTCATGTGATGCTTACTTTCAAACATCAAGTGAAGATGACTCTGAATGTGAATCTAAACCTAGCTACAAAACACTTGCTAAAATTGCAACTGAACAACATAATGCTATGGAACATATTCAAAAGCTGTTAGACAAAAGTGATGACTTGTTGGACGCAAAAATGACCCAAACTCAGTCCTTAATTGAAGACATTAAAAATCTTCATGTTAAGTATGGGGAACTTGAAAGTCGTCATGAATCGCTCTCAACCTCTCGTGAAAAGCTTTCCTATGATTATCTTGAAAGGAAGCAGGAACTTGAGAAATTGAGATCGGCTCATGAAGATCTTCAAAAAGAGAACGAGTCACTCCGTGCTCAACAAATCAATTCCGCTTAGGAAGGATTTGAACCACCATGTCTAAAATGTCTTGAGCGTGATAATGCTGTTTCTATTGCTGAATGTTCAACTGATGCTACTGCTGCAATATCTTCAACTGGAAATGTGGTAACTAACCCCTTTGATGAGGATACCACTACTATACTGATGAGAATGCCAGGTTGAAGTCATTGCTTGAGACAGGAATGTACAAAAGTCTCAAAGGACATCAGACACTATGTGATGTCCTCAAAAAGCAGATTCTGAACCGAAACCCTAGAAAAGAGGGTGTTGGGTTCGAGAGGAAAATGAATGTTGATGGTTCTTATTGGTTACCTGAGCAGTACCCCAAAACCACATGGGTTGCTGCTAAGGAACCTTCAGTGGACCCATCTACCTTATCTGGCTTCACTAGTGCTAACCCAATTATCATTGATGAATCCTTTCATGCAAACTATAAACTGTTCTGGAATCAGAATGGTGAAGTGTTTGCCGGGTATATTGGTGCTAACTGCAGGAATGGACCACCTCTTAAGAATATCTGGGTACCCAAATGTTGCCTCGAAAGTCTTCCCATGAATGTCGTCATGACACCACCAGGGAAGAAGACAAATCCCAGACCAAAGGCTTCATATGGTCCAAAGGCTTCATACAGACAGAAAACTCACCTAAGTCACCCTAACGCCAATGTTTTGCAGGGAAATCATACTCAGACTTTTGAATATGAGCGTGTTTCATCAAACCGCTGTGTTCATAAGTCTAAGAACTTTTCTGCTTATTCTTATGAGTATTATTCTCCTCCTGCAAGGCTATTTGCTAGGGCTCCAAAGCCGAACTTCTCAGATGCTACACTTAGACTCATTGCTTCTAAGCCACCCCTGAAGATGTGGGTGGTTAAGAAAACTTAACTCTCTTTTGCAGGGAAAGGTCTCCAGCCGTAAATCAAAGGTGTCTGATGCTTATGTTGGGGACCTTAATCATCTTGTTGGACGCAAGATAAAATGTCCAAATGGTCTTACTATGTATTTCGTCCCGGGATTCCTTGACACTCATCCTATATATCCTAACCAAGATCTGAACTTGTATGTTCCGCTTGTACGTCAAATGTTTTTGCTTCACAACTCTCTTGGTGAAGCCTATCCCCCAAACTGTACTGTAGGATATGACACCTCAGGCTTCAGAATGGATTATGGATAGTGGCTGCACCAACCACATGACTGGTGATCGGAGTCTTTTGATGGATTCAACCCTTCACCCGTCTGATAAAAGTCATATCACATCTGCTGACACTGGTAAAAGCAAGGTATTGGGTCTTGGTAGAGTTGCAATCTCAAAGGATCAGCACATGGATAAAGTGATGCTTGTTGAATCCCTTGGTTTCAACTTAATGTCTGTATCAATGCTATGTGATTTGAACATGATTGTGATATTTGGAAAATATCGTTGCCTTGTCCTTATGGAATCTGACAAATCTCTAGTCTTTGAAGGGTATCGAAAAGATGATCTGCATATGGTAGATTTCTCAGCAGGACCACATTTAGCCACATGTCTTCTAACAAAAGCTTCAGAGTGCTGGCTCTGGCATCGGAGGCTAGGACATGCGGGCATGAGGAACTTGTACACTCTCGCGAAGAAGAAGCATGTTGTGGGCATCGAGGGTGTCAAGTTCAAGAAGGATCATCTGTGTGGTGCCTGTGAAGCTGGGAAGATGACGAGGGACAAGCATCCCTCGAAGACAATCATGACGACATCTCAACCCTTCGAGATGCTTCACATGGACTTATTCGGCCCTACTCACTACTCTACTCTTACTACCACTGCTTGTCTCTATGGCTTCGTTATTGTTGATGATTACTCAAGATATACATGGGTGCATATAGTTCTCTATAAGACTGAAGTGCAAGATGTCTTCAGACGGTTCGCAAACCGTGCCATGACGAACTATGGTGTCAAGATCAAGCACATTGGAAGTGACAACGGCACAGAATTCAAGAACATTGGCCTCGACACTTATCTTGATACTCTGGGCATCACTCATGAGTTTTCAGCTCCTTACACACCTCAGCAGAATGGCATCATGGAACGCAAGAACAAAACCCTCATATAGATGGCTCGGACGATGCTTGATGAGTACAAGACTCCAAGGAAGTTCTGGCCTGAAGCCATTGATACTGCATGCCACGTCATCAACCGTGTTTATCTTCACAAGCTTCTAAAGAAGACATCATATGAGCTGCTAACTGGTAAGAAGCCAAACGTCAGTTACTTCCGAGTATTTGGTGCTAGGTGCTAGATCAAGGATCCACGTCACACTTCAAAATTTGCACCGAAAGCACATGAAGGTTTTATGCTTGGATACGGAAAGGATTTGCACTCCTACAGAGTCTTCAACCTCTTTTACTATAAAGTGGTTGAAACTGTGGATGTGCGGTTTGATGAGACTAACGGCTCGCAAAGAGAGCACCTGCCAAATGTGCTAGATGAAGTCCATCCTAGTGAATCTATCAATCTCATGGGTACTGGAGAAATCATACCTTCCAAAGCTCAGGCTGAAGACAAACTTATCATTGCACCAAGTCAACCTGAAGACAATGCTCAGCCTGAAGTCAATGCTGAAGTTGAAGAAAATGATCTGCAAGGGCACAATCTTTGTCCAGTTCATCCCCTTGTTGCAAATGAAGTACAGATTGAGAAGATAATTGATACCATCAATGCACCTGGTCCACTCACTCGTTCAAGAGCAACACAAGTAGCAAATTTATGTGGGAACTTTGCATTTGTCTCTATATCTGAACCCAAGAAAGTTGTTGAAGCCTTTATGGAACCTGAATGGATTCAAGCTATGCAAGATGAGCTTCATCAGTTCGAGCTGAACAATGTCTGGGAACTGGTCAAGCGTCCTGATCCTCGCAAGCACAATATCATTATCACAAACTGGATCTATCGCAACAAACAAGATGAGCATGGTTAATTTGTAAGAAACAAGGCTCGTCTGGCTGCTCAAGGTCACACTCAAATAGAAGGAATTGACTTCGATGAAACATTTACTCCCGTGGCAAGGCTTGAAGCCATTCGCATACTCCTAGCCTATGCCAACCATCACAACATCCTTCTGTACCAAATGGATGTGAAGAGTTCCTTTCTCAATTGCAAATTTGAAGAAGTATATGTTGCACAACAACCTGGCTTTGAAGATCCAAAACATCTTGACATGGTATACAAGCTCAACAACGCACTATATGGCCTCAAACAAGCTCCTCGTGCTTGGTATGACACACTTAAAGACTTCCTGAGAGCAAAGGATTCAAACCTGGTTCTCTGGATCCAACACTCTTCACAAAGACATATGACGGTGAACTGTTTGTGTGCCAAATCTATGTGGATGAGATTATCTTCGGCCGCACTGACAAAAGATATAGTAATGAGTTTGGGCACATGATGCAAGAGAAATATCAGATGTCCATGATGGGTGAGCTGAAGTTCTTCCTTGGTCTTCAAATCCATCAGCATAGAAATGGCATCTTCATATCACAAGAGAAATACCCCAAAGATTGTCTGAAGAAGTTTGGAATGCAAGACTGCAAAGGATACATGACGCCAATGCCAACCAAAAGTCATTTGGGTCCTGACGACAATGGTAAAGAGTTTGATCCAAAGGTATACCGCTCCATGATTGGTTCTTTACTTTACTTATGTGCATCTAGGCCAGATATAATGCTTAGCGTTTGCATGTGTGCCCAATTCCAAGCGGCACCAAAGGAGTCGCATCACCTAGCGGTGAAGCGAATACTTCGATATTTGGCTTCCACCCCAACGATAGGATTATGGTATCCAAAGGGCTCAACATTTGATCTGATTAGGTATTCTGATGTTGATTATGATAGTGGCAAAGTGTAAGTGCATCTAGTGCCACCCCTAGTTTGGTTTTGGAGTATTGACGACAAACGTGGTTGAGGGACTAATGTGTTTGTGAGAATTGCAGGATAACACAGGTAGTAGTCCCTCTTTGATTCGGTTTACCTACCGGAGATGACCCCTAAACATATATGAAGACATTGAAGATAATGGTGGTACGTGAAGATATTCACATTGAAGTCTATGACAGAAGAAGACATTGAGTGAAGACTATGGAGCGCAAAGACTTAGTAGTTCCGTTGTTTCCTTTCTTCTTTGTTGAGTCATAGGAACCACCGCACTGTTAAGTGGGGTCCAAATGAACAAAGTCAGAGTGACGGATGCGATGCTCATCCAAATTCCTATGTCTTTGAGCGAAGACAATGAGAGCAAATCTTATCCAGAGTAGGATAAGTCAGCTTCACTTGTAGCCCAAGTCAAGCTGTCGCGTGTGTTTGAAATCTGACCGTTGTGATACCTGTCAGTTCCTTAGTGACCCAGGGTAATTTTGGACAAATCAGGTCGGGTTGCCTAGTGGCTATAAATAGCCCACCCCCTACACCATAAAATGGTGGCTGCTCAAAATTAGTGCACGGCTTTTGTCGTTGAGAGCAACCCACCTCCGAAGAGTTTGAGAGAGAAATCCTTGTGAGGATAAAGCCCAAAACACCCAGAGCCCAAAGAGTGTTTGGCATCACTGAAGTCTTTCTGTCCGCGTGATCTGAAGACTTGTTACACTTGAGGACTGTGAATCCTCCAACGGTTAGGCGTCGTGTTACGAGCATCCAAGAGTAATTGTGGATTGCCGTGACGAAGTCTGTGAAGGTTTGGAAGTCTACCTTGAAGACTTACGAGTGATTGGGCGAGGACTGTGTGTCCATAGCTCAAGGGAATAAGGTGAAGACACGGTCTTGAGTTCAATCTCATCCTCCCTAACGGACGTCACAGTTGTCACAAAGCTGGAACTGGTCGAACAAATCCTTGTCTTCACAACGCGCTGGTTCTATCTCTTACTCTCCTTACTTACAGTTCGTCTTTGTGAAGTCATTGCCTGTTTTACTTCACTGTGTGACTACTTGTTCTGATTTGCTTCGCACTATCTTCCATCCTGATCCTACTACCTAGCTGCTATATGTCATCATGCTTTAGCTTCATACTTGTCTGACTATGGCTTGCCTTGTGTAGTTCATCTTCCGCTGCATGTTTATAGGTCCTAATTTCGTGTTTGTCTTCGAAACTTTCATGTTTTGAAGACTTTCACAAAAATTGCCTATTCACCCCCTCTAGTCGATAACTAGCACTTTCAATTGGTATCAGAGAAAGGTGCTCCCTTGTTCTATGTGATTCGGTTTAACCACCTGGAGTTTAGCTATGTCAACTGCAGGGATAATCAAAGTCTCCGCTGCGTGCCCCGTCTTCGATGGCACTGAATATCCCTACTGGAAGAATAAGATGCGTATGCATCTTGAAGCGATTGATGTCGATCTATGGTATGTCGTCAAGAACGGCGTTCCCAAGACTGGTGAAGGTGTCTCCCCTACTGATGTCAAGAAGTTCATTCAACTGTGGTCATCTGACCAAAGGGCAGTATGGCCGTGTGAGTGCTTTGGAAACTTCGAAGCTAGTCTGGGACTGGCTCTCCAAGGTCAATGAAGGTGTTTCAACTCAGAGAGATCAAAGAATCAGTGTCCTACGCAACCTCTTCAACCGATTCAAGAGAAATGATAATGAAAATGTCCAGCTCACGTTTGATCGTCTCACTGACATCACAAACGAGCTTCAGGCTCTCGGCACCACTGAGATCACCAAGCATGAAATCGTCAAGACGCTTCTGAGATTGCTTGACAGCTCATTTGACACTCTAGCTCTTATGATTCAAGAACGCCCTGACTTCAAGACACTCGATCCATCTGACATACTTGAGAGCAACACACATGAGTTCCAGCTATCTGAGAGAAGAGATATCTATGGTCCCAACTATGGCCGAACTCGCGCTTTGAAGGCAAAGGTTGTTTCCTTATGCGAAGAAGAATCATTGCGATTACGGTGATCTTTGAAGACCTTGGAAAGGAGCTCGCTATGCTTGTGAAGAAGTTCGAAGTTCACTAAGAAGAAAGGCTTGAGAAGTCTTCACGATCCAGCTCAAGAAATGATGAAGCTTCTTCCCAAGACCACAAGAAGAGAACCTGTCACAAGTGCAAGAAACCTGGCCACTACATCTCTGAGTGTCCACAGTGGGACAATGAGAAGAAAAAGAAGAAGAGCAAGGAATATGATTCTGATGACAAGAAGAAGAAGAAATACTCAAAATCTTCTTCCAAGTCCTCTTCCAAGTCTTCATCACACAAGAAAAGCTCGTATGGCAAGGCTCGTGCTTTTGTCGGCAAGGAAATGGATTTAGAGGAGGAGTCTGCTTCTGAGGAGGCTGAAGTGGTGGAGTCTGAGGAGGAGTCTGACTCTGGCGTTGCAAGTCTGGCCTTAGCTTCTGCCTACATCGCCAAATCCATCTTCAACACTGAAGACAATGCATCCATCACCAACGTTGATGCCAGTGACAAGGACGACTCCGCTCCCACTTACTGCTTCATGGCACATGGTGCCAAGGTAAACTCACGCGATGCTTTCTTTCAAACATCAAGTGAAGATAACTCTGATTGTGAATCCAAACCTAGCTACAAAAAACTTGCTAAAATTGCAACTGAACAACAGAAAGCTATGGAACATATTCAAGAACTGTTAGACAAAAGCGATGACATGTTGGATGCGGAAATGACTAAGACTCAGTCCTTAATTGAAGACATAAAAAATCTTCATGTTAAGTACCAGGAACTTGAAGGTCGTCATGAAACCCTCTCAACTTCTCATGAAAGGCTTTCCTCGATTATCTTCAAAGGCGCAGGAACTTGAGAAATTGAGATCGGATCATGAAGATCTTCAAAGGAGAACGAGTCACTTCACGCTCAACAGATCGGTCCGCTCCCTAAGGATTTGAACCTCCATGTTTAAAATGCATTGGCGTGATAATCTGTTTTACATTCTTTGGATGTTCTCTCGCTCTGTTGCAATATCTTCAATCTGCGATGTGGTAACTAACCCTCTGTTGAGGATACCACTACTATTGCTAATGAGAATGCCAGGTTGAAGACACTGATTGAGACAGGGATGTACAAAAGGCTCAAAGGGCATCAGACATCATGTGATGTCCTCAAAAAGCAGATTCTGAACCTAAACCCTAGAAAAGAGGGTATTGGGTTCGAGAGGAAAATGAATGTTGATGGGTCGCACTGGAAGCCTAAGCAGTACCCCAAAACCAGATGGGTTGCTGCAAAGGAACCTTCAGTAGATCCATCCACCCTATCTGGTTTCACTTGCACTAACCCTACTATCATTGATGAATCCTTTGATGCAAACTATAAACTATTTAAGAATCAGAATGGTGAAGTGTTTGCCAGGTATATGGGTACTAACTGCAGGAATGGACCACCTATGAAGAAGATCTGGGTACCTAAGCAGTGTATCGAGAACCTTCCTGTGAATGTCATCATGACACCACCAAGGAAGAAGACAAACCCCAGACCTATGGCTTCATATGGCCCAAATGCTTCATACAGATACAGGACTCACCTGAGTCACCCTAATGCCAATGTTTTGCAGGGAAACCATACTCAGACTTATGAATATGAGTGTGTGTCTTCAAACCGCTATGTTCATAGAACTAAGAACTTTTCTGCTTATTCATATGAGTATCGCTCTTCTCCTGCAAGGCTATTTGCTAGGGCTTCAAAGTCAAAATTCTCAGATGCTACACTTAGACTCATTGCTTCTAAGCAACCCCTGAAGATGTGGGTGGTTAAGAAGAATTAACCTTCTTTTGCAGAGAATGGTCTCCAGCCTGTAATCAAAGGCGTCCGATGCTATTGCTAGGGACCTAAAACACGTTAAGGGACGCATGATAAAATGGTCTTACTATGTATTTCACATCTGAATCGCTTGCCGGTCATACTATGAGTCCAACCTGGATCTGAGCTTTGATAATCCTATTGTGCTTCAAATGCTTATGCTTCACAACACTCTTTGTGAAGCCTATCCTCCTAACTGCACTGTAGGGTACTACACCTCATGCTACAGAATGGATTATGGACAGCGGATGCACCAACCACATGACCGGTGATCGAAGTCTTCTCATGGACTCAACCTAACGTCCATGTGATAAAAGTCACATCACATTCGCTGACACTGGTAAAAGCAAGGTATTGGGCCTAGGTAGAGTTGCAATTTCAAGGGATCGTCACATGGACAAAGTGATGCTTGTTGAATCCCTTAGTTTCAACTTAATGTCTGTCTCAATGCTTTGTGACTTAAACATGATTGTGCTATTTGGAAAATATCGTTGTCTTGTACTAATGGAATCGACAAGTCTCTAGTCTTGAAGAATGCAGGAAAGATGATCTGTACATGGTAGATTTCTCAGCAGGACCACAGATGGCCGTATGTCTTCTAGCCAAGTCTTCAGAGTGCTGGCTCTGGCATCAGAGGCTAGGGCATGCAGGCATGAGGAACCTACACACTCTCGCCAAGAAGAAGCACGTCATAGGCATCGAAGATGTCAAGTTCAAGAAAGATCATCTATGTGGTGCTTGTGAAGCTGGGAAGATGACAAGGGCCAAGCATCCCTCGAAGACAATCATGACTACATCTCGACCTTTTGAGTTGCTCCACATGGACCTGTTTGGCCCCACTCACTACTCTACTCTCACTGCTACTGCTTGTCTCTATGGTTTCGTTATTGTTGATGATTATTCAAGATACACTTGGGTGCACATAATTCTCTTCAAGACTGAAGTGTAGGATGTCTTCAGACGCTTAGCCAACCGCGCCATGAACAACTATGGCATCAAGATCAAGCACATTAGGAGTGACAACGGCACAAAATTCAAGAACACGGGCCTCGACCTCTATCTTGACACCTTAGGCATCACTCATGAGTTTTCTACTCCCTACACACCTCAGCAGAATGGCATCATGGAGCGCAAGAACAGAACCCTTATTGAGATGGCTCGGACGATGCTTGATGAATACAAGACTCCAAGAAAATTCTGGCCTGAAGCCATTGATACTGCATGTCATGTCATCAACCGTGTTTATCTTCACAAGCTTCTGAAGAAAACATCCTATGAGCTCCTAACTGGTAAAAAGCCAAACGTAAGCTACTTTAGAGTATTTGGTGCTAGGTGCTAGATCAAGGATCCACATCACACTTCAAAATTTGCACCGAAAGCACATGAAGCTTTTATGCTTGGTTATGGAAAGGACTCGCACTCCTACAGAGTCTTCAACCTCTTTCACTATGAAGTGGTTGAAACTGTGGATGTGCGGTTCGATGAAACTAATGGCTCGCAAAGAGAGCACCTGCCAAATGTGCTAGATGAAGTACCTGCCAGTGAATCAATCAAGCTAATGGGAACAGGAGAGATCATACCATCAGATGCCTAGCCTGAAGAAGAACTCATTATTTCTGCACCTGATCAGCCAGAAGACATTGCTCAGCCTGAAGACAATCCCCCAAATGATGACAATGTTCAGCAGGAGCAAAATCTTCGTCCAGTTCATCATCGTGTTGCAAATGAAGTACAAATTGAGAAGATAATCGATAGCATCAATGCACCTGGTCCACTCACTCGTTCAAGAGCAACACAGCTAGCAAATTTCTGTGGGCACTTTGCATTTGTCTCAATATATGAACCCAAGAAAGTTGCTGAAGCCTTCATGGAACCTGAATGGATTCAAGCTATGCAAGAAGAGCTTCAACAGTTTGAGCTGAACAATGTGTGGGAATTAGTCAAGCGTCCTGATCCACGCAAGCACAACATAATAGGCACAAAATGGATATATCGCAACAAACAAGACAAGCATGGTCAAGTAGTCAGAAAGAAAGAACGGCTCATTGCTCAAGGATACACACAAGTTGAAGGAATTGACTTCGATGAAACATTTGCTCCAGTGGCTAGGCTCGAAGTCATTCACATCTCTGCTTTCCCTCGCAAATCATCATAACATCATACGTATCAAATGGATGTGAAGAGTGCCTTTCTCAATGGAAAGATTGAAGAAGAAGTATATGTTGCACAACCGCCTGGCTTTGAAGACCCAAAACATCCTGATATGGTATACAAGCTCAACAAGGCAATGTATGGCCTCAAACAAGCCCCTCGTGCTTGGTATGGCACACTCAAAGACTTCCTGAAGAGCAAAGGCTTCAAACCTGGTTCTCTAGATCCCACTCTCTTCACGAAGACATATGATGGTGAACTGTTTGTGTGCCAAATCTATGTGGATGACATTATCTTCGGTTGCACCAACAAGAAATACAGTGATGAATTTGCTCACATGATGCAAGAACAATATCAAATGTCCATGATGGGTGAGCTAAATTTCTTTCTCGGTCTTCAAATCCGTCAGCAACGCAACGGCATCTTCATATCTCAAGAAAAATATCTCAAAGATTGCCTGAAGAAGTTTGGAATGCAAGATTGCAAAGGATACACGACGCTAATGCCAACCAAAAGTCATCTAAGCCCCGACGTCAATGGTAAAGATTTCGATCAACAGGTATACCGCTCCATGATTGGTTCTTTACTTTACTTACGTGCATCTAGGCCAGATATCATGCTTAGTGTTTGCATGTGTGCCCGATTCTAAGCGGCACCAAAGGAGTCGCATCACTTAGCTGTGAAGCGAATTCTTCGATATTTGGCTTACACTCCAACACTAGGATTATGGTATCCAAAGGGCTTAGAGTTTGATCTGGTTGGTTTTTCGGATGCTGATTATGCTGGTGACAAGGTGGATCGCAAGTCTACATCAGGCTCATGTCACTTTCTGGGTCGATCCCTTGTATGTTGGTCTTCAAAGAAGCAGAACTGTGTATCACTCTCAACTGCTAAATCTGAATACATTCTTCTTTGGATCTTCTTTGCGCTCGGCTTACGTGGATGAAGCAAACTCTTAAGGACTATGCCATTCACCTAAAGCATGTGCCACTCTACTGCGATAATGAAAGCACTATCAAGATTGCCAATAACCCAGTTCAGCACTCGAAGACAAAGCACATTGAAATTCGTCATCACTTCCTCAGAGATCATGTTATGAAAGAAGATATTGATATCATTCACGTCAAGACGTAAGATCGGTTGGTGATATCTTCACTAAGCCCTTGGATGAGAAAAGGTTTTGCAAGTTGCGGTGTGAGCTAAATATCTTGGAATCCTCGAATGTCCTGTGATTAGGCACTCATCCTAACACTTATGCATGTTGATGACTTAGATGTGCGACACACGAAGTAAGGTATATCTTCAATCAATGAAGACATACACTCTAAGTGTGAATACATAAACGTGGAAATTGAATTCAGAGCGCCACGATAATTGTGCACCGTGTCTGGGTCTAATACTTCCTATACGGTGGGTAACGCCACCACCAAACTCTTATGAAGTGTTTCCTCATGGCGTCATATTTGAAAAGTCTTCGCAGTTGATTTAACTTCAACATTAATTTGACTTCATGGTTATTGGTTTGGCTTTACATTGTTATATATATATACATATATATATATATATATACTGTATTTTGTCCTCTACAGCATTCACTTATGGCTATGTCTTTTTGTTTCAATCTTTTGAACTAAGTGAATGTGATCGGACCCTAATCCCTATATGCTTTCTATCTCAAGCTTTATCTATCCAAATCATATGCATTCTGTTGAAACTGTCGAATGTCTTCTCTGCGCCCCTGTCAACAGAAGATACAGAGACAAACATTTATATCTAGCTTTAATGACTTATCCTTTTTGCCTGAAACATGGAGAATTCGGAACGACCACCCCGACAATCCAGGCGTGCGTGGGACATGGAACAACTTTCAATAAGTTGCATGTTCGCCACGTGTCCATCAGATGTGAACCGCCAGGGGCACCTGCGTAATTGCGCTGTGTTGTCTCTATCCTTATCAATGCATGTCCCGTCTTGGTTAAAATCCTTCTTCCTCCTTCTCCATCTCTCGCAAACCCTAGCGCCTATGCTAGCTCTCGACAACACCGACGACGAAGTGCTTAGCTGCCGCGACTTCCTCGATGTCGTCCTCACGTCGGCCGCGGACCTCGTCTTCTTCGCCGTCGCCGTAGGTGCCTTCCGTCGCCAAGTTAGGGCATGGGAGATCGAACTGCTCGGCATCCATCTTCGCTCCGTCTAGCAGTTCATCGTGTGGTAATAAAAGTTTACTTTTTACCGTCTTTTGATCCGATAGATTCATCCATTCCTACCTAAAGTGGTTTCTAGATCTTCGAACATGGATCTATCTCCTTCTCCATCTCATAATTCTGCCTAGTATATTCACTTATGCTTCTTCACAAGTTAGATTCCTCACTTGTACTTATTCTTGGATTTGTACAACTCTGGAACCAACTCTCATCATATAAGTGAATGTCTTCGCGTTATGAGGTCAATGTCTTCAAACTGATTTATCTTCAAAATCTTCTGAGAATGCATATGACCTCGTCCCCTTCCCTCGCACCTTTAATCTTTGTCACGGTACATGTACGGGAGAATCCTTAGTTCTCATAGTGCGCATTCGTTTGCGAGTTCTTGCGAGTCACATCAACTCACCCGGCTAGTTCTGTCGGTCCAGCCACTTGAAGCCTTTGAAAATCTTGAAGCCTTTCGGTTTACACTTCATAACAATGGAAAATCAGCGATAAAGGGAGGCGAGATAGCATCATGGTGACACTTCCAGGATTTACCACGATTTGCATGAGATGTACAAAACTGATCGGAGGAAACCTATCTTTGGATGCAAGAATCGAATCAATGGATTCAAAGATATTAGGCGTAAGAGTGGTTCGAATACGCTTCATCACCAAGGAATATCACGAGAAGAATGCCATCAAGGCACCCTGGAATGATATTCTGTACAGAAATCTTCCACCCAGGAATCAGGCTGAAGCTATTGAGCAAGGCTTCTATCCTTGCATGGTGCGCGGACCACAGCCTGAGAATGCTGATCCGTCCTCACTACTCTGGTGTCGTGAAGATAGTTTGTTCAAGCGCAATTACCAGTTTGCCAAAAACTCAGCTGCTACAAACAAGAAGGATCTGGGGCTTGACTTCAACCCTGGTCCCTTCGCACCTCGGGATGATGGCACCCGTGAAGCCAACGAAAACAGGATTGGCCCCTTCTACAATCTTGCTGGCCTCATCACTCACATTACTATTTGTGGTGCCAAAATGGATCATTCTGATGATGATGATGATGCTGACACTGACGAAGCTCCACCTCCACCTCCAAAGCCTAAGAAGCAAAAGAAGACTGAAGCTTCAAAATCATCTGCTGCTCCAAAAGCTTTAAGAGTGAAGCCATTGGCAACTGCCCCTCCTGCTCCAAGCAATGACTTTGAAGATCTCTCTCGTATCTCCAAGAGCCGTGAGAAGCCTCAGAAGGAACCTGTTCAGAACCTAAGTCAAGCACTAACGCCTGCTCCCATTCTGAGAAATGAGTCTGAACCCATTGACGTCATTGATGAGTGGTTTGATAATCAGGAGCTCGGCTTTGATGACCTTCAGCTTCCCATTGGCGTCAGCGTTGCTTTTCAAGGCGCCATAGCTCCTGAACTTGCTCTGGCCCAACGCATCATTGAACTGAAGCGAAAGATCGACTTCGAGAAGGAACAGTTCAGGAAGCATGTAGCCAAGCTGAGTGTGGCTGATGTGCAAAAGTTCAAGGTGATGCTGAATGGACTCAAGGAGTCGTTTTGGATGAAACGCGAGGAAGCCAAAGGCTCAAGAGAGCGCATGAAAGCACTCACTGACAAATGCGTTCAAGCCTACAATGAAGCTGAAAAGCGCAAGGCACTTGGTCGCCCTGGCATTGACCCCTCAATGGCTGCCAAGAAAAAGAAGTCATCTGAAGCCCAAACTGAGGAACCACGGCAGGAAGAACCACAGATTGTCTTCCTTGCCGAAGATCTTGTGACTTGAAGCCCAAGGCTCCTTGATGGCTTCGAGCGAAGAAAACCAAGGCAATCTGAAGCGAAGCGAAGCGGAAAACCAAGCGCACCAGCGATGAAGAACCACCCCTAAGAAGAAAAGACCAAGAGAAGAGAACGGGCTGCTCCTCTGAGCCCCTTGTTGTTGAACCCCTTGCCTCTGTTCCTCCGCGTCGCAAACCAAGAGCGTCGGATGATTGTTCATGAGCACGCTTCATGAGGCTCCTGAAGCTCAAGAAGTTCCAGTCGTCGACCCCATCGCGACTGAAGATATTGCTCAAGATGATGAAGTACTTCCTCAGATCGAGCGCCCAACGGTATCATCGCCTGTTCGAACGAACAGTGAGCTTATCAGCATTGGTCGTCCTTTGACACCAATATCACGAGATGCATCGTGGGCTGATCGCCCCCAACAAGCTACCCCACAAGACTCACCAAGTAAACCCCAGTCGTCAAGCATGCCCGTAATCAGCCCCATGTCAAATGATGACAACTACATGGAGACTTCACCATCGCCAAAGGCGTCGCCTGTATACCAATGGCTTCGCAAAGGCTTGAAGCCCTCCATGACCACCATCATAGAAGAGGACTCCAACTTGTCAAGCTCAGTGGCACGTCAAGTGTTCCCTGAAGACAATCCTTCTGTGACGGTCCCTGAGTCTGAGCCAATGCTGATGAAGACCCTTCGGCTGCATCAGTCGGGGTAACACAAGAACAAGAGCGTGTCGCTACTCCCCCTACAACACAAGAAGAAGTTAATGAAGAGAACCAGTCCATGCCAGTACCTCCAGCTACTCAAGTGGAGGGTGAGAACCCTGAGGCTGCCACACATGACATTCCTGAAGCTGATGATGTTGTCATGGCCAACGCTAATGTGGAGCCTACAGTGGTCAATGCACCGATGTGTAAAGCCCATCAAGCGAGATGAAGTCAATGCCGCACTTTTGCCAATCAGAGCTTTGAAGTTAATGCCCTTTGCTCTGTACGCCTCCAAGGCCACACACTATCGAGCAAGCATACAACTATGGCGACTTATGGCTGTCGGATGGACTATTCGATTCCTCCACCTGCTGCTGGTCCTCAATTTGACTACCATGTCAAGCACAGGCCTCAGGTTCAGAAGCCAAAGCCAAGACTGCCCAGATTTCCAGGTACTGCCACTTCATCAGGATCCTTCAATGTCAACGGCTTCATTGCACACAACACCTTCTTCGATAGCGAATGGAACCCCTACACCAAGCCCAAGATTTCATCTGATCGGTTTTGGAGCTATCAGCAGCGCAACTACTATTCATGCATTCTGTACAACCAAGGCCGCATATTTCCGCATATGTGTCTTGATACTGAAGCCATAGCTGGCCTACCCTGCTTGGAAGAAGCCCTTGATTGCTTCAGAGAGGTTGGCTTACTACATTTTGTCACTAACAAGGAGCACTGGAATGAAGAGTTGCTGCTCCAATTCTACGCCACTTTGCATATCAGAGGCTATAACAGGGATCCGAAGACTTGGGTCCTTGAGTGGATGATAGGCAATGTCCATCATGAAGCCAAAGCATTTGATGCCATTGAGCTTATTGGCCTGCCCACTCCAGGTGATCTCTATGAGCACGGTTGTCGACTTCACATGCGGCGATGGAGAGCATCTTTCACAAGCTTTGAACCCAACATGAGCGGATCTTGAGCATGATGAAGCCATTGCCTCCAGATGCAGAATATCTTACGGAGTTCTTTGTTGAAGACCTTGAGTATCTGCCACGCACGATCTATCACATCATAAGGCGAACTCTCTGGCCTATCAAAGGACATTCTCCACAGGCTAAGCTAGAAGGTGCAATGAAGACATTGGTCTTCCATATTCTTCATGGCAAAAGCTTCAATGCACAAGATTTCTTCATCCGCCAACTAGCTGCATCAGGATCTGACATTTTTGGCTTGAAGTTCTATGCTCCATGGATCATGCGTCTGATCAAGCTTCACACTGCCTTCAACTATCGGCCATCTGCACGCAACCACATTGTCTTCTTGCCAGATGTTGATATGTCTGTTGAAGCCAACTATCCAGAGCCTGACAAAGAGCCACTTTATCTTCATAATGTTGATCGTCAAAGCTTCACTCAGCCCATTGAAGGTGTGCTGGCTGCCACTCGTGTCTATCCGTTGGCTGGTACTACACATGCACCTCACCGTGCCCCAACTGAAGCCACTAACAGCACAATTGCTCAACGACCTCGAAAGCGATCTCGTGTTCTTAATGACCGAGAGCTTCTCGTTGGCCTCCATCAGAAACATGATAGGCATCATGATTGGCTCAAGCGCCAGATGTAGAGCATCATGACTGACGTCAATCGCATTCGCAACCTTGCAACCAAGAATGCCTTTGTAGCTCATGAAACCTGTAGACGCACATGGAAAGGGCTAACGCTTATGTGTGCTGAGGGAGATCTTCAGGATGACGGCTTCTCAGAGCGATTCAAGTTTGATTCCACTCCACCCAGAAATGTTGTTCTGCGGCGCACTCCATCTCTTGAAGACTCCAAGTTCTCCTCTTTTGTTGCAACTGTGAATGCTCGTGTGATCGATGATCAAGATGATGCTACTTCGCCACCTCCAACATGCATCAACACTGCTCTAAGTTCGTCTGCACCGCCAAACCTCGACACCAACCCTACATCTTCTCCTACTCCTTCTGGGAACGAGTAGAGGCTCAATGTCTTCAACCCTTTTTGGTCCTTACTGACAAAAGGGGGAGAAGCTATGAGTTGATAGTCTTCAAGCGGGTTCTTATGGGCGGTTGCATTATATTTTGCCTTGTGTTTACAACTCTTGCTTTTGATACATTTGGTTCTCTGAGTTGTAACACTTAAACTCGATGGTCGTCTACTACTTATTTGCTATTTTGTGTTGCGATGATAAATTCCGCATGTGCGACGATAACTTCCGCACTTCAATCATTTTGCAGACGTCCATTTTTCATTATGCATGCCATTATCTTCGTTACATCAGGTCATGCATGATGAATTGTCTTCATAAGTTGAAGAGGATCTCCACAAGTAGAACCTGCCATGTGCATTTGCATTCCAAAAGAAAATTATTTATATGCACATCTTCAGGGGGAGCCTTTTCCTACTTACGAAGACAATACCTCATCCTTTGCAATTTCACATATTTTTATCCCCGTTGAAAACTTCAACCAGTTTGTCATCAATCACCAAAAAGGGGGAGATTGTAAGTGCATCTACTGCCACCCCTAGTTTGGTTTTGGAGTATTAACGACAAACGTGGTTGAGGGACTAATGTGTTTGTGAGAATTGCAGGATAACACAGGTAGTAGTCCCTCTTTGATTTGGTTTACCTACCGGAGATGACCCCTAAAAATGTATGAAGACATTGAATATAATGGTGGTACGTGAAGATATTCACATTGAAGTCTATGACAGAAGAAGACAATGAGTGAAGACTATGGAGCGCGAAGACTTAGTTGTTTTGTTGTTTCCTTTCTTCTTTGTTGAGTCATAGGAAACACCGCACTGTTAAGTGGGGTCCAAGTGAACAAAGTCAGAGTGACTGATGTGATGCTCAACCAAATTCCTATGTCTTCGGGCGAAGACAATGAGAGCAAATCTTATCCAGAGTAGGATAAGTCAGCTTTACTTGTAGCCCAAGTCAAGCTGTCGCGTGTGTTTGAAATCTGACCATTGTGACACGTGTCGGTTCCTTAGTGACCCAGGTCATTTTGGACAAATCAGGTCGGGTTGCCCGGTGGCTATAAATAGCCCACCCTACACCATAAAATGGTGGCTGCTCGAGTTATTTCACGGCTTTTGTCGTTGAGAGCAACCCACCTCCAAGAGTTTGAGAGAAATCCTTGTGAGGATAAAGCCCAAAACACCCAGAGCCCAAAGAGTGTTTGGCATCATCAAGTCTTTACGTCGCGTGATCTGAAGACTTGTTACACTTGAGGACTGTGAATCCTCCAGCCAGTTAGGCGTCACGTTCTGAGCATCCAAGAGTAATTTTGGATTGCCGGTGAACGAAGTCTGTGAAGGTTTAGAAGTCTACCTTGAAGACTTACCAGAGTGATTGGGCGAGGACTGTGTGTTCTTAGCTCAAGGGGAATAAGTGAAGACACGGTCTTCTGAGTTCAATGTCGGCCTCCCTAACGACGCGTCACAGTTGTCACAAAGCTCGGCCCAGTAGAACAAATCCTTGTCTTCACAACACGCTGGTTCTATCTCTTACTCTCCTTACTTACATTTCGTCTTTGTGAAGTCATTGCCTGATTGCTATGCCTGTTTGACTTCACGGTGTGACTACTTGTTCTGATTGGCTTCGCACTATCTTCCATCCTGATCCTACTACCTAGCTGCTATATGTCATCATGCTTTAGCTTCATACTTGTCTGACTATGGCTTGCCTTGTGTAGTTCATCTTCCGCTGCATGTTTATAGGTCCTGATTTCGTGTTTGTCTTCAAAACTTTCATGTTTTGAAGACTTTCATAAAAATTGCCTATTCACCCCCCTCTAGTCGATAACTAGCACTTTCACAAATTTGATTGCAAGTCCACCTCAGGAACATGTCACTTTCTCGGTCGATCACTTCTCCATTGGTCTTCAAAGAAGAAGAACTGTGTGTCACTCTCCACTGCTGAATCTGAATACATTGCTGCTGGATCATGTTGTGCTCAGCTTCTATGGATGAAGCAAACTCTCAAGGACTATGGCATCAACACGAAAAATGTACCACTCTTCTGCGACAATGAAAGTGCCATCAAGCTTTCCAAGAATCCAGTTCAGCACTCGAAGACAAAGCACATTCAGATCCGTCATCACTTTCTCAGAGATCATGTAAACAAGGAAGATATTGATATCATTCACGTCAACACTGAAGAGCAATTGGCAGATATCTTCACTAAGCCCTTGGATGAGAAAAGGTTTTGCAAGTTGCAGTGTGAGCTAAATATCTTAGAATCCTCAAATGTCTTGTAACTGGACACACATCCTAACGCTTATGCATGTTGATGACTTAGATGTGCAACACACGAAGTAACATATATCTTCAATAATGAAGACTTACCCTCTGAGTGTGAATACATTAACGTGGAATTTGACTTCGGAGCACCACGATAGTTGTGCGCCATGTCTGGGTCTAATATTTCCTCTACGGTGGGTAACGCCACCACCAAATTCTTATTGAAGTGTTTCTCTTGGCGTTATGACTGCAAAGTCTTCGCATTTGGATTGTCTTGAACATTGATTTGTCTTCATGATTTATCTTTGCAATGTTGAGTTGGTTTATATATATATATATATATATATATATATATATATATATATATATATATATATATATATATATAGGAAAATCCATCCTACCACACAGGGGTAGTTACCCCACATGTCTCATATACTATCATGTGGTATTATATATTCTACTTTATCATTTTAAATATGTTCATATACTATATATAAGATACTCCAAAGTGAGTTACATGAAAAAATTGCAAGTTGGCACATGGTTTTATTATATTTGTGAAATACGTACATATTTGTACGTAAAAAGAGCATACTCAAAATATGATAGATATTATGAAAAAATAGTATATATACTACCTAAACATTCTTATATACTACATACTACGCATACATACTCTCCGATTTGATAGATACTACATACAACATACAAAACTCAAGTGGTGGTAACTACCACCGGTGGTAGATAAAATTTGTCCTATATATATATATATATATATATATATATATATATATATATATATATATATATATATATATATATATATATATATATATAAACACTATTCGATCACGGGATCGAATAATATTCGATCACAACTGAATCTTGCTGAGTAATGCTTTGAACTTCTCTCTATCTGAACCCGACCTTGGGCTATCTTATAACTGTGCCTTCTACTGCGAGTTTTTACGGTTGAGTCGTGTTCCATGTGATCTAAGTGTAATCTTCAAACGATTTTTAGCAACTAAATACTCATTTTAGATAGGAATCTCGCTCATAGGCGGAATTTGCACTCGAGTCATGAAGAACTCACGTTTTTTGCGATTTTACTGCCTGAGTTGTTCGACCTGAACTTCCCCCTGTGCTAGGTTGAACTTCCCGCAACATTGCCCAAATAGGGCTTGCAATATACCGTTGGAAAGTTATAGACACGAGTATCATGACCCAAGTTAAATTTTTCGCAAAATGTAAGCGGTTTAAGAGCAGTTTTGAAAACTGTTTTTTCTTCACACAAAAAACGTGAATCGTAATTTCGATCACATTTCTAAACCGATTATCGGAATGAGGCAAGTAATATGGCTTTGGAAAGCTGTTGCAAAATCGCTCCTTCCACATGTTGAAAGTTTTCTCTAATTCCCTAGAGTTAAAGAGTAATTTAGAAAATCGTAAAATTTCACAAACCGAACAGTCGAGTTCGTATTTTCGGTGTCATTTCTAAACGTCTAAACTAATTCAGGCACATGATATTGCGTTGGAAAATTTATGAAAATGCGCTACTTTTTCATGTAGAAAGTTTTTTCTAATTTTGAACGGTTTAAAAGTGATTTAGAAAACGGTACAAGTTTCACCGAGTTCGTATTTTCGATCTATTTTTTTAAACCTATGTCCGAATGCAACAAAGTGTTGATCATTTTTTCATACCCACGACAATTTTAATAGTTTTTCATCTGAAATTCATCCATTGTAGTAAATGAACTTCCTGCTGTTTTCAGTTGAACTTCTGTGACGTATTTTCATTTGTAATTTTCTCATCCGTTCGTCAGTGTTACACAAATGATATTCCTTTTGTACAAATCTCTCTCGCAATAATTTTTTTAACTTTCTCCGACGACGGACTTGAACTTATAACAACAAAACTTTTAGCCTTTGCATTATTATTATTATTTTAATACAAAATGCACACCGTGTAGTACATGAACTTCTCGCAGTTATCAACCTGAGCTTCTCTCGGTTATGTGAAAATATTTGAGTTTTTTTTTATGAATTTTTAATCTAATTTTCTTAATTTTTTTATGAATTTTGAAGCGCTCTATTTTTAATAATTGAACTTCTTGTTATTTTATTTTTGAACTTCTTGTTTCCATTCTTTAATAACGAGGAAAATCTAAGTTTTCTATAATCATCGAACTTCTCCATCTTTTTAATATAGACTTCCTAGTTTATTTTCTTAATCTTTTTTTACGAAATTTTGAAGCGCTCTATTATTAAAAGTTGAACTTCTTGTTATTTAATTTTTGAACTTCTTGTTTCCATTCTTTAATAACGAGGAAAATCTGAGTTTTTAACTTTCTCTGACCAAGGACTTGAACTTACACAAATGATATTCCTATCGTTTTGAAGTAAATTAGAAAATGACGAGATCATGATTTCTGCCTTCATCAAGAATCGAAACACACTGTGTCAAGTAATTGAACTTCTCAGGCATGTCTGTTTGAACTTCACTCTGTTTATGACGTCATGTTTTTTGCCCATAACTCCCAAACCACTTACCGGAATTGAGCAAATGATATAACGATGGAAAGTTGTTGAAAACAACAACTTTTTCGTGTTGTTCAGTTTTTCATACTCACGACGGTTCAAAATATTTTTTTGAATGAACTTTTAAACCATTCATCGGAATATAGCATATAATATACCGTTGGAAAGCTTATGAATAAGAGCATCTTTTTCATGTGGACACACGTTAGAACTTTTGTCGTTGAGAGCAGTTTTAAAAATGGCAAAAACAACGTCATTTTTTGCTTGTTTTTTACATGTAATTGAAGGTCGGACGTCTCACACTAGAGATCTTGAACTTCACCATGAGGAGCACGTGAACTTCTTGCAACAAACCTTTTAAGATCTTTGTTTTCTATTCATATATTCTTACGTGAAACACATTCCGTGTAGTAGTTGAACTTTCCGCTGATTTCACCTTGAACTTCTATGACGTATTTTTGTTCAACCTCTCTCACAAGAATTTTGAACTTCTTGGGCTGAGTACTTGAACTTCTAGAAAGAAAACTTTTTGCCTTTGCCTTTTCACTCTTTTTTTATATAAAACACACACCGTGTAGTACGTGAACTTCTGGCTATTATTATTTTAAACTTCTCTTTATTTCGCTTTAGTAACGGAAAATGTCTGAGTTTTTTATAGACATCGAACCTCTCTTACTTTTTTCTTTGAACTTCTTTGTGTATTTTTTAGAAATGTGAAAAATGGAGTTTTCTTAGAAACATCAAACTTCTTCGTTATTCTGAAATTTGAACTTCATGGTTTTATTCTTTAGTATCTAAGAAAATCCCTTTTGGACTTCTTGGTTTTATTATTTATTAACAAAGAAAATCTTCATGTTTTTATAAACATTAAATTGCTCCATATTTTAATTTGGACTTCGTGTTTTATTTTCCATTAACTGCAAAAATCCAAGTTTTGCTATAAATGAAAAACATTGAACCACTCCCTTATTTCAATTTGACCTTCTAGGTTTTTTTAGAAACGGGAAAAATCCTTTTTTATAACTTCAAATTTAAAACGGGGAAAATTGTTTTTTAGAAACGGGGGAGATCAAGGGACTTGAACGGCCTGGGTTCACAGTGTTGAACGACTTGTGTTCACCAATTTGTACTTGAAGAAAAAATGAAATAATTATTTACTTAGCTTGTTCCAAACGAGGGATATCTGGACATATGTCAAGTCAATTTTTCATAAGCCAAATACAGAAACAATGGAACAAGAAAAAACGTATTTTCAATTATTCTCTCGGCTTGTTGCCATACCAACAAACACATGCTGTATCTCTCATTTCTCACCACTCTGAAGAAAAAAAAGGTAGAAAAACACATTTTTTGGGATGGTCAGTGCTCCCTCAATCTTGGGGAAATAACTACAGAAGGACGAAGATTGAAATTTTTATGTTGGCACTTCAGGTGAAACGAAACCACGTGCTCCTTTTTTCATCAAAGTAGGATAACAGAGCGGACATCTATGGACGTATGTGTTCATCTTTTCTTTTTCTAGTTTTTGATGAAGTTAGATTTTTGGCTTGCAGATTTTTAGTAGCATAGTAGGGAAAGCATCAACAACCGTATTTCAGGGGTGGCGATGACTGAAAGTGTCTCCTATTTTTTCAGGCAAAAAAGTAGAACTCTAATATCAGTTCCTCACATTCTACATAGTTAATTCTTTTTAACAACGTATGCAATGAACTAACGAATCAAAACTCTGAAAGGGACTCTCTTTTATGCAGAAGCAGACCCAAACATTCAGGATTCTTTTTCAACATACCAAGTTGACAACAAAGAAGCATACATATCAGCAGAGAAGCAGCCATACTTTGACGAGCTCATGACATTCCCCTAAACAGAGTAGAGGCGAGTAGCTCATGGAGCTGGCCATGTACAGCAGAAGGAAGCGAATGGAGTCCACGATTGCAGGGGTCATCCATGAGAGGCACGGAGTAGAGTAGTTGAATGACCGAGGCATTGCGGCGCCGGCTATATAGGTGGTGGACCGTGGTGGTAGTAGGTGGCAGTACCGCGCGCGGGAGCTTTGTGTCGACACCTCCTCCAGCTGCAGGTCGATGCCAACTCTAGCTGCAGATAGCGCCTAATCCCTATCGACGGCGCTGCTACCAGGCACCCTGCACAGGGCGTGTCGACAACGAGGAAGGCCCCGGAGGCGTCTGATCCAGATGACCGGCCGCGGCGGCATCCAGTGCCATCTCTGGCTAAATAGACCGTGGGCTTTGGTGTCGAGCTCGTGTGACCGTTAGAGGAGTTGACCTACTGTTGTTGACCGATGTGGACTGCAGCAGCTGCCATGTTTTGTTGACGCATATGCGAGGATGAGGTGAGCAGCAGGACGGGACGGGGACATTGGTTGGGAGGTGGAGGAGCGGCATGGATCCGCTGGTCTGGCGACACATTAGCGTGGTCTATGGCTGGGGCTTCGGCGTCGGTGATGGAGCCAGGCGGCGCGACCGGCAGACTTGGTGGGATTGTGCACTCGGTTGAGGAGAAGCAGCGGCACGCGTCGGGTCTGGGCATGGGGCTGCTGAGGCAGGATCACCGGTGGCGGCCTAGTGGATGTGGGCCGCCGCGTTGGACCTGGCCGACGACCGGCGTGTTTGTGGGGAGGCCGCCGTCAAGCTTCCCGCACGGTCCAGCGGCTTGGCCGGTTCGGCAACTGCCGGTGCGGCAGGGCAGGATCTGGCGGGCGCTCCGACGGATCTGGGCGGGGTAGGTGGTTGCCGGTGCGGCGGGTTGGGTGAACGGGCGGCGGCAGGAGGTCGCGCGCGACCACTGCACTTGACCGGGACCTTCGCTGGTTGCCGCATTTGGTGGGAGGCGCGCGGGGCCAGGGAGGTCTAGGAACGCAGGGGACGGGGGGCTGGTGGAGGGAGGCACGCCGGGGATTGGGGTGGGGTGGGCGGGGAGTTGGGTTGGATCGGGGAGGTAGGTGGGGGACGGTGACGAAGCAAGTGGGTCGCGAGGGCGCATTGGGTTGGATCCAGGAACACCTCGCCCGCGCCCTTATAGGGCCGACCGTGATCCAAATAGTTATTCTAATCCCAGGATTTGAATAGTGTCATATATATATATATCTGTTCTCTACAGCATTCACTTATAGCTATGTCTTCACTCTTGAATCTTTATTGATCTAAGTGAATGTGATCGGACCCTAACCTATTCTGTGCTTCTACCTCAACTTTATCTGTCCAAATAATATGCATTCTATTGAAACTTGTCGATTGTCTTCTCTGAGTCCTTGTCAGCAGAGGACAATTTGACAATCATTTAATCTGTTTTAATGCTGCATCCTTATTGCTTGAAAACCGGAGAAGCCGAAAGGACCACCCGACAATCCAGGCATGCGTGGGAACATGGAACAACTTTCGATGAGTTGCATGCATGCCATGTGTCTCTCAGATGTGAACCACCAGGGGCACCTACGTAATTCCGTTGCGCCGCCCTCCTCCTTCTTATAAATACACACCCGAGCGGTCATTATCTGCTCTTCCACCTCACCACCTCGCACAACCCTAGCGCCTCCGCTAGCTCGCGTCGACGCTGGAGACGAAGCACTTAGCTGCCGCGACCTATTCGACGCCGTCCTCACGCCGGCCACAGACCTCATCCTCTCCGCCGCCGCCGTAGGTGTCTTCCGCCACCAAGTTAGGGCGCGGGAGATTGAACTGCTCAACTTCTCTTCCAACCTGTCTAGCAGTTCGTCTGGGGTAAATAAATCTTACTTTTTACTGCCTTTTAGATCTGTCAAATCCATCCACTTCAACCAAAAGTGGTTTCTTCACTTCCAAATCTGGATTTGTTCTCTTCTGTATCTAATACCATGCTAAGTATATTCACTTATGCTTCATAACTAGTTAGATTCCTCACTTGTACTTATTCATGGATTCGTACAAATCTGGAACCAACTCTCTCCAAATAAGTGAATGTCTTTGCACTATGAGGTCAATGTCTTCTAAACTGATTTATCTTCAAAATCTTCTAAGAATGCATATGACCTCTTCCCCTTCCCTCGCATCTCTAATGCTGTCATAGGTACATGTCTGTGGGAGAATCCCTTGGTTCTCATAGTCTGCATTCATTTGTAGAATACTTACAGCGTCACATTGAATCACCTGAAGCCAGTTCTTGTCAGACCAGCAGACGGAAGCCATTCACTGTACGGAAGCCAATCATCTTGAATATTATGGCTTCAGAGAAGTCTGCTCAGAAGGGTGGCAGGCAACGCCGAGGCAACATAGCACTTGATCTGCCTCCTGCTTTGTATGAGCCATACAAGTCAGACCCTAACGAGAACTATAACCAGCGCAAGAACCGGATTCAGTGGATCCGAAGATATTGGGCAAAGGAATGGTTCAAGTACAAATTCGTCACGCCTGAATACGCTGAGAAGAACGCCATCAAGCACCCATGGGGTGATTGTCTGTATCATAGCTTGGTGCCGAAGAGCAAGGCTGAAGCCATTGCGCAAGAATTCTACCCTTGCATGGTCAGAGGACCAGAGCCTGAAAATGCCAACCCATCATCTTTGTTATGGTGTCGTGACGACAATCTCTTCAAGCGCAACTATCAGTTTGCCAAAGATTCAGCTGCCAAGAACAAAAAGGACTATGGCTTCAACTTCAACCATGGCCCCTCTGCTCCCAGATCTGATGGGACTCGTGAAGCCAATGAGAACCGAATTGGCCCCTTTGCCAGCTTTGATGGGCTTTTGTCTCACATTGCTGCTCAGAGAGCAACTGTGGAGCAATCTGATGGTGATGCTGATACTGAAGCTGCTCCCTCACCTCCAAAGGAGGAGAAGAAGAAGAAGGCAAAAGCTTCAAAGCCATCTTCTTCACCAAAAGCTTCAACAAGGAAGACTCTGTCGACTGCACCTTCTGAATCAAGTGTGAAGTCTGAAGACTTATCTCGCGTGTCCAAGAGGACCAAGAAGCCATTGCCCAAGAAGGCCACTGGGCAACCCCTGACACCTTTTGCTATGCTACACAATGAAGATGAAGCCATTGATCTGTCCAGTGATGAAGATCTTGGTGATGATGCTCTGGAAATGCTTATCAAGAGCAAGCAAGAGGTAGAAATCTTCAATGATCTGCCCCTCTTTGATGTTGATTTTCTAAATAACTTTATTGATGATTGGTTCAACAACCAGGACATCAGTATTGATGATCTTCAGCTCCCAGTGGACATCATCGTCACCTTCCATGGTGCCATTGCTGGTGAATTGGCCTTGGCTCAGAAGATTGTCGAGCTGAAGAACAAGATTGATTATGAGAAGGCTCACTTCAAGAAGAACATGGCCAAGCTCAGCGTGGCTGATGTTCAAATCTTCAAGAAGATGTTGCATGACCTCAAGGAGGAGTTCCACAAGAAACGCATTGAAGCTAAAGGCTCAAGGCAGCGCATGAAGTATCTCGCTGAGAAATGCGTTCAAGCCCACAATGAAGCTGAGAAGCGAAAAGCACTTGGGCGCCCTGGCATTGATCCCAGGATGGCTGCCAAGAAGAAGAAGACTGCTGAGACCCACACTGCACCAAGGAAGGAAGAACCTCGCATTGTCTTCCCTGCCAGTATGACAGGCTCGAAGTCTAAGGTCCCCTCGTAGCTTCAGAGCTGAAGAAAACAAGGGCAGCTGAAGCTGAAGCCAAGAAGCGCAAGCACAAGGACGCATCTGACGATGATCCTTCCAAGAAGAAGCTGATGTTGGATTCTATGGTAGGGTGCGTCGACTGCAAATTAAAATTTCCTATGCGCAGAACAACCAAGAACATGCTACGGAGATGGATCACGGATCGTTACCACTAGACGCGTAGTGTCGTGCAGCGGAAGTAGAGTTGAGGCAGCGGGTCTGCGTGGATCGTCTCCTCCTCGTCCGATCTCCCTCGAACAGCCGGTCGTCCGATCCCACGTACAAGTTCGCCGGAGCGGCGCAAGTGCACTACCTCTAACAGTATTCGCGCGTGCAGGAGGAACACCGTGCGGCGGACTGCTAGATCCGATCACACAGTCGGCGGCGAGTGGAGGTGGCTATTCGCAACACATGCAAACCCTAGTGACAGCGCAGAAGCGATCAACCAAATGAGTGTGCCGCATCTCCACTTTATATAGGCGTCCGTCGTGGGCTCAACACTTGGGCCTCGCAGGGACCCTAAAGCCCAAAGTCTACTCGGTCACATTCCAAGTCCAGTTCGGATCACATCCGACCAGTGTCCTCCAAACCGACCTCGTAGGTTCCTCCCTTAAGCGCGCGGCCCCTTAGGTTCAAGTCGGCTTGGTCACAGTTCGGATCACCTCTGACCTGCACGGTTGGTAGCGGCCTCTAGCAAAGCATGCCGACCACCAAGCAGACTATGAAGCTGGTTAGGCAAACCTGTACAACGTGTCACACTTCTGTTCCCTTTGCCTCATGATATATGTTGTCGGGCTCAAGGCGAGACTGTCATCCTTGTGCTAGCCCGGCCTCTTTCTCGTTCCAGTGATACCGACTACAAACTGGATTATCTCATAATCCTTATCGCATGGCCATGCTTATCCTGGTCGGATCACACGAGGGGCCCAGAGTATATCTCTCCTGATCGGAGGGGCAAATCCCATCTTGCTCAACCATGTCTTGTAGCATGGGACTGGACAAACCAGAAACCTACCTTTGTAACTACCTAGTCATGGAGTAGCGTTTGGTCGGCCCAAAGCAAGTCTATCACCATCCCGAGTACATGTACCAGCTCAGGTCTTAAGACATAGAACGTATGTTGTACTAGAGACTCACAGATGACATATCGCTGTGTCTCATAGTTGGGTCTATCCGACTTGGACCTTATCTCGAGTCGGATCCGACTACGTCAAATCCAACCAGACCTTTCCAAGTCCATATTATCCGGTTAGCATCCAATGCTTCATGACTAGTGAGACCAAGCCATCGACCGTGTCATATGCTAGTCTAGTCGGTTGCGCATCCACACAGCCCTTTTCACTAGGGACCTTTTAGGACAGTCATCATACAATGCATAGTCCCACAAACAAGTCACGTACTTGCTGATACACATCATTGATAATGTCCAAGGACTATCTTTATTCATAAACACATAGGAAATATCATCATACATGATTGCCTCTAGGGCATATCTCCAATAGTTGAAGACTAAGGGAACTAAGTCTTCAAAGAAAGAGCATGATGCGGCCTCTCAGCCACTCATTGTTGAACCCATTTCAGTTGCTCCTCCTGCTACCACAAATCAAGAATGTCGAGTTGTACTCCACCAGCCTGCTTCCACAGAGGCTCATGAAGAACAAGTTCCAGCTATTGACCCCAATGCAGCTGAAGACATTGGTCATGAAGACAATCTTGAAGATGATGAAGTCCTTCCTCAAATCGAGCATCAGTTGGTATAATCGCCTGCTCCAACGAACAGCGAATACATCAGCATTGGTCGTCCATTGACGCCAATTGCTCAGGATGATTCATGGGCTGAGCGCCCACAAGAAGAAACCCCAGTTCATGATGAAACACCCCGCACTCCACCAGCGCAAGTCACCAACCCAATGATGAACGACGATGACGACTACATGGAGACCACTCCATCGCCAAAGGCGTCACCCGTGTTTCAACGGCTTTGCAAAGGCATCAGGCCATCGGTCTCCATGTCAACCATCCCAGAAGAAGATTCACACCAATCTAGCTCAGTGGCACGTCAAGTATTCCCTGAAGAGAATCCTTCCGCGACGGTTCCTGAGTCTGAAGCCAAAGCTGCTGAAGACATTCCGGCTGCATCAGCCGATGAAGAAGAAAGAGAAAGAAGAGAATAGAGAGTTGCCACACCCCCTGCCCCAGATCAAGTTATTCTCGAGGACAATGTGATCTTGCAAGACCCTCCGGTCGTTGACCAAATGGAGGTTGGGAACAATCCGGCTGCCACAAACACTGCTGAAGCCAATGACTCTGTCTTGGCTAAAGATCATGTGGAGCCTGAAGCCAATGTTGTGCCTGAAGCAAATGTGAATCTTGAAGCTTCTATCATGCCGGTCCCCACTGACGGTGTTGTTCCTCCCCCAAGGCCTCACACTATAGAAATGGCTTACAACCGTGATATGGAGTTGGTCATTGTTCGCTGGCCCATTCTGGTTCCTCCCACTGGTCCAGGGCCCCAATATGATTATCATGTGCAGCAGCGACCACCAGCACAGAAGCCTAAGCCAAGAATGCCAAGACTTCCAGGTGCTGCTACAGCACCAGGATCCTTCAGTATCAACAGCTTCAGAGCCCACAACACATTCTTTGATAGTGACAAGAATCCATACTCGAAGCCAAGGATCTCTTCAGATCGCTTCTGGAGCCATCAACAGCGCAGCTACTACTCTTGTGTTCTCTACAACCAAGAGAGGATCTTTCCTTGCATGCGCCTTGATTGTGAAGCTATGGCTGGGCTCCCCTGTCTTGAAGAAGCTCTGGATTGCTTTCGGGATGTTGGCCTTCTGGAATTCGTCACAACCAAAGAGCACTAGAATGAAGAGCTTCTGCTGCAGTTCTATGCTACTCTTCACATTCGTGGATACAACAGGGATCCGAAGACATGGATCCTTGAGTGGATGACAGGTGATGTGCACCATGAAGCTAAAGCTCAAGACATCATCGAGCTTACCTCCCTGCCCACTCCAGGTGAATTATACAAGCCTAGTTGTCAGCGCCACACAGAAGGACTGCAGAGCATTTTCCAGCGGCCTAAACCAAATATGAGTCAGATGCTCGGCATGATGAAGCCATTGCCTCAAGATGCAGAATACCCCAAGGAATTCTTTGTCCAGGACCTCGAGTACTTGCCCCGCACAGTCTATCATATATTGAGGCATACTCTATGGCCCATCAAGGGACATTCTTCTGAAGCCAAACTTGAGGGCACTATGAAGACTTTGGTATTCTATATTGTCAATGGCATCAGATTCAACTCCTAGGACTTCTTCATCAGACAACTTGCTGCATCTAGGATTGATCTAATTGTCCTGAAGTTTTATGCTCCATGGGTGATGCGCCTAATAAAGCTTCATTCTACTGTCAACTATCAGCCTTCAGCACGCAACCATCTTGTCTTTTTGCCTGAGGTTGATCTATCAGTTGAAGCCATCTACCCCGGGCCTGCAAAGGAGCCGATATATCTTCACAATGCTGATCATCAAAGCTTCACACAGCCCATAGAAGGAGTTCATGTTCCAAATGTTGTTGTTCCTGCTTATCCTCTTGCTGGCAATGTGCGTTTGCCTCATCGTGCAAATACCGAAGCCACTGCCAGTACAATTGCTCAAAGGCCTCGGAAGCATTCTCGTGTACTCAATGACCGAGAGCTGCTTGTGGCCTTACATCAGAAGCAGGACAAGCACCATGACTGGCTGAAGCGTTAGATGCATAGTCTCTTGGTGGATGTCAATCGCATCCGCAATTTGGCCACCAAGAACTCATTTGTTGCCCATGAAAATGTGCGGCGGTCCTGGAAGAGTCTAACACTGCTGTGCTCTGAAGATGATCTTCAAGCAGATGGCTTCACCGAAAGCTTCAAGTTTGATTCCAGGCCTCCACCTAATGCAAGCTGGCGTCGTACTCCCTCACTTGAAGATTCTGAGTATTCATCTTCGGCTGCAACTGTTGTTGTGAATGTTGTCGATGAAGAAGATGACGCCACTTCACCGACCATGACTGCACTGCATGTCGACTCTTCACCAGGCCCTTCTGCACCACCAAACTCCAACGTTGACCCTGCTCCACCATCTGCTCCTTCTGGGAAAGAGTAGATGCTCTATATCTTCAAACCTTTTTGGTCATTACTGACAAAAGGGGGAGAAGCATATGAGTTGATAGTCTTCAAGCGGGTCATTATTGGGTGGCTGCATTATTTTTGCCAAGTTTTACAACTCTAGTCTTTTGATACATTTGGTTCTCTGAGTTGTAACACTTAAACTTGATGGTCGTCTGCTACTTTATCTGCTATTCTGTGATGCGATGATAAATTCCGCATGAAGTCATTCTGCAGATGTCCATTTTCCATTATGCATATCATTATCTTCATTACCTTTATATATGCATAATGTATTGTCTTCACACTTTCAAGATGGCCTCCACAAAGCAAAACCTGCCATGTGCATTTGCATTCAAAAGCAAATCATTCATATGCACATCTTCAGGGGGAGCCTCGTCATATGTATGAAGATGATACTCACAACACTAAACTTTCACATACTTTTATCCCCGTTGAAAACTTCAACCAGTTTGTCATCAATCACCAAAAAGGGGGAGATTGTAAGTGCATCTAGTGCCACCCCTAGTTGGTTTTGGAGTATTGACGACGAACTTGGTTGAGGGACTAATGTGTTTGTGAGAATTGTAGGATAACACAGGTAGTAGTCCCATATTGATTCGGTTTACCTACCAGAGATGACCCCTAAAAATGTGTGAAGACATTGAAGACAATGGTGGTCTGTGAAGACATTCACATTGAAGACTATGACAAGAGAAGACATCGCGTGAAGACTATCGAGTGCGAAGACACAATTATTTCGTAGTTTCCTTTTCTTCTTTGTTGAGTCATAGGAACCACCGTACTGTTAAGTGGGGTCCAAGTGAACAAAGTCAGAGTGACTGATGTGATGCTCAACCAAATCCTATGTCTTCGAGCGAAGACAATGATAGCAAATCTTATCCAGAGCTGGATGAGTCAGCTTTGCTTGTAGCCCAAGCTAAGCTGTCGCGTGTGTTTGAAATCTGACCATTGGACACGTGTCAGTTCCTTAGTGACCCGGGGTCATTTTGGACAAATCAGGTCGGGTTGCCTCATGGCTATAAATAGCCCACCCCCTACACCATAAATTGGTGGCTGCTCAGAGTTAGTGCATGGCTTTTGTCATTTGAGAGCAACCCACCTCCGAAGCCTTTGAGAGAGAAATCCTTGCAAGGACAAAGCCCAAAACACCCAGAACCAAAGAGTGTTAGGCATCACTGAAGTCTTTCTGTCCGCGTGATCTGAAGACTTATTACACTTGAGGACTCTGAATCCTCCAGCCGGTTAGGCGTCGCGTTCTGAGCATCCAAGAGTCATTGTGGATTGCTGGTCAACAAAGTCTGTGTAGGTTTGGAAGTCTCCCTTGAAGACTTACCAGAGTGATTGGGTGAGGACTAAGTGTTCTTAGCTCAAGGGGAATAAGGTGAAGACACAGTCTTCTGAGTTAAATCTCAGCCTCCCTAACCAGACGTACAGTTGTCACAGCAACTGGAACTGGTCCAACAAATCCCTTGTCCTCTCTGAGCAACTGGTTCTATCCTTCCTCTCTCACCTTACTTACAATTTATCTTCATGAAGTCTTTGCCCACTTGCCTGATCTGATTGACTTCATTGTGTGAAGACTGTTTACTATTTGGCTTCATACTATCTTCCATCCTGATCCATACTACCTAGCTCCAGATAGTCTTCGTGCTTTCACTACATTGCTTACTTGACTATGGCTTGTCTAGTGTAGTCTACCTTCTGCTGCATGTCAATAGGTTCATTTCTATCGTTTGTCTTCAAAGCACCCTAGTTTTTAAGACTTTCATAAAAATCACCTATTCACCCCCCCTCTAGTCGAATACTAGCACTTTTAGCTGCTACGGGCTTCTAGCAAGAACCGCTCTTACCTATGCATCAAAACCACAACGATTTTTCGTCAAGTGTGCTATTTTAATCTTCAACAAGGACCGGTCGTAGTCAGACTTGATTCAACTACAGTTGGAGAAACAGACACCCGCTAGCCACTTGTGTGCGAAGCACGTCGGTAGAACCAGTCTCATGAACGCGGTCATGTAATGTCAGTCCGGGCTGCTTCATTCAACAATACCACCGAATCAAAGTAAGACGTTGGTGTTAAGCAGTATGGCTATTATCGCCCACAACTCATTGTGTTCTACTCGCGCATATAATATCTACGCATAAACCTGGCTCTGATACCACTGTTTGGGAACATAGTAATTGAAAAAAATTCCTATGATCACGCAAGATCTATCTAGGAGAAGCATAGCAACGAGCGGGGAGAGTGTGTTCACGTACCCTCATAGACCAAAAGCGGAAGCGTTTAGTAACGCGGTTGATGTAGTCGAACGTCTTCGTGATTTAACCGATCCAAGCACCGAACGTCTGGCTCCTCCATGTTCAGCACACGTTCAGCACGATGACGTCCCTCGAGATCTTGATCTAGTTGAGGACGAGGGAAGAGTTCCGTCAGCACGACGGTGTGGCGACGGTGATGATGAAGTTACCGGCGCAGGGCTTCGCCTAAGCACTACAACGATATGACCGAGGTGTGTAACTGTGGAGGGGGGCACCGCACATGGCTATGAGAAGACTTGGTGTGTCTTTGGGGTGCCCCTCTCCCACATATATAAAGGAGGGGGAAGAGGAGGTCGGCCCTAGAGGGGGCGCGCTAAGGGGGGGAGTCCTACTTGGACTCCCGGTCTAAGTAGGATTCACCCCCCTCCTATTCCAACTAGGAGAAGGAGGCAAGGAGGAAAAGGGGAGAAGGAAGGAGGGGGCACCGCCCCCTCCTAGTCCAATTCGGACCAGTCCATGGGGGGGCACGGCCAACCCTTGAGGCCCTTATCTCCTTTCCCCTAAAGCCCATTAAGGCCCATTACTCTCCCCGGGGGGTTCCAATAACCTCCCAGTACTCCGGAAAATACCCGAAACACATCAGAACAATTCCGGTGTCCGAATATAACCTTCCAATATATCGATCTTTACCTCTCGACCATTCCAAGACTCCTCTTCATGTCCGTGATCTCATCCGGGACTCCGAACAAACTTCGGTTCATCAAATCACATAACTCATAATATAAATCATCATCGAATGTTAAGCGTGCGGACCCTACGGGTTTGAGAACTATGTAGACATGACCGAGACACATCTCTGGTCAATAACCAACGGCGGAACCTGGATGCTCATATTGGCTCCTACATATTCTACGAAAATCTTTATCGGTCAAACCGCATAACAATATACGTTGTTCCCTTCGTCATTGGTATGTTACTTGCCCGAGATTCGATCGTCGGTATCATCATACCTAGTTCCATCTCGTTGCTGGCAAGTATCTTTTCTCGTTCCGTAATGTATCATCCCGCAACTAACTCATTAGTCACACTGCTTGCAAGGATTATAGTGATGTGCATTACCGAGAGGGCCCAGAGATACCTCTCCGATACTCGGAGTGACAAATCCTAATCTCGATCTATGCCAACCCAACAAACACCTTCGGAGACACCTATAGAGCATCTTTATAATCACCCAGTTATGTTGTGACATTTGATAGCACACAAGGTGTTCCTCCGGTATTCGGGAGTTGCATAATCTCATAGTTAGAGGAACATGTATAAGTCATGAAGAAAGCAATAGCAATAAAACTAAACGATCATTATGCCAAGCTAACGGATGGGTCTTGTCCATCACATCATTCTCTAATGATGTGATCCTGTTCATCAAATGACAACACATGTCTATGGCTAGGAAACTTAACCGTCTTTGATTATCGAGCTAGTCAAGTAGAGGCATACTAGGGACACTATGTTTGTCTATGTATTCACACATGTACTAAGTTTCCGGTTAATACAATTCTAGCATGAATAATAAACATTTATCATGATATAAAGAAATATAAATAACAACTTAATTATTGCCTCTAGGGCATATTTCCTTCATCTCCTAGATTGGTTAGGTATCACTTGGGATCCTCCAAAGCTTGTGGAGTTGAAGCAAGGAGTTTGTAAGGGCAAGGTGATCGCCTACTTCGTGAAGATCTACCCCGAGTAAGGCTAGTCCTTCGTGGATAGAAGCCATGATGGCATAGACACGGTTGCTTCATCGTGGACCCTTCATGGGTGGAGCCTTTCATGGACTCGCACATCCGTTACCCACCGTGGGTTGAAGTCTCCATCAACGTGGATGTACAATAATACCACGTATCGGAACCACGCCAAAAATCATTGTGTCTTCATTGCGTTTGATCTTCCAAACTCTATCCCTTTTACTTTCTTGCACTTGCATCTTGTCTTCTATCCGTCGCCTATACTTTAGATATGCGTGTGTAGATTGTATTGATTGTCACTTACCTTGTGCTAAAACCTGCCTAAGTTTTAAGAATTAAAAACTGCACATTTTGCCTTGTTAGTGTCTATTCACCCCCCTATAGACCTATCTTCTCGATTCCACGCCTTCTTTGGATGTGATACGTCTTTGTTGGAGAGGTGTGGAAGCACTATGCTCCCCGAGCGTCCCAAGGAATCACCCTATTCTCCTCACAATCACATAATGCAAGATGTCGTGAATCCACCAGTTGTGCCCTTGAAGGCGGAAATGTGACCTTTACAAACAAGGTTGAGGCAGACTACATAACTAAATGGGAGGCTCCCAACATCACCACGAATCTTCACCACAATGAATGTGGCTCCGCGGTGACCTCTTCCATCTAGGGTATCCAAACACCTCAAGAGTAACAAGTTGATGAAGATGAAAGAGCCGAGGAACACAAATTGTTTTGGTAGGAATGTAGATTGGGTGAATCTCCTCCTATCCCCAAAGTATGAGAGAGCTTGAGTGGTTGGGTAAGTAGATCTTGACCTTTTTCTAGTTTGGCAATGGAGGGGAAAAACTTGAGGTAGATTAGGATTAAAGGGTGGAATAAGGGGGTTACTTATACCCTCCAAGTGAAAGGAGTCGTTGCATAGCCACAGCCCCGCGTACCCGGACTAAAGGGGTCCGGGCTCTCGAACACAACAAAGAGGCCACGGCCTGCCCAGGGCACCCGGGGGTCAAAGACCCTGGGCACCCGAACGGATTAGCTGGGCTAGCGTGTAGAGGGTCGGGCACCCAGGGGTCCAGGACCCCAGGCACCCATACTGTCCAGAGCCGGAGCACATACTCCGGGTACCCGGGGGTCCAGGGACCTCAGGCACCCTACCAAGTTCGAGGCAAAGGAAAAATCCTCTGGTGCCTCCGGGCACCCAGACCACAAAAGCGGGTAACCGGTCCTTTGGGTGGGACTCCAATAACACTTGAGAAACCCTTCTGAAGTCTGAAATAATTAGGGATAAAAGTATAAATGGAATTTGATTGAGTTACCAACTCCCTAATCTTTGCAATCCCTCTTCATAGTATGGATTTTCATACGACACAAAAAGTAACCGGAAAACTTTTCGAGACACCGAAGAACACCGTCTTTTTCCCTTTTTGAATAGGTGTGGTTACCGAAGTCCCTAGACCAAATGGAGAAGCCAATGTCTTGAGATAAACTTGATAACCGACATTAGTTCTTGCAAATCGTATGATCAACACTAAAATCGTAATTGAGTGACAATTGCACTTTCAATAGTTGCATTTCCTTTGAGTCATATCAAACCACTTCTCGTCAATGTGGAAAATTATGCTCATATCAATGAATCTAGGCCTGTCATTCTCCAATATTGCTTGATCCAACATGAATGTGCAGAACTTGAGTCTAGCTATCTTGTTAATTGGCTTGAGTAAAGTCTTTAATGTGTTGGTGAAGGACTATATAACACCCAGAGACCTAGAAAGAGCTCTGGTTGTTTTCCTCCTGTTTAGCGGGATTGTAGATATCCTAGGGAGGTCAAGATCTTTTTTCTTGTGACATGCTTTACCTCTCTTTTGGTTAGACATCAACTTTGGAGCCGTCTACAATTTGATCACGGGCAAGTCTCCATATTGATCCGACGGTTCTAAGACTTGTATGCAATAGGCCAACAACCTTCTCTTTGTCCTTTTTCTCAACTTCTCCATCTTTACTCAGTGCTTTCAAAGCAATATATGTAGTAAATTTGTGCTTATTTGGCAGTTTTTTTCTTATTGGCTGTTGAACACCTGCAAAGGAGCAAGTTTCTTTACTCCAACAATGCAAATAATCCAACAATCCAAATTCAGTTAACATTACTCCAAAATTCAGTTAACTGCAGTACTCCAAACTATAAGATTCAGTTAACTGTAGTACTCCAAGTAACTGAAATGACTGCCAGTAACTGAATATTTGCAAGTTAATTTTAGTTGATTGAATTTTTCCAAATGACTGCAAGTTAAGAGTACTAGTGGATGGCAAGTTATCAGTAGGATAATGTTAACATGAGTACTAGTGTAGTGGATGCACCAGTCCATTTGCATAGTGTAAATCCACTGTTCACCCACTGTTCTCATCCTTAAGTTAATGGCAATGGAGTAAATAGTGGATTGATTACAGTGGATAAACTAGTGGAGTGGGTGCAGGAGGGTGGACAGTGTTAATTTCTGTTCTAAAGTTAGTGGCAATATATGTAGGAGGGTGTACTAGTGTAGTGGATGCATGAGGGTGAACTAGTGTTAAATTCAAGTTAATTTTTGTTCTAAAGTTAATGGCAATATAGTGGATGAACTACTGTTAGTCCATTTGCAAATATACTCCATTTGCACGGTGTAGTGGATGGTGTAAACATGTTTAGATGGAGTATTATTGTTCTTCTTTTCTGGTCACGGTGTATTATTTAATCTATCTATTGTTACTTCATTGTCATACTCAAGAGCATCTATCTATCTATCTATCTATCTATCTATCTGGTGTACTATTTGATCTAGTATCTTCTGTTATCAGTTGTAGTGGATGAACTCCATTTCTGTTTTGATTCGCTACTGTTACTCCATTTGCATCATCTCTGTTGTGAAGTTAATGGCAATATACTCCATTTACACAATTTACAAAAGTTAACAGTGGGGTTCCTATTGCATCATTCTCTTTCCAATTATCTTCCTCTTCCTCATGATTTTTGATATTTTCTTATTATGCACTAAAATTAGGGAATATCTTATCTATTACTTATTCGTATGAGACGGTGAAAAGCTATAATAATGACCATCACGAGAGGATGACGGCACACTCCACTGATAGCAAAGACAATGAAGATTAAATAATACTTATTCCGTTACAAAATAATTGTCTTAACTTTGTACTAATTATAGTGTAAAGTTGTACTATGACATGGAGGGAGTACTAGTGCACACGAAGCACGCTCCCTTTGGGATCTACTTTATCTGGTCAGCAAAAGCTTGGACGCCGTGATCCGACGAACCGCCGTCGACCAGCGCCGCACGCGCCCTCTCCTTCCAGCTGGCCGCTCGTAGTCGCATCGCTCCCGCCTCCGGCCCGCTCATGACCTCCTCGATGGATAGATGGAGCGTTTCCCTTGTCACCGGCGTCGGGGTACGGACGCCGAGTCGGTACACATCCACCAGAAATTTCGCGTTGATGCTCTGGTCGGACCACCTCGGGCAGGCAACGACCGGCACGCCCGCGGCGAGCGCCTCGGCGGTGGAGTTCCACCCGCAGTGCGTGACGAAGCAGCCGATCGCGCCGTGCGCGAGCACGTGTGCCTGCTTGCACCACGGGACGACCTTGCCTCTGTCGCACAAGGTGGCCGCCGTGACGCCGTCCAGGGTGCCCTGGAAGAGGACCGCGCGGTTGTCGCCGCGCATCACCCAGAGGAACGGCCGGCCCATGCTGGCCAGCCCCGCCGCTATCTCGGCAGTCTCGTCGTCGCCCGTCTTCACGAGGCTCCCGAACGCAACGAACACCACCGAGCGCGGCGTCTGTGCGTTCAGCCACGCGATGCAGCCGTCGTCGTTGGAGGGCCCGTCGATTTCGCCGATTTCCGGCTCGATGAGAGGGCCGATTGGTATAACCGGCACGTGCTTGCTAAGCGCCGCGACGGCCTCGTGCTCGAGTTCGTCGAAGGTGTTGACGAACACCCACGATACCCTCTCGCGGATGCCGCCGAGATCCCCGAAGAGCATCTCTCGCCACATGTCCTGGTCGGAGGCGTAAATCAGAAGGGGACGGAGATCGTCGATGGCGAGGTCCGGGAGCCCAGGGATCGCCAATAGCGAGCGGCCGGACGCGTCGTCGTCCGCCTCGGGAAAGGCCGCGAGCGAGTGCACGTAGTGGTAGTACACGGAGAGCAGGGCGCAGGACTGGATCCACAGCATGCCGCAGGGGAGGCCCATCTCGCCAGCCACGCGGAGCGCCCACGGGACGAAGGCGTTGGTCACGACGCACGTCACCGGCCGCCCGGCCTCGGCCTCCCGGCGGATGAGCTCCTTGAGCGCCGCCGGTCCAGCGGCCTCGACATGGCGCGCCATGTCGCCGGCGTCGCTGAACCGTGGATCCTCCGGCTCCCATAGCCCGCCGCCGCGCAGGCGCTCGAACCGGAACCCCGCACGCTCGTGGCCGTCGCCGTCCTCCTCCACGCGGACGGCTGCTCGGAGAGCGGTGGTGAAGGTGACTAGCACGCCCTTGGCGGCCAGGCGCCGGCCAAGGCGCATGAGGGGGTTGATGTGGCCCTGGAATGGGGTGGACACGAGGAGGGCGTGCGGCTGAACAGGCGGCGGCGGCGGCGGCGGCGTCGTCATCGTCATAATGGCGGTTGTGTCCGTGGCAGCTGCTTCAACTACTATTGTCCTACACTCTTGAAATAAGAGTGAGATATAGGCGATCTACCGCTGGCGCAAGCGTCTGTTGTTGGAGTCGCTGGGATTTTTGACAGCGAAATGTTGGGAGTTGCTGGGATTTTTGACTACTACTCACAAGCACGGGAACAAAAAATACTCACCACAAATCTAGTTCAGCTCTGCTGTACTTCTCAACTTTCATCGTTGATGCCGATGACAGGCTCCCACTTGGAGTAATCAAGGACTTAAGCTGTATTGATGCATTGCTTTTTGCCCATACACATCTCGATCTTGTGATATCTTGCATACGACTGTTATACGACGTGGTCCATTAATTTACGGCCAAGTAATGGACCAGTCACCCCGCAAAACGAAACAAAGGGAACTGGTCGATGTACGTACCATCATACACAACATCACCACCATCGGGCGCACCACACTTGTCAAATCTTCACTCGCCTCGCAAGTGGTCTACTACATCACACCTTTGATTGTCCCCCAGAGCACCCTACACAGCACAAACAAGATTGCGAGGGCATTCCTTTGGTCCGGCGCGGACAGGACGACTGGTGCCAAGTGCAAGGTCAACTGGGACATGGTCTGCCGACCTTTTGAGAGGGGAGGTCTCGGAGTACTGAACACAACTAAATTTGCAAGAGCCCTAAGACTGAGATGGCCTTGGTTCGAGTGGAAGGAACCAACGAGAATGTGGGTCGGCATGGGAAATCCTTGCAATGAGATGGACCTCAACCTCTTCTACGCATGCACAACAATCACGGTTGGTAATGGGGCGAGGACCCCCTTTTGGGAAGCTCCATGGGTTCAAGACCGGAAGCCTAAAGAAATCGCGCCTCTTATCTTCGAGGCATCCTCGAGGAAAAATTGGAAAGTCAAGGATGCGCTCCTCAATGATGCATGGATCTCCAAGATTAAGATCACGATAAGCTTCACCGTCGAGCACGTTAGGCAATTCATAAACCTTTGGACTCTCATCAATGGCTTTCATCTTGTGGAGCATGTCGAGGATGAAATCATCTGGAAGCACACTGAGAACGGGCAATACTCGTCGGCAAGCGCTTACTTGGCACAATTCATGGGCTCTACACACTCTCCGATGCCACATGCGGTGTGGAAAGCCTGGGCGCCGCCTAAAGTGAAGTTCTTTGCGTGGTTGGCTATCCAAGATAGGATTTGGACAGCTGACAGACTCACAAAGCGTGGGTGGCCAAATTGCGACCTTTGCCCCCTATGCAAGCGTGTGCAAGAGTCCGGCGCCCACCTCTTCTACAAGTGTAGATTCACCATTCGCCTCTGGAATTTGGTCAATGAATGGCTACACCTTGTGCACCTTGACACTTCTGCATGGCATCTTGAACAATCTGTCAAAGACTGGTGGGTCAACCGCTCCAACATCTCCATGCCAAATCGCAAGGCCCGGCTTCCTTACCATGCTAATATCTTGGTCTATTTGGAATGAACAAGCGGAGGGTCTTCCGCAACAAGTCCTCTCCGCCAACAATCTTGCTCAACAACATCAAGTGGAAGCTAAACTCGGAGTGCCATGCGGTAAAAAAGTTAGGGACCATCATTAGGAGAGTAAAATCCTTGTAGTTTGCGGGCCTGTAACAAAACATTCTTCTCCTTCTTAATTAATATATGCGGCAAATCTTTTGCCCGTTTCAAAAAAAAAAAAACACACTCCGTCCCGAATTACCTCTCACAAAACTAATAAAAATGAATATATGTAGAATTAAAATACAACTAGACATATCTATTTTCACGACAAGTAATTCCGAAAGAATGGAGTACATCATACGATTCTCGAATCCAAATGACAGCTCACCTTCAAACGAAGTGTATTGTTTTACTCTTGTTGTTTTTAAACGCACAAGCTATTTTGTGTCTAGTACTCCCTCCTATCCAAAATAAGTGTCACATTTTAAACTAAGGCTGAACTATCCTTAGATTAAGACCGCGACACTTATTACGGATCAGATGGAGTACTGGTAGATAATTGTTTTGCATTACAATAAAAGCGTACATATTTTAGTACGTTAGTCTGTAATTTATCTAACCATATTAATATGATTATGAAGAAGATGAGATTTTATTTGATGGGCACTTATTTTGTAAGCATTTATAGACATGCCAAAAAATATGATTTTATTTGGTAAGTCAATTAGTTCATGATTTATCTACTAATATTAATGTGATTGTGTGGAGAAATAAGATTGCATTTGGTAAACACTTATTGGCTTACCAAAAAATGGTATTTTATTTGGTAAGTCAATTAGCCTTTGATATACCTGCCAAAATTAATGTGATTGTGTAAAATAAGATTGTAGTTGGTAAGCATTATTGGCTAGAAGAAGGTGGCTCACCTGAGAGGGGTGTGGTGTCACCAGTGAGTGGATGCGGAGAGGGTTTGGAGATGGGATGGCTCTTCATATAGTTCTAAAATATTTGCCCATAATTTTCAAAATTGTTCATGTAATTCAAAAAGGTGTAAATGTATTTTAGATTTTTTCTCATTAAATATTCAAAAAAGTTTACGCGTACTAAAAAATCTTCACGTAATTAAAAAATTGTGAACACGTCTAAAAAGTGATAATGTAAATTAGAAAATTAGATATATATTTCAAAAATTGAATATAAACTTCAAAAAAGTGTTCATGTAGTCAAAAATAAAATCTTTTACGTAATTTGGAAAATGTCCGTCAAATAAAATATCTTCTCCTTATTTGAAAAAGCGCCCATGCATATATTTTTAATTTTCCAGTAAAAGTGTTAACGTAATTATGGAAAAAAATAATTATCATAAAAATTTACACCTAATTTAGTAATAAGTGTTCTGCATTTAAAAAGATTTATGGAATTTAATAATACACATATAATTAAAATATTCGTGTATTTAAAGCTAGATTTAAGTCCTGTTAAAAAATGGTAAATTAAAAATAAATGTAAAAGGTTAAAATGAAAGAGAAAGAAAATTGAAAAGAAATTAAAAATATAAAAAGGGGAAAAACTATAAAAATGGAAAAAAAAGTAAAAACAGAATAGAAAGGAAAAACGACTGTGATTCCGCTCTACTACGGTTGGTAACATGCAGGTGTTCAATATTTTATTTCCTGTATGATGCCCACTGCATCATTTCATCAGTCAAACACACAAGGGACACTTGCGCTAGGCAACTGATTTTGTAGTCCTCTTTCTGGGGTTTTTGGATTTTGGCTAGGTTTTGTATGTTTTATCTGTATTTTTTATTGATTTTAATATAATTTCTTTTGTACTTTCGTTTTTTATTTTTATTTTCATTCCTTTTTTACTCATTCGATAGCCCTATTCCATTTTTTGATACGCAATAATATTGTGCCCCCTTTTCCAATGCACATGCAAGTGTCAATTTTTTGAAAATACTTGATCAATATTTTTAGACGTGAATTTTGATAAAATTCTAGAATTATGAAAACATGTTCAGGCATTTTAAGGCTTTTTTTACATTTTTTCGAAAAAAATATGCAACTAAGAAATGTGCACTTTTCTTAAGAAAGTGCTCTTCGCTTTTATAAAAAAAACTATGATTAAAACCAAAACAAACAAAAGAAAATGAATAGAAAACCAGAAATTCAAACACAGAAGAAAAACTCAAGAAAAGGAAGAGCACTAGGAGCTAGGAGGCATACTTGATTATCTGCCAGTTAGTATGCGTGCTTCCGATGACTGAATTGGCCCAAAATTACTAGTGCATGTGTACGTACTCAGTTATCCGCCGCAGCGAGCTGTAGATTGGTGGTCATGCCATGTATTGGTCATCGCAAGCAATAAGTAACGCTCGCTAACTAGCTAGCGCTTGGAACAGTTGTGCCTTCGTCCTTAATGGGCATGGCCATAACTGTAAATAGTGCTCACGCTCACAATCGCTCATGTCATTTTATTTTTATTTCCGTCATTTTTAGCAGACTTTACATACCCCAGCTGGCTTTTGAATGTTGGTATATTTTATATTGACTTCTACAAAATGTGCATGAATTAAAAAAAGATTGTGAATTTCAAAAACATGTTCACGAAATTTCAAAGTTGTTTAGGAGTTCAAAATAATTGCAGAATTTCATTATTTTCGCGAATCTGAAGCTGATCACGATTCCGGAAAAATCTTCACGTTTTTGTAATAAGATCACAGATTTTAAAATTTTTCACAATTTTCTTGAAAAAACCATGAACTTGGAACACTTTGATGAATTTGATAAATTTTCCATGTAATTAAAAATGCACTAAATTTTGAAAAAAAACATTCACAATTTTAAATATAGTTGAAAGAATTAAAAAATATTCACGTGTTGTAAAAATACTCCTAAATTTCAAAGAAAAAGTTCCTGAATTTCAAAACTGTTCACGAAGTAAAAAAATTGACGAATTTGAAAAAATGTTAGTGAATTTTAAAAGGTATTCACCAATTCAAAAATGTTTACAAATTTTAAAATATGGTCATGAATTTGAAAAGTATTCAATAACTAAAAAATATTACTTTTAGAAAACATTCATAAATATAAAATCTGTCCACATATTTTAGAATGTTCATTAATTTTAAAAAACTGAGAGAAAAACAAAGGAGGATCAGAATGCAAAGAAAAGAAAAACTAGAAAAAAAAATAAAATAATGAACTGAGAGAGAAAAAAGAAAAGTCTGCCGGGAAAATGTTGAAATGAGAAAAATGGAAAAAGAACATCAAACCCAGAAGCATCCCAACAATGGAGCTAGCAATGCCAGCTCACTAGCGAATGCGCAATATTACTCATCTATTGCTGCGAGTCGTATGAGGTCCTCGTCTTAGTACCACTAGCAAAAGAGCCCGTGCATTGCAACGGGAGAGAAAACATAACAATATTTATTTGCAATCCGGATCGCCGCCGGTATGAAAAAAACGGATCTTACGCTATAAATTATAAGTTTGCTTCCATAACAATATTTTAAAAATATTTAACAGGTAAAATTAACATCATATTTAGATTCCACACATTTTTATAATAAAATTTCATATATAATATGTTAAAATCGAAGTTACGGTTTAAAAGATATAGATAATTTAGAAAATCATTTGGTTTGACTCAAATATATTCTAAAATAATATTTAAAAATACTTAACAGGTAAAAATAATCTCATATTCATATTCTACATATTTTTTTTAATCAAATTTCATATATAGCATGTTCAAATCGGAGTTACGGTTTAAAAGATATGGATGATTTTAGAAAGCATTTGTTTGACTTAAATATGATCCGCGGTTGAATTACCTAAAACATCACGGGGGATTCGAGAAATGTAAAATAACGGTTCGGGTGTGACTTAAATCCGGACGGCGGGTTGATTTCAAGAAAAAACAGGGACGTTTGTGTAAAATACGAAAATAACGCTTCGTTTTAACTTAAAACAGGACCGCGGGTTGAATTCTCTGAAATAGAGGGACTTTTTTCTGAAAACATGCCATGACGGATGAAAGAAACCCAATTTGCTTTATTATTAGGTAAAGATTCGATTCACGGGAGCAAGGTAGGATTATTCAGTGTATCACTATATATTTAATTGTATATGCAGCCTACAACGGATACAATTGAGCATGTATGCAGGCCCAGCCGAGGTTTCGCATATATTATCAGTGCTTATGTATACTCCATAAGTCGAGTATTATTAGATGGGCTGACCACTTAGCCGCGTCCGTATTTTTCAAGCCAGAAGTAATGTGCTACTTTATTCGTTCATTGAATGGTACTCCTAAAATATATAGTACTCCCTCCGTTCACTTTTGTAAGACGTTTTAAACATTTAAGACAGCACCTAAAATAGTTCAATTTCAGCTGTCTTAAACGACTTACAAAAGTGAACAGAGGGAGTATATCTTATTGAAGTTGTGTGTGGAAATACCTAACCATTCAAGGCATAATCATGTCTTTAATTAGAGCTAACCATTATCTCGTCATAAAAAAACAAATAGAACCACAATCCCTTTGTAATCATCCAGCATGCATATCTCAAGAATCAGTTTTAATCATTCAGCATGCACATGCAACACCGCCACGGGGCGCAGTTGAGCAGGACAGGAGCGGCCGTATAGCCGCCGTATATGCCTGTAGTTTTTAAACACAACGATGGTCTTGCCTATGAAATAATATGTTAAGGAGCGAGATGGTACTATTTAATAGAAATATGAATCCTCTCATCGGCACACGAGCATGAGGTTGCTCGGTTGGTCGTCACGTTCCGAACTGGTTGGCAAGTAGTCATTAGACTTTAGATTTAGTGCTCCATCTTAGTCGTGGTTAGTTGATAGCTCGGCTGGTTAGCTTCAGTAACATCCAACGTGAGATCTAGAGTTCGATTCCTACAGTACCAATTATATTTTCGTATTTCGTTCGAAGCCTGCGAATTGGGCCGGCCTTTTTGTGCGTCCGACCGCTGTGCTCGATTCCTTAAAGAAAACGCTATGCTCGATGAATTGGGCCGGCCCGGCTGCGTGTACTCCCGTTAAAACTGGCCCGTTGTCGACAAAATTTAGTACCACCTCGAATATGTTTCAAATTCAAGCTAAAAGCGTAAAATCAAGGAAAGAAGCGTATTGTGACGGTGAACCCGGAGACCCAATCCGTGCTTTATTATTAGGGAGAGATTAGACATGGGTCGGTCAGCCACGTTGGGAGAGCCTTGTTATAGTACTGCTGGTTAAGAAATAATCCTTCTATCCCATAATATAAGAACGTTTTTGACTAGTGTAGTGTCAAAAACGTTCTTATATTATGGGACGGAGGGAGTAGTTCTTTGTATCCTTATTTTCTTTTGAGCTCTATGTTTCACTTACGTATATTGTTTTCCTGTTTCTCAAAAAATAAATTATTATTTTTGTTATTTTTAGAAATGTAATACAAATACATTTCTAAAATACAATGTCACTAAAAAGTCTGAGTTATATTTTCGAAATTGTTCATCTAGCTCAAAAAGTGTATTCTAATTTTTATTAAATGGCTTATAAATTTAAACGATTGTCCATTAATTTATAAAAGTGTCCATGACATTTTTCCAAATGTCTTCATACTATCAAACAAAAATATTCACCAGTTTTAGAAATTATTTATGATATTATAAAAAATTGGCATGAAATGCAACACTTTGTTCGTGCAATTTTATGTAAATTTTCATGACATATAAAAACTCATTGTAATTATAAACAAACTCACAACATTTATAATGTGATTGTTAATGAAAATGTAGAATGTTTTCTCTGCATTAAAAATGTTGATGCATTTAAAAGTATGTTGATGAAACCTAAAATATAGTTTATGATTTAAAAAATAAAACACATTAAGATAATATTTATTTCATTCATAAAATGTTCATCACACTTAAAAACGCAAATTTAGTAAAATATTTTTGAAAGTGTAGAAATTCGTTCGCACATTTTTTTTTAAATCTTGACATGTAAGAAAATGCTCGTGTACTAAAACTAGGAGGGTCAGAAAAAGATTGGAAACAAACAGAACAAAAGAAATTTAATCCCAAAAGAATATTAATAAAATCGATAAAGGATAACACAAGAAAAAAATAAGTCAAAAGGTTCCCAAAACCAAATGCATGCAGTACTATTGGGCCGGCCCATTAGTGCCCGTGTTGTATGTGACAACTTTTTACATCTAACACGCAGATTGGATCCAAATTAACTAGCCAGCGACCCACCCTCGTGTCAGCATGACGCCATGCCCACGTAGCACATGCGATCTGCCTTGACGCTTTGCAATTAGGGGTGCCCTACAATCTTCAGGAACGAAATAAAGAAATTACTCAAGGTGCCAAATGAGACACTATGGGAGAAATATTTGGTTATGCCGAGTGATTTTGGCAAGTCAAAACATAGGGCTTTCAAGTATTTGTGAGCCCGCTTCTGGAACAAAGTCAAGGGCTAGATAGAAAAACAGGTGTCTGCTGGTGGCAAAGATGTGCTTATCAAGTTTGTTGCTCAATGTTTTGCTTCAAACTTCCTAGAGAACCATGTCATCATATCATTTCCCTAATTAGGAAGTTTTGATGGGGAAGCAAGAAAGGAGAAAGAAAGGTTAGTTGGGTCTCCTGGGAGGTCATGACTAGACATAAAATGTGTGGCGGCTTCAGGCTTATGAGACATAGAACTTCTTAACCTTGCCCTGTTAGCTCGATAGGCATGGTGTATACACCAGGACATAAACTCTCTAAGTGCAAGTATCCTCAAGGCAAGGTATTTTCCTACTACAGATTTTGGGCAAGCTAAGCTCGGCAGCTCAACGTCTTAGTGTTGGGGAACGTTGCACGGAAAACAAAAAAAAATCTACGCACACGACAAGATCTATCCATGGAGATGCATAGCTACGAGAGGGGGAGAGCATCTACATACCCTTGTAGATCGCTAAGTGGAAGCGTTTATCAACGTGGTTGATGTAGTCGTACACCTTCACGATCCGTACCGATCAAGCACCGAACGGACGGCACCTCCACGTTCAGCACACATTCAGCTCGGTGACGTCCTCGCCTTCTCGATCCAGTAAGAGAGGCAAAGTAGTAGATGAGTTCTGGCAGCACGACGGCGTGGTGACGGTAGTGGTGAAACTTCTCCGCAGGGCTTCACCAAGCACAACAGACGTGGACGGAGGATGAACTAGAACTAGAGGGAGAGGGGGCACCCCACATGGCTTGGGAATCGTGGTGTGTGTTGCCCCCTCCTCTCTGCGCCCCCAAAGGGGGCCGGCGGCTGCACTAGGCGTCTGCCCTGGCCGCGCCTCATCCTTCTTGGGCGCGTGGGTGGAAGGCAGCAGGGGAGGCGCCCCCTTTCCTTTTCCTGCATGTGGAAGAGAAGGAAAGAGGGGGCCGGCCCTCTCCCTTCCATCCCTAGGGTCGGCGCCATGAGGTGGGGCGAATCAGCCCCATGTGGGCTAGTGTGCTCTCCCTCGTTGGCCCATTTGGCCCAATATGCTCCCGCGGCCTCCCGGAACCCCTTCTGGTGATCCGATAAATACCTGGTGCATTCTGAAACCTTTCCGGAGACCAAATACTATCATCCCATATATCAATATTTACCCCCGGACCATTACAGAGCGCCTCGTCATGTCCTTGATCTCATCCAGGACTCCGAACAACATTCGGTCACCAACTCACATAACTCATATAATACTATATCATCAATGAACGTTAAGCGTGCGGACCCTACGGGTTCGAGAATGATGTAGACATGACCGAGATGCTTCTCCGGTCAATAACCAATAGCGGGACCTGGATGCCCATATTGCTTCCCACATATTCTATGAAGATCTTTATCGGTCGAACCTTTATGACAACATACGTAGTTCCCTTTGTCTGTCAGTATGTTACTTGCCCGAGATTTGATCGTCAGTATCTCCATACCTAGTTCAATATCGTTACCAACAAGTGTCTTTACTCGTTCCGTAATACATCATCTTGTAACTAACTCCTTAGTCACTTTGCTTGCAAGCTTCTTGTGATGTTGTATTACCGAGAGGGCCCAGAGATACCTCTCCGTCATACGGAGTGACAAATCTCAATCTCGATTCACGCTAACTCAACAGACACCTTCGAAGATACCTGTAGAGCACCTTCATGATCAACCAATTACATTGTGACGTTTGATAGCACACAAGGTATTCCTCCGGTATCCGGGATTTGCATGATCTCATGGTCGAAGGAATATGTATTTGACATTAAGAAAACCGTAGCAATAAACTGAACGATCATATGCTATGCTAATGGATGGGTCTTGTCTGTCACATCATTCTCCTAATGATGTGATCCCTTTATCAAGTGACAACACATGTCTATGGTTAGGAAACCTTAACCATCTTTTGATCAACGAGCTAGTCTAGTAGAGGCTTACTAGGGACACGGTATTTGCTTATGTATTCACACATGTATTTAAATTTCCAATCATTACAATTATAGCATGAATAATAAACCTTTATCATGATTAAGCAAATATAATAATAACCACTTATTATTGCCTCTAGGGCATATTTCCAACAGTCTGCCACTTGCACTAGAGTCAGTGTTCTAGATTACATAGTAATGAATCTAACACCCATGGAGTCTTGGTGCTAATCATGTTTGGCCCGCAGAAGAGGTTTAGTCAACGGGTCTGCCACATTCAGATCCGTATGTACTTTGCAAACTCTTATGTCTCCATCCTTGACCTTTTCACGAATGGAGTTGAAGCGTCTCTTGATGTGTTTGGTTCTCTCACGAAACCTGGATTCCTTCGCTAAGGCAATTGCTCCAGTGTTGTCACAAAAGATTGCCATTGGACCCGATGCACTGGTTATTACACCCAGATCGGACATGAACTCCTTCATCCAGACTCCTTCATGCGCTGCTTCAGAAGCAGCTATGTACTCTGCTTCACACGTAGATCCCACCACGACGCTCTGCTTGGAACTGCACCAACTGACAGCTCCACCATTCAATATAAATACGTATCCGGTTTGTGAATTAGAGTCATCCAGATCTATGTCGAAGCTAGCATCGACGTAACCCTTTACAACGAGCTCTTCGTCACCTTCATAAACGAGAAACATATCCTTGGTCCTTTTCAGGTACTTCAGGATATTCTTGACCGTTGTCCAGTGATCCACTCCTGGATTACTTTGGTACCTCCCTGCCAAACTTATGGCAAGGCACACATCGGGTCTGGTACACGGCATGGCATACATAATAGTGTTGGGGAACGTAGTAATTTCAAAAAAATTCCTACGCACACGCAAGATGATGGTGATGCATAGCAACGAGAGGGGAGAGTGTTGTCCACGTACCCTCGTAGACCGAAAGCGGAAGCATTATCACAATGCGGTTGATGTAGTCGTACGTCTTCACGATCCAACCGATCAAGTACCGAACGCACGGCACCTCCGAGTTCAGCACACGTTCAGCTCGATGACGTCCCTCGAACTCCGATCCAGCCGAGCTTTGAGGGAGAGTTCTGTCAGCACGACGGCATGGTGATGATGATGATGTTCTACCAACGCAGGGCTTCGCCTAAGCACCGCTACAATATTATCGAGGTGGACTATGGTGGGGGGGGGGCACCGCACACGGCTAAGAGATCCAAGGGATCAATTGTTGTGTCTAGAGGTGCCCCCGTGCCCCCGTATATAAAGAAGGGAGGGAGAGGTCGGGCCTAGAGGGGGCGCGCCAAGTGTGGGGAGTCCTACTAGGACTCCCAAGTCCTAGTAGGATTCCCCTTTCCTTTCCGGAGTAGGAGAGAAGGAAAGAGGGGAAGAGGGAGAAGGAAAAGGGGGTGCACCCCTTGTCCAATTCGGACCAGAGGGGGGGCGCGCGCCTCCTTCCTTTTGGCCTCTCTCCTCTATTCCAGTATGGCCCAATAAGGCCCATATACTCCCCGGTGAATTCCCGTAACTCTCTGGTACTCCGAAAAATACCCGAATCACTCGGAACCTTTCCGAAGTCCGAATATAGTCGTCCAATATATCGATCTTTACGTCTCGACCATTTCGAGACTCCTCATCATGTCCCCGATCTCATCCGGGCCTCCGAACTACCTTCGGTACATTAAAACACATAAACTCATAATATAACCGTCATCGAACTTTAAGCGTGCGGACCCTACGGGTTCGAGAACTATGTAGACATGACCGAGACACATCTCCGGTCAATAACCAATAGCGGAACCTGGATGCTCATATTGGATCCTACATATTCTACGAAGATCTTTATCGGTCAAACCGCATAACAACATACGTTGTTCCCTTTGTCATCGGTATGTTATTTGCCCGAGATTCGATCGTTGGTATCTCAATACCTAGTTCAATGTCGTTACCGGAAAGTCTCTTTACTCGTTCTGTAATACATCATCCTGTAACTAACTCATTAGTTACAATGCTTGCAAGGCTTATAGTGATGTGCATTATCGAGTGGGCCCAGAGATACCTCTCCGACAATCAGAGTCACAAATCCTAATCTCGAAATACACCAACTCAACAAGTACCTTCGGAGACACCTGTAGAGCACCTTTATAATCACCCAGTTACGTTGTGACGTTTGGTAGCACACAAAGTGTTCCTCCGGTAAACGGGAGTTGCATAATCTCATAGTTATAGGAACATATATAAGTCATGAAGAAAGCAATAGCAACATACTAAACGATCAAGTAATTGTTGGGGAACGTTGCAGAAAATTAAAATTTTTCCTACGGTTTCACCAAGATCCATCTATGAGTTCATCTAAGCAACGAGTAATGGGAGAGAGTTTGCATCTACATACCACTTGTAGATCGCGTGCGGAAGCTTGCAAGGTGATGATGGAGTCGTACTCGACGTGATTCAGATCACCGATGTCCAAGTGCTGAACGGACAGCACCTCCGCGTTCAACACACGTACGGGACGGGAGACGTCTCCTCCTTCTTGATCCAGCAAGAGGGAAGGAGAGGTTGATGATGATCCAAAGACCTGACGGCGTGGTGGTGGATCAGCAGATTCTCGGCAGGCTTCGCCAAGCGACTACGGGGAGGAGGACGAGGTGTAGCAGAGGAGGAGGCGCCAAGCACAAGGGTACAATAGCCCCCTCCCTTCCCCCTTTATATAGGCCTCCGGGGCTGCCCCTGAGATCCAATCTCCAAGGGGTGGCGGCCAGGGGTGGAGTGCCCCCAAGCCAAGTGGGCGCCCACCCCTAGGGTTTCAACCCTAGGCGCGGGGTGGGCCTGGGGCGCACCAGCCCACTATGGGCTGGTTCCTCCCACTTCAGCCCATGGGGCCCTCCGGATGGGTGGCCCCATCCGGTGGACCCGGGACCCTTCCGGTGGTCCCAGACATTACCGAGACCCCAAACTTTCCCGATGGCGAAATACCACTTCCTATATATTATTCTTTACCTCCGGACCATTCCGAAACTCCTCGTGACGTCCGGATCTCATCCGGACTCGAACAACATTCGGTATGCTGCATACTCATATTCATACAACCCTAGCGTCACCGAACCTTAAGTGTGTAGACCCTACGGGTTCGGAAGACACGCAGACATGACCGAGACGACTCTCGGGCAATAACCAACAGCGGGATCTGGATACCCATGTTGGCTCCCACATGCTCCTCGATGATTTCATCGGTTGAACCACGATGTCGAGGATTCGATCAAAAACCATGTATACAATTCCCTTTGTCAATCGGTACGTTACTTGCCCGAGATTCGATCGTCGGTATCCCAATACCTTGTTCAGTCTCGTTACCGGCAAGTCACTTTACTCGCATCGTAATGCATGATCCGTGGCCAACACCTTGGTCACCTTGAGCTCATTATGATGATGCATTACCGAGTGGGCCCAGAGATACCTCTCCGTCATACGGAGTGACAAATCCCAGCCTCGATCCGTGTCAACCCAACAGATACTTTCGGAGATACCGTAATGCACCTTTATAGTCACCCGATTCGTTGTGGCGTTTGATACACCCAAGGCACTCTGCGGTATCCGGAGTTACACGATCTCATGGTCGAAGGAAGAGATACTTGACATTGGTAAAGCTCTAGCAAACGAACTACGATCTTTGTGCTATGCTTAGGATTGGGTCTTGTCCATCACATCATTCTCCTAATGATGTGATCCCGTTATCAACGACATCCAATGTCCATAGTCAGGAAACCATGACTATCTGTTGATCACAACGAGCTAGTCAACTAGAGGCTCACTAGGGACATATTGTGGTCTATGTGTTCACACGTGTATTACGATTTCCGGATAATACAATTATAGCATGAACAAAAACCAATTATCATGAACAATGAAATATAATAATACTTATGTTATTGCCTCTAGGGCATATTTCCAACAGTCTCCCACTTGCACTAGAGTCACTAATCTAGTTACATTGTGATGAATCGAACACCCATAGAGTTCTGGTGTTGATCATGTTTTGCACGCGAGAGAGGTTTAGTCAACGGATCTGCGACATTCAGATCCGTGTGCACTTTGCAAATCTCTATGTCCCCATCTTGAACATTTTCACGAATGGAGTTGAAACGGCGCTTGATGTGCTGGTCTTCTTGTGAAACCAGGCTCCTTGGCAAGGGCAATAGCTCCAAGTTGTCACGAAGAGTTTGATCGGCCCCGACGCATTGGGTATGACTCCTAGGTCGGTGATGAACTCCTTCACCCAAATCGCTTCATCGCCGCCTCCGAGGCTGCCATGTACTCCACTTCACACGTAGATCCCGCCACGACGCTCGCTTGCGGTACCGCACTACTTCTCGCTCCACCATTCAACATATACATGTATCCGGTTTGAGACTTAGAGTCATCCAGATCTGCATCGACGTAACCCTTTACGACGAGCTCTTCGTCTCCTCCATAAGCGAAAAACATGTCCTTTGTCCTTTCGTGTACTTCAGATATTCTTGACCGCTGTCCGGTGTTCCTTGCGGGATTACTTTGGTATCTTGCTACCAAACTTACGGCAAGGTTTACATCGGTCCGTACACAAGATGGCATACATAATAGATCCTATGGCTGAAGCATAGGGATGACACTCATCTCTTCTTTATCTTTTGCCGTGGTCGGGATGGTAGTGAGCTCAATCTCACACCTTGTAACATAGGCAAGAACCCTTTCTTGGACTGATCCATTTTGAACCTCTTCAAAATCTTATCAAGGTATGTGCTTTGTGAAAGACCTATGAGGCGCCTCGATCTATCTCTATAGATCTTGATGCCTAATATATAAGCAGCTTCTCCAAGGTCCTTCATTGAAAAACACTTATTCAAGTAGGCCTTAATGTTGTCGAAAGTTTTGTATCATTTCCCATCAAGAGTATGTCATCTACATATAATAGGAGAAATGCTACAGAGCTCCCACTCACTTTCTTGTAAACGCAGCTTCTCCATAAGTCTCAAGATAAACTAAACGCTTTGATCATCTCATCAAAGCGAATGTTCCAACTCCGAGATGCTTGCACCACCATAAATGGATTCTTTGGAGCTTGCATACTTTGTTAGCGTTCTTAGGATCGACAAAACCTTCCGGCTGCATCATATACAGCTCTTCCTTAAGATGTCCGTTAAGGAATGCCGTTTTGACGTCCATCTGCCATATCTCATAATCATAGTATGCGACAATTGCTAACATGATTCAGACGGACTTCAGCTTCGCTATGGGAGAGAATGTCTCGTCGTAGTCAATCCCTTGAACTTGTCGATAACCCTTAGTGACAAGTCGAGCCTTATAAATGGTAACATTACCATACGCATCCGTCTTCTTCTTAAAAATCCATTTGTTTTCTATCGCTCGCCGATCATCGGGCAAGTCTGTCAAAGTCCATACTTTGTTTTCATACATGGATTTGAAGGAAATATGCCCTAGAGGCAATAATAAAGTTATTATTTATTTCCTTATTTCATGATAAATGTTTATTATTCATGCTAGAATTGTATTAACCGGAAACATAATACATGTGTGAATATATAGACAAACAGAATGTCACTAGTATGCCTCTACTTGACTAGCTTGTTAATCAAAGATGGTTATGTTTCCTAACCATGAACAAGGAGTTGTTATTTGATTAACAAGGTCACATCATTAGTTGAATGATCTGATTGACATGACCCATTCCATTAGCTTAGCACACGATCGTTTAGTATGTTGCTACCGCTTTTATCCATGACTTATACATGTTCCTATAACTATGAGATTATGCAACTCCGTTTACGGAGGAACACTTTGGGTACTACCAAACGTCACAACGTAATCGGGTGATTATAAAGGAGTACTACAGGTGTCTCCAAAGGCGATGTTGGGTTGGCGTATTTGAGATTAGGATTTGTCACTCCGAATGTCGGAGAGGTATCTCTGGGCCCTCTCGGTAATGCACATCACTTAAGCCTTGCAAGCATTGCAACTAATGAGTTAGTTGCGAGATGATGTATTACAGAACGAGTAAAGAGACTTGCCGATAACGAGATTGAACTAGGTATTGGATACCGACGATCGAATCTCGGGCAAGTAACATACCGATGACAAAGGGAACAACGTATGTTGTTATGCGGTCTGACCGATAAAGATCTTCGTAGAATATGTAGGAACCAATATGGGCATCCAGGTCCCGCTATTGGTTATTGACCGGAGACGTGTCTCGGTCATGTCTACATTGTTCTCGAACCGTAGGGTCCGCACGCTTAAGGTTTCGATGACAGTTATATTATGAGTTTATGAGTTTTGATGTACCGAAGGAGTTCGGAGTCCCGGATGAGATCGGGGACATGACGAGGAGTCTCGAAATGGTCGAGACGTAAAGATCGATATATTGGACGACTATATTCGAGTTCGGAAAGGTTCCGAGTCATTCGGTAATTATCGAGTACCGGAGAGTTACGGAATTCGCCGGGAGAAGTATTGGGCCTTATGGGCCATACGGGAAAGAGAGAGGGCTGCCCTAGGCAGGCAGCGCCCCTTGCCCTAGTCCGAATTGGGCTAGGGGAGGCCGCACCCCTCCTTCCTTTCCTTCTCTCTTCCCTTCCTAGTCTCCTACTCCTAATACATGGAAGGATCCCTAGTTGGACTAGGAAAGGGGAATCCTACTCCCGGTGGGAGTAGGACTCCCTATGGCGCCTCCTCCTAGGCCGGCCTCCTCCTCCCTCCCTCCTTTATATACGGGGCCAAGGGGCACCCCATGGACACACAAGTTTGATCTACGGATCGTTCCTTAGCCGTGTGCGGTGCCCCCTCCACCATATTCCACCTCGGTTATACTGTCATGAAAGCTTAGGCGGCCATGCCATGCGTGAAACATCAAGATCGTCACCACGCCGTCGTCGACGGAACTCTCCCTCGACACTCGGCTGGATCGGAGTACGAGGGACGCCATCGAGCTGTACGTGTGTCAAGAACTCGGGCGCCGAAGTAACGGCGCCGGATCGGTCGGATCGCGAGGAGAACGTCGACTACTTCCTCTACGTTGTGATCGCTTCGCTTGGGTCTACAAGGGTATGTGGACAACACTCTCCCTCTCGTTGCTATTCATCACCATGATCTTGCGTGTGCGTAGGAAAATTTTTGAAATTACTACGTTCCCCAACAAAGGTATCGAGCCTAGGTTTTATGGTTTGATGTTTTGCACGAGTAGAACACAAGTGAGTTGTGGGCGATACAAGTCATACTACCTACCAAAGATGTCATACTTTGGTTCAGCGGTATTGTGAGATGAAGCGGCCGGACCGACATTACGCGTGCGCTTACGCGAGACTGGTTTCACCGCTATGAGCGATCGTTGCTTAAAGGTGACCGGCGGGTGTCTGTCTCTCTCACTTTAGTTGAACTGAGTGTGGCTACGCCGGTCCTTGAGAAGGTTAAACGAGTCTATTTGACGAAGTATCGCTGTGGTTTTGATGCGTGGGTGAGACTGGTTCTTGCTTAAGCCCGTAGCAGCCACGTAAAATTTGCAACAACAAAGTAGAGGACGCCTAACTTGTTTTTGCAGGCATGTTGTGATGTGATATGGTCAAGACGTGATGCTATATTTTATTGTATGAGATGATCATGTTTTGTAACCGGTTATCGGCAATCGGCAGGAGCCATATAGTTGTCGCTTATTGTATGCAATGCAATCGCTCTGTAATGCTTTACTTTATCACTAAGCGGTAGAGATAGTCGAGAAGCATAAGATTGGCGAGACGACAACGATGCTAAGATGGAGATCAAGGTGTCGCGCCCGGTGATTTATGGTGATCATGGTGGTGCAGTAAGATGGAGATCATGAAGCACAAGATGATGATGACCATATCATATCATTTATATTGATTTGCATGTGATGTTTATCCTTTATGCATCTTATCTTGCTTTGATTGACGGTAGCATTATAAGATGATCTCTCACTAAATTATCAAGAAGTGTTCTCCCGAGTATGCACCGCTGCCAAAGTTCGTCGTGCCCGCACACCACGTGATGATCGGGTGTGATAAGCTCTCGTCCATCTACAACGGGTGCAAGCCAGTTTTGCACACGCAGAATACTCGGGTTATACTTGATGAGCCTAGCATATGCAGATATGGCCTCGAACACGGAGACCGAAAGGTCGAAAGTGAATCATATAGTAGATATGATCAACATAAGATGTTCACCATTGAAAACTACTCCATCTCACGTGATGATCGGTTATGGTTTAGTTGATTTGGGTCACGTGATCACTTAGATGACTAGAGAGATGTCTATCTAAGTGGGAGTTCTTAAGTAATATGATTAATTGAACTTAAATTTATCATGAACTTAGTCTGGTAGTATTTTGCAAATTATGTTGTAAGATCAATAGCTTGCGTTGTTGCTTTCATATGTTTATTTTGATATGTTCCTAGAGAAAATTGTGTTGAAAAATGTTAGTAGCAATGATGCGGATTTGATCCGTGATCCGAGGTTTATCCTCATTGCTGCATGTAAGAATTATGTCCTTAATGCACCGCTAGGTGATGACCTATTGCAGAGAGCGTATGCGACGTTATGAACGTTTGGCTAGCTCAATATGATGACTACTTGATAGTTTTGTGCACCATGCTTTATGGCTTAGAATCGGGACTTCAAAGATGTTTTGAACATCATGGACCATATGAGATGTTCCAGAATTGAAGTTAAATATTTCAAGCAAATACCGAGTTGAGAGATATGAAGTCTCCAACAAGTTCTATAGCTAAAAGATGGAGGAGAATCGCTCAACTAGTGAGCATGTGCTCGATTGTGCAGGTACTTCAATCGCTTGAATCAAGTGGGAGTTAATCTTCCGATAAGATAGTGATTGACAAATTCTCTAGTCACCATCACCAAGTTAGTAGAACTTCGTGATGAACTATAGTATGCAAGGGATGACGAAAATGATTCCCGAGCTCTTCGTGATGTTGAAATCGACGAAGGTAGAAATCAAGAAAGAGCATCAAGTGTTGATGGTTGACAAGATCACTAGTTTCAAGAAAAGGGCAAAGGGAAAGAAAGGGAACTTCAAGTAGATTGACAAGCAAGTTGTCACTCCCACGAAGAAGCCCAAAGCTGAACCAAAGCCTGAAACCGAAAGTGCTTACATTGCAAAGGAAATGGTCACCGAAGCGGAAGTGCCCTAAATATTTGGTGGATAAGAAGGATGGCAAAGTGAAAAGGGTATATTTGATATACAGGTGTTTTATGTGTGCTTTACTAGTGTTTATAGCAACCCCTCGGTATTTGGTACTGGTTCGGTTGCTAAGAGTAGTAACTCAAACGGAGTTGCGAATAAAATGAAACTAGTTAAGGGTGAAGTGACGATGTGTGTTGAAAGTAGTTTCAAGATTGATATGATCATCATCGCACACTCCCTATACTTTCGGGATTAGTGTTGAACCTAAATAAATGTTATTTGGTGTTTACGTTGAGCATGAATATGATTTGATCGTGTTTATTGCAATACGCTTATTCATTTAAGTAAGAGAATAAACTGTTGTTCTGCTTACATGAATAAAACCTTATATGGTTACACACCCAATGAAAATGGTTCATTGGATCTCGATCGTAGTGATACACATATTCATAATATTGAAACCAAAAAATACAAAGTTAATAATGATAGTGCAACTTATTTGTGGCACTCGCCATTTAGGTCATATTGGTGTAAAGCGCATGAAGAAACTCCATGCCGATGGGATTTTGGAATCACTTGATTATGAATCACTTGATGCTTGGAACCGTGCCTTTTGGGCAAGATGACTAAAACTCCGCTTCTCGGAACAATGGAACAAGCTACCGACTTATTGGAAATAATACATACCGATGTATGCGATCCAATGAGTGTTGATGCTCGTGGCAAGTATCGTTATTTTCTGACCTTCACAAGATGATTTGAGCAGATATGGGTATATCTACTTGATGAAACATAAGTCTGAAATAGCTGAAAGGTTCAAAGAATTTCAGAGTGAAGTGGAAAAATCATCGTAACAAGAAAATAAAGTTTCTGTGATCTGATCACGGAGATGAATATTTGAGTTACGAGTTTGGTCTTCAATTAAAACAATGTGGAATAGTTTCACAGCTCACGCCACCTGGAACACCACAATGTTATGGTGTGTCCAAACATTGTAACCGCACTTTATTGGATATAGTGCAATCTATAATGTTTCTTACCGATTTACCAATATCGCTTTTGGGATCATGCATTAGAGACAAACTGCATTCACGTTAAATAGGGCACCATCTAAATCCGTTGAGACGACACTATATGAACGTGGTTTAGCAAGAAACCAAAGTTGTCGTTTCTTAATGTTTGGGGCTGCGATGCTTATGTGAAAAGTTTCATCCCGATAAGCTCGAACCCAAATCGAGAAGTACGCCTTCATAGAATACCCAAAGGAAATTGTTGGGTACACCTTCTATCACAGATCCGAAGGCAAGATATTCGTTGCTTAAGATGGATCCTTTCTAGAGAAGGAGTTTCTCTCGAAAGAAGTGAGTGGGAGGAAAGTGGAACTTGATGAGGTAATAGTACCTTCTCCCTTACTTGAAAGTAGTTCGTCGCAGAAACCAGTTTCTGAGACATCTATACCAAGTAGTGAGGAAGTTGATGATGTTGATCATGAAACTTCAGATCAAGTTACTACTGAAACCTCGTAGATCAACCAGAGTAAGATCCGCACTGAATGGTACGGTAATCCTGTTCGGAAATCATGCTACTAGATCATGATGAACCTACGAACTATGAAGAAGCGATGGTGAGCCCAGATTCCATAAAATGGCTTGAGGCCATAAAATCGAGATGGGATCCATATATGAGAACAAAGTATGGACTTTGGTTGACTTGCCGATGATCGGCAAGCCATTAAGATTAAATGGATTTTCAAGAGGAAGACGGACGCTGATAGTAGTGTTACTATCTACAAAGCTAGAATTGTCGCAAAAGGGGTTTTTCGACAAGTTCAAGATGTTGACTACAATGAGATTTTCTCAACTGTAGGGATGCTTAAAGTCTGTCCGAATCATGTTAGCAATTGCCACAATTTATGAAATTTGGCAAATGGATGTAAAAACTGCATTCCTGAATGGTTTTACGGAGGAAGAGTTGTATATGATGCAACCGAAGTTTTTTTTCGATCCAAAGGAGCTAACAAAGTGTGCAAGCTCCAAATGATCCATCTATGGACTGGTGCAAGCATCTCGGAGTTGGAATACACGCTTTGATAAGTGGATCAAAGCATATAGTTTTATACAGACTTGCGGTGAAGCCTCAGATTTACAAGAAAGTGAGTGGAGCACTACTGAGATTTCGATAAGCATATGTATGACATAATGTGGATCGAAATAATGTAGAATTATTCGTAAAGCACAAAGGAGTGTTTGAAAGAAGTTTTTCAAAGAAAGACCTCGGTGAAGCTGCTTGCATATTGAGCATTAAGATCTATAGAGATAGATCAAGACGCTTGATAAGTTTTTTAATGAGTACATACCTTGACAAGATTTTGAAGTAGTTCAAAATGGAACAGATCAAAGAAGGAGTTCTTGCCTATGTTGCAAGGTGTGAAATTGAGTAAGACTCAAAACCCGACCACGGCGTAAGATGGAAAGAGAATGAAAGTCATTCCTATGCCTTGGCCATAGGTTCTATAAAGTATGTCATGCTGTGTACCAGATCTATTGTATACCCTGCACCGAGTTTGACAAGGAGTACAATAGTGATCTAGGAGTAGATCATCGGACAATGGTCAAAATTATCCTTAGTGGAATAAGGATATGTTTCTCGATTATGGAAGTGACAAAAGGTTCGTCGTAAAGGGTTACGCCGATGCAAGTTTTGACACCGATCCGATGACTCTAAGTCTCGATCTAGATACATATTGAAAGTGGGAGCAATTAGCTAGGGTAGCTTCGCGAGCATTGTAGACATAGAAAAATTGCAAAATACATAACGGATCTGAATGTGAAAGACCCGTTGACTAAGACTCTCTCACAAGCAAAACATGATCACACCTTAGTACTCTTTGGGTGTTAATCACATAGCGATGTGAACTAGATTATGAATCTAGTAAACCCTTTGGGTGTTGGTCACATGACGATGTGAACTATGGGTGTTAATCACATGATGATGTGAACTATCGATGTTAATCACATGGTGATGTGATCTAGATTATTGACTCTAGTGCAAGTGGGAGATGAAGGAAATATGCCCTAGAGGCAATAATAAAGTTATTATTTATTTCCTTATTTCATGATAAATGTTTATTATTCATGCTAGAATTGTATTAACCGAAACATAATACATGTGTGAATATATAGACAAACAGAATGTCACTAGTATGCCTCTACTTGACTAGCTTGTTAATCAAAGATGGTTATGTTTCCTAACCATGAACAAGGAGTTGTTATTTGATTAACAAGGTCACATCATTAGTTGAATGATCTGATTGACATGACCCATTCCATTAGCTTAGCACACGATCGCTTAGTATGTTGCTACTTGCTTTTATCCATGACTTATACATGTTCCTATAACTATGAGATTATGCAACTCCGTTTACGGAGGAACACTTTGGTACTACCAAACGTCACAACGAATCGGGTGATTATAAAGGAGTACTACAGTGTCTCCAAAGGCGATGTTGGGTTGGCGTATTCGAGATTAGGATTTGTCACTCCGAATGTCGGAGAGGTATCTCTGGCCCTCTCGGTAATGCACATCACTTAAGCCTTGCAAGCATTGCAACTAATGAGTTAGTTGCGAGATGATGTATTACGGAACGAGTAAAGAGACTTGCGGTAACGAGATTGAACTAGGTATTGGATACCGACGATCGAATCTCGGGCAAGTAACATACCGATGACAAAGGAACAACGTATGTTGTTATGCGGTCCGACCGATAAAGATCTTCGTAGAATATGTAGGAACCAATATGGGCATCCAGGTCCCGCTATTGGTTATTGACCGGAGACGTGTCTCGGTCATGTCTACATTGTTCTCGAACCGTAGGGTCCGCACGCTTAAGGTTTCGATGACATTTATATTATGAGTTTATGAGTTTTGATGTACCGAAGGAGTTTGGAGTCCCGGATGAGATCGGGGACATGACGAGGAGTCTCGAAATGGTCGAGACGTAAAGATCGATATATTGGACGACTATATTCGGAGTTCGGAAAGGTTCCGAGTCATTCGGGTAATTATCGGAGTACCGGAGAGTTACGGGAATTCGCCGGGGAGAAGTATTGGGCCTTATGGGCCATACGGGAAAGAGAGAGGGGCTGCCCTAGGCAGGCAGCGCCCCTTGCCCTAGTCCGAATTGGGCTGGGAGGGCCGCACCCTCCTTCCTTTCCTTCTCTCTTCCCTTCCTAGTCTCCTACTCCTAATACATGGAAGGATCCCTAGTTGGACTAGGAAGGGGAATCCTACTCCCGTGGGAGTAGGACTCCCTATGGCGCGCCTCCTCCTAGGCCGGCCTCCTCCTCCCTCCCTCCTTTATATCTGGGGGCAGGGGCACCCCATGGACACACAAGTTTGATCTACGGATCGTTCCTTAGCCGTGTCGCGGTGCCCCTCCACCATATTCCACCTCGGTTATACCGTCACAAGCTTAGCGGCCATGCGCCGTGAAACATCAAGATCGTCACCACGCCGTCGTCTTCGACGAACTCTCCCTCGACACTCGGCTGGATCGAGTACGAGGGACGCCATCGAGCTGTACGTGTGTCAAGAACTCGGGCGCCGAGTAACGGCGCCGGATCGGTCGGATCGCGAGGAGAACGTCGACTACTTCCTCTACGCCAGATCGCTTCCGCCGGGTCTACAAGGGTATGTGGACAACACTCTCCCCTCTCGTTGCTATTCATCACCATGATCTTGCGTGTGCGTAGGAAATTTTTTGAAATTACTACGTTCCCCAACAGGATTCTATCTCAAATTTCATGGCTTCAAGCCGTTTGTTGGAATCTGGGCCCGCCATCGCTTCTTCATAGTTCGAAGGTTCACCGTTGTCTAACAACATGATTTCCAGGACAGGGTTGCCGTACCACTCTGGTGCGGAACGTGTCCTTGTGGACCTCTGATGTTCAAGAGCAACTTGATCCGAAGTACCTTGATCATCATCATTGGTTTCCTCTTGATTGGTGTGGGCATCACAGAACATTTCATGAGTTGCACCACTTTCCCGCTCGAGAGGTAGTACTTCATCGAAGTTCTACTTTCCTCCCACTTACCTCTTTCGAGAGAAACTCTTTTCCGTAAAGCATCCGTTCTTGGCAACAAAGATCTTGCCTTCGGATCTTAAGTAGAAGGTATACCCGATAGTTTCCTTAGGGTATCCTATGAATACACATTTTCCGACTTGGGTTCGAGCTTTTCAGTTGAAGTTTCTTGACATAAGCATCGCATCCCCAAACTTTTAGAAACGACAGCTTAGGTTTCTTCCCAAACCATAATTCATACGGTGTCATCTCAACGGATTTAGACGGTGCCCTATTTAAAGTGAATGTAGCTGTCTCTAGAGCGTATCCACAAAATGATAGCGGTAAATCGGTAAGAGACATCATAGACCGCACCATATCCAATAGAGTGCGATTACGATGTTCGGACACACCGTTTCGCTGAGGTGTTCCAGGCGGCGTGAGTTGTGAAACGATTCCACATTTCCTTAAGTGTGTACCAAATTCGTGACTTAAGTATTCTCCTCCACGATCTGATCGTAGGAACTTTATCTTTCGGTCACGTTGATTCTCCACCTCATTCTGAAATTCCTTGAACTTTTCAAAGGTCTCAGACTTGTGTTTCATTTAGTAGACATACCCATATCTACTTAAGTCATCAGTGAGAGTGAGAACATAACGATATCCTCCGCGAGCCTCAACGCTCATTGGACCGCACACATCGGTATGTATGATTTCCGACAAGTTGGTTGCTCGCTCCATTGTTCCGGAGAACGGAGTCTTGGTCATTTTGCCCATGAGGCATGGTTCGCATGTGTCAAACGATTCATAATCAAGAGACTCTAAAAGTCCATCAGCATGGAGCTTCTTCATGCGCTTGACACCAATGTGACCAAGGCGGCAGCGCCACAAGTATGTGGGACTATCGTTATCAACTTTACATCTTTTGGCATCCACACTATGAACATGTGTAATATTACGCTCGAGATTCATTAAGAATAAACCATTGACCATCGGAGCATGACCATAAAACATATCTCTCATATAAATCGAACAACCATTATTCTCAGACTTAAATGAGTAGCCATCTCAGATTAAACGAGATCCGATACAATGTTCATGCTCAAACTTGGCACTAAATAACAATTATTAAGGTTCAAAACTAATCCCGTGGGTAAATGTAGAGGCAGCGTGCGACGGCGATCACATCGACTGAACCATTCCCGACGCCGCGCCGTCACCTCGTCCTTCGCCAGATCTTCATTTATTCCGCAGCTCTGCTGTGAGTTACAAATATGAGCAACGGCACCGTATCAAATACCGGGGAGTTACTACGAGTTACGTAAGGTACACATCAATTACATGTATATCAAATATACCTTTAGTGTTGCGGCCTTCTTATCCGCTAAGTATTTGGGGCAGTTCCGCTTCGAAGGACCCTTCCCTTGCAATAAAAGCACTCAGCCTCGTGCTTGGGTCCATTCTTTGACTTCTTCCCAAAGAATCGGCTTACGGGCACGGCAACATCTTTGCCGTCCTTCTTGAAGTTCTTCTTCCCTTGCCCTTCTTGAACTTAGTGGTCTTATTGACCATCAACACTTGATGTTCTTTCTTCATTTCAGCCTTTGCTTGACTTCAAAGATCGAGAACACTTCAGAATGGTCTTCACCATCCCCGCATGTTGTAGTTCATCACAAAGCTCTTGTAGCTTGGTGGGAGCAATCGGAGGATTCACAATGACCGCCTCATCTCGGGAGGTTAATGTTTAGCTGGGTCATACGGTTGTAAACCTGCACATCTTCGTGATGTGCTCACCGACGTAACTGTTTTCCTCCATCTTACAATCTGTAGAACTTGTCGGAGACATCATATCTCTCGACCGGGCATGAGCTTGGAAAACTAGTTTCAGCTCTTCAACATCTCATATGCTCCGTGATGCTCAAAACGCTTTTGGAGCCCCGGTTCTAAGTGTAAAGCATGACGACTTGAACGAGGGAGTAATCATCAAGACGAGTCCGCCAAACGCTCAAATCGTCTTGCGGTCTTTGGGAGAACAGTGGGTCACCTAACGGTGCTTCTAGGACATATTGTTTCTTGGCAGCTATGAGGATGATCCTCAGGTTCTGGACCCAGTCCATATAGTTGCTGCCATCATCTTTCAGCTTGGTTTTCTCTAGGAACACGTTGAAGTTCATGTTGACATGAGCGTTGGCCATTTGATCTACAAGACATATTTGCAAAGGTTTTAGACTAAGTTCATGATAATAAAGTTCTAATCAAATTATGAACTCCCACTTAGATTAGACATCCCTCTAGTCATCTAAGTGTTACACGATCCGAGTCGACTAGCCCGTGTCCGATCATCACGTGAGACGGACTAGTCATCGTCGGTGAACATCTTCATGTTGACCGTATCTTCCATACGACTCGTGTTCGACCTTTCGGTCTCCGTGTTCCGAGGCCATGTCTGTACATGCTAGGCTCGTCAAGTTAACCCTAAGTGTTTTCGCTGTGTAAAACTGTCTTACACCCGTTGTATGTGAACGTAAGAATCCATCACACCCGATCATCACGTGGTGCATAGAAGCGACATAACTGTAGCAACGGTGCACAGTTAGGGGAGAACACTTCTTGAAATTGTTTTAAGGGATCATCTTATTTACTACCGTCGTCCTAAGTAAACAAGATGCATAAACATAATAAACATCACATGCAATTATATAGTTGTGACATTATATGGCCAATATCATATAGCTCCATTGATCTCCATCTTCGGGGCTCCATGATCATCTTGTCACCGGCTTGACACCATGATCTCCATCATCATGATCTCCATCGTCGTGTCTTCATGAAGTTGTCACGCCAACGACTACTTCTACTTCTATGGCTAACGCGTTTAGCAATAAAGTAAAGTAGTTTACATGGTGTTCTTCAATGACACGCAGGTCATACAAAAAATAAAGACAACTCCTATGGCTCCTGCTGGTTGTCATACTCATCGACATGCAAGTCGTGAATCCTATTACAAGAACATGATCTCATACATCACAATTCATCATTCATCACAACTTCTGGCCATATCACATCACATGATCAATCGCTGCAAAAACAAGTTAGACGTCTTCTAATTGTTGTTGCATCTTTTACGTGGCTGCAATTGGGTTCTAGCAAGAACGCTTTTCTTACCTCTGAATAACCATAACGTGATTTTGTCAACTTCTATTTACCCTTCATAAGGGCCCTGTTCATCGAATCCGCCCAACTAAAGTGGGAGAGACAGACACCCGCCACCACCTTATGCAACCAAGTGCATGTCGATCGGTGGAACCGGTCTCACGTAAGCGCACGTAAGGTTGGTCCGGCCGCTTCATCCCACAATACCGTTGAAGCAAGAAAATACTAGAAGAGGCAAGTAAGTTGACAAGATCCACGCCCACAACAAAATTGTGTTCTACTCGTGCATTAGAGAACTACACATAGACCTAGCTCATGATGCCACTGTTGGGGAACGTTGCAGAAAATTAAAATTTTTCCTACGGTTTCACCAAGATCCATCTATGAGTTCATCTAAGCAACGAGTAATGAGAGAGAGTTTGCATCTACATACCACTTGTAGATCGCGTGCGGAAGCTTGCAAGGTGATGATGGAGTCGTACTCGACGTGATTCAGATCATCGATGTCCAAGTGCTGAACGGACAGCACCTCCGCGCTCAACACACGTGCGGGACGGGAGACGCCTCCTCCTTCTTGATCCAGCAAGGGGAAGGAGAGGTTGATGATGATCCAAAGAAGACGACGGCGTGGTGGTGGATGCAGCGAGCCTCAGCAGGCTTCGCCAAGCGACTACGGGAGGAGGACGAGGTGTAGCAGAGGGAGGGAGGCGCCAAGCACAAGGGTACATCAGCCCCCTCCCTCCCCCCCTTTATATAGGCCTCCAGGGGGGGCGGCGGCCCTTGGAGATCCAATCTCCAGGGGGGGCGGCGGCCAAGGGGGTGGAGTGCCCCCCAAGCCAATTGGGGCGCCCCCCCACCCCTAGGGTTTCAACCCTAGGCGCAGGGGGTGGGCCTAGGGGGGCGCACCAGCCCACTATGGGCTGGTTCCCCTCCCACTTCAGCCCATGGGGCCCTTCGGGATGGGTGGCCCCACCCGGTGGACCCCCGGGACCCTTCCGGTGGTCCCGGTACATTACCGGGAGACCCCGAAACTTTCCCGATGGCCGAAATACCACTTCCTATATATTATTCTTTACCTCCGGACCATTCCGAAACTCCTCGTGACGTCCGGGATCTCATCCGGGACTCCGAACAACATTCGGTATGCTGCATACTCATATTCATACAACCCTAGCATCACCGAACCTTAAGTGTGTAGACCCTACGGGTTCGGGAGACACGCAGACATGACCGAGATGACTCTCGGGCAATAACCAACAGCGGGATCTGGATACCCATGTTGGCTCCCACATGCTCCTCGATGATTTCATCGGTTGAACCACGATGTCGAGGATTCGATCAAAACCCTCAGATACAATTCCTTTGTCAATCGGTGCGTTACTTGCCCGAGACTCGATCGTCGGTATCCCAATACCTTGTTCAGTCTCGTTACATCGCAAGTCACTTTACTCGCATCAGTAATGCATGATCCCGTGGCAACACCTTGGTCACCTTGAGCTCATTATGATGATGCATTACCGAGTGGGCCCAGAGATACCTCTCCATCATACGGAGTGACAAATCCAGCCTCGATCCGTGTCAACCCAACAGATACTTTCGGAGATACCGTAATGCACCTTTATAGTCACCCGCCACGCCAGACGCTTTGATACACCCAAGGCACTCCTACGGTATCCGGAGTTACACGATCTCATGGTCGAAGGAAGAGATACTTGACATTGGTAAAGCTCTAGCAAACGAACTACACGATCTTTGTGCTATGCTTAGGATTGGGTCTTGTCCATCACATCATTCTCCTAATGATGTGATCCCGTTATCAACGACATCCAATGTCCATAGTCAGGAAACCATGACTATCTGTTGATCACAACGAGCTAGTCAACTAGAGGCTCACTAGGGACATATTGTGGTCTATGTGTTCACACGTGTATTACGATTTCCGGATAATACAGTTATAGCATGAACAAAAACCAATTATCATGAACAATGAAATATAATAATACTTTTATTATTGCCTCTAGGGCATATTTCCAACAGTAATAAGCTAACGGAATGGGTCAAGTCAATCACATCATTCTTCTAATGATGTGATCCCGTTAATCAAATAACAACTCATGTCTATGGTTAGGAAACTTAACCATCTTTGATTAACGAGCTAGTCAAGTAAAGGCATACTAGTGACACTATGTTTGTCTATGTATTCACACATGTATTATGTTTCTGGTTAATACAATTCTAGCATGAATAATAAACATTTATCATGAAATAAGGAAATAAATAATAACTTTATTATTGCCTCTAGGGCACATTTCCTTCAAATAGAACCTATGGCTGAGGCATAGGGAATGACTTTCATTCTCTCTCTATCTTCTGTCGTGGTTGGGCTTTTGAAAGGATCGATATAGTTGACTAGAGGGGGGTGAATAGGCAACTAACAATTTTTAGCTTTTCTTTACCAATTTCAACTTTGCATCAAAGTAGGTTGTCTAGATATGCAACTTGGTGGGCAACCTATATGATGCGATAACAATAAGCATACAAGCAAGCAAGAGATGCAAGACAATATAAGTTTGCACAAGTAAAGGTGAGAACCAAAAGGGGAACCGATGGAGACGAGGATGTGTTACCAAAGTTCCTTCCTTTTGAGGGGAAGTACGTCTCCGTTAGAGCGGTGTGGAGACACAATGCTCCCCAAGAAGCCACTAGGGCCACCGTATTCTCCTCACGCCCTCACACAATGTGAGATGCCGTGATTCCACTTGGTGCCCTTGGAGGCGACGACCAAACCTTTACAAACAAGGTTGGGGCAATCTCCACAACTTAATTGGAGGCTCCCAACGACACCACGAAGCTTCACCACAATGGACTATGGCTCCGCGGTGACCTCAACCGTCTAGGATGCTCAAACGCCCAAGAGTAACAAGATCCGCAAGGGATTAGTGGGGGGAATCAAATTTCTCTTGGTGAAAGTGTAGATTGGGGCCTTCTCAACCAATCCCGAGCAAATCAACAAGTTTGATTGGCTAGGGAGAGAGATCGGGCGAAAATGGAGCTTGGAGAAACAATGGAGCTTTTGGGGGAAGAGGTGAGTCAACTTTGGAGGAGAAGACCTCCTTTTATAGAGGGGGGAACAATCCAACCGTGACCCCCCCCCAAAACAGCCCCGCAGAGGGCGGTACTACCGCAGGGGACAACAATACTACCACTAGGCCCAGCGGTACTACCGCTCCTTGATGTCTACTACACAACCTTCTTATTGTAGACGTTGTTGGGCCTGCAAGTGCACAGGTTTGTAGGATAGTAGCAAATTTCCCTCAAGTGGATGACCTAAGGTTTATCAATCCGTAGGAGGCGTAGGATGAAGATGGTCTCTCTCAAACAACCCTGCAACCAAATAACAAAGAGTCTCTTGTGTCCCCAAGACACCCAATACAATGGTAAATTGTATAGGTGCACTAGTTCGGCGAAGAGATGGTGATACAAGTGCAAAATAGATAGTAGATAAAGGTTTTTGTAATTTGAAATAATAAAAACAACAAGGTAACTAAAGATAAAAGTGAGCGTAAACGGTATTGCAATGATAGGAAACAAGGCCTAGGGTTCATACTTTCACTAGTGCAAGTTCTCTCAACAATAATAACATAGATAGATCATATAACAATCCCTCAACATGCAACAAAGAGTCACTCCAAAGCCACTAATAGCGAAGAACAAACGAAGAGATTATGGTAGGGTACGAAACCACCTCAAAGCTATTCTTTCGGATCAATCTATAAAAGAGTTCGTATTAGAATAACACCTTAAGACACAAATCAACCAGAACCCTAATGTCACCTAGATACTCCATTGTCACCTCAAGTATCCATGGGTATGATTATATGATATGCATCACACAAGCTCAGATTCATCCAACCAACACAAAGTACTTCAAAGAGTGCCCCAAAGTTTCTACCGGAGAGTCAAGAACGTGTGCCAACCCCTATGCATAGGTTCATGGGCGGAACCCGCAAGTTGATCACCAAAACATACATAAAGTAGCACATGATATCCCATTGTCACCACAGATAAACACGGCAAGACATACATCAAGTGTTCTCATAAAAGACTTAATCCGATAAGATAACTTCAAAGGGGAAACTCAATTCATCACAAGAGAGTAGAGGGGGAGAAACATCATAAGATCCAACTACAATAGCAAAGCTCGGGATACATCACGATCGTGCCATAGAGGGAACACGAGAGAGAACACGAGAGAGAGAGAGAGAGAGAGAGAGATCAAACACATAGCTACTGGTACATACCCTCAGCCCCGAGGGTGAACTACTCCCTCCTCGTCATGGATAGCGCCGGGATGATGAAGATGGCCACCGGTGATGGGTTCCCCCTCCTGCAGGGTGCCGGAACGGATTCCCGAGAGGTTTTTGGTGGCTACAGAGGCTTGCGGCGGCGGAACTCCCTATCTATCTTGATTTTTGATGGTTTTAGGGTACGTAGGCATATATAGGCGAAAGAAGTCGGTCGGGAGGTGCTCGAGGGGCCCACAAGACAGGGGGGTGCACCCAGTAGGGGGGGGGGCGCCCTCCTATCTCATGGCCTCCTCGGGGATCTTCTGACATGAACTCCAAGTCTTCCGGATCATATTCTTCCAAAAAATCACGCTGCCGAAGGTTTCATTCCGTTTGGACTCCGTTTGATATTCCTTTTCCTTGAAATACTGAAACATGCAATAAAACAGCAATATGGGCTGGGCCTCCGGTTAATAGGTTAGTCCCAAAAGTAATATAAAAGTGTATAATAAAGCCCATAAACATCCAAAAAGGGTAATATAATAGCATGGAACAATAAAAAATGATAGATACGTTGGAGACGTATCAAGCATCCCCAAGCTTAATTCCTGCTCGTCCTCGAGTAGGTAAATGATAAAAACAGAATTTTTGATGTGGAATGCTACCTAGCATAATTCTCAATTTAATTTTCTTTATTGTGGCATGAATGTTCAGATCCAAATGATACAAAATAAAAGTTCATATTAACATGAAAATGGTGATACTTCAAGCATACTAATCAAGGTAATCATGTCTTCTCAAAATAACATGGCCAAAGAAAGTTATCCCTACAAAATCATATAGTCTGGCTGTTGCTCTATCTTCATCACACAAAGTATTTAATCATGCACAACCCCGATGACAAGCCAAACAATTGTTTCATACTTTAATAATCTCAAACTTTTTGAACTTTCACGCAATACATGAGCGTGAGCCATGGACATAGCACTATATGTGGAATAGATGGTGGTTGTGGAGAAGACAAAAAGGAGAAGATAGTCTCACATCAACTAGGCGTATCAACGGGCTATGGAGATGCCCATTAATAGATATCAATGTGAGTGAGTAGGGATTGCCATGCAATGGATGCACTAGAGCTATAAATATATGAAAGCTCAACAAAAGAAACTAAGTGGGTGTGCATCCAACTCGCTTGCTCACGAAGACCTAGGGCATTTTTGAGGAAGCCCATCATTGGAATATACAAGCCAAGTTCTATAATGAAAAATTCCCACTAGTATATGAAAGTGACAACATATGAGACTCTCTATCATGAAGATCATGGTGCTATTTTGAAGCACAAGTGTGGAAAAAGAGATAGTAGCATTGTCCCTTCTCTCTTTTTCTCTCATTTTATTGTTTTTCTTCTTCTTTCTTTTTTTTCTTTTTTCTTTGGCCTTTTTTTCTTTTGGCCTTTCTCTTTTTCTTTTTCTTTTTGTAAAGTCCGAAGTCTCATCCCGACTTGTGGGGGAATCATAATCTTCATCATCCTTTCTTTACTAGGACAATGCTCTAATAATGAAGATCGTCACACTTTTATGGATTTACAACTCAAAGCTAGAACAAGTTATGACTCTATATGAATGCTTCCGGCGGTGTACCGGGATATGCAATGAATCAAGAGCGACATGTATGAAAATTATGAAGGTGGCCTTGCCACAAATACAATGTCAACTACATGATCGTGCAAAGAGCAATATGACAAAAGTAATGCGTGTCATATGAACGGAATGGTGGAAAGTTGCATGGCAATATATCTCTGAATGGCTATGGAAATGCCATAATAGGTTGGTATGGTGGCTGTTTTGAGGAAGGTAAATGGTGGGTATATGGTACCGGCGAAAGTTGCGCGGTACAAGAGAAGCTAGCAATGGTGGAAGGGTGAGGTGCGTATAATCCATGGACTCAACATTAGTCAAAAGAACTCATGTACTTATTGCAAAAATCTAGAAGTCATCAAAAACCAAAGCACTACGCGCATGCTCCTGGGGGGATAGATTGGTAGGAAAAGACCATCGCTCGTCCCCGACCGCCACTCATAAGGAAGACAATCAATAAATAAAATTGTGCTCCAACTTCATCACAAAGCGGTTCACCATACGTGCATGCTACGAGAATCACAACCCTTAACACAAGTATTTTTCATAATCACCTCAACTAGCATGACTTTAATATCACTACCTCCATATGTCAAAACAATTATCAAGCATCAAATTGATCATAGCATCCAATTCTTTTCTATGATAGTTTTTATTATACCCAACTTGGATGCTCATCATTCTAGGACCAAATTTGTAACCATAGAAAATACCATGCTGTTCTAAAAGACTCTCAAAAAGATATAAGTGAAGCATGAGAGACTAGAAATTTCTACAAAATATAACCACCGCTGTGCTCTAAAGTATATAAGTGATGCACTAGAGCAAATGACAAACTACTCCGAAAGATATAAGTGAAGATCAATGAGTAGTCAAATAATTGTGCAACTATGTGAAGACTCTCTAACATTAAGGAATTTCATATCTTGGTATTGTATTCAAGAAGCAAACAAAGCAAAATAAAATGACATTGCAAGGATAGCACAACTCATGTGAAGAAGCAAAAACTTAGGCTCAACCGATACTAACCGATAGTTGTTGAAGAAGAAAGGTGGGATGCCTACCGGGGCATCCCCAAGCTTAAATGCTTGAGATTTCTTGAAATATTATCTTGGGGTGCCCTGGGCATCCCCAAGCTTGAGCTTTTGTGTCTCCTTCGTTCCTCTCATATCATGGTTTCTCTTTTTATCAAAAGCTTCATCCACACCAAACTCAACAAGAACTCGTGAGATAGGTTAGTATAAACCATTGCAAAACCTTATCATTTTCTACTGTAACAAATCACTAAAATTATTATTCAACATTGCATACTAAATTCCTCTGCATATTTAATACTCCTATCCTCAAATAGAATCATTAAACAAGCAAACATATGCAAACAATGCAACCATAATAGCAATCTGTCAAAACAGTACAGTCTGTAAAGAATGCAAGAGTCATCATACTTCCCTAACTCCAAAAATTATGAAATAAAATTCCCACTGTAGTAAATTTATCAGATCTCAATATGCAAAAAGTTTCAACATATACCATTCTCTGACTTTTCTAGGGAATTTTTGCAACAGCGGTAAACTTTCTGTTTTCAAACAGCAACATGTATACTAGCAAAATAAGCATGGCAAAGGCTATCCTTGACTTTTTTATTTGAAACTAAAGATGCAAAAAATTATTCTAAATAACAGCAAGCAAATACTAACAAAATAAAATGACGCTCCAAGCAAAACACATATCATGTGGCGAATAAAAATATAGCTCCAAGTAAAGTTACCGATGAACGAAGACGAAAGAGGGGATGCCATCCGGGGCATCCCCAAGCTTAGGCTCTTGGTTGTCCTTGAATATTACCTTTGGGTGCATGGGGAATCCCCAAGCTTAGGCTCTTTCCACTCCTTATTCCATACTTCATCGAATCTTTACCCAAAACTTGAAAACTCCACAACACAAAACTCAACAGAAAACTCGTAAGCTCCGTTAGTATAAGAAAATAAAACAACCACTTAGGTACTGTAATGAACTCATTCTAAATTAATATTGATGTAATATCTACTGTACTTCAACTTATCTATGGTTCATACCCTCCGATACTACCATAGATTCATCAAAATAAGCAAACAACACATAGAAAACAGAATCTGTCAAAAACTGAACAGTCTGTAGTAATCTGTATCAAACGTATACTTCTGGAACTCCAAAAATTCTAAAAAATTAGGAAGTCCTAAGAAATTTGTGTACAAATCCAGATCAAAAATAATCAGATCAGAATAATGTTTCTGTGAATTAAAAAAACTAATTTACTAGGTGAAAAAGTTTCTGATTTTCAGCAGGATCAACACAACTATCACCGTAAGCTATCCTAAAGGTCTTACTTGGCACTTTATTGAAACAAAATCTATAAAACATGATTACTACAGTAGCATAATCATGTGAACACACAAAAACAGTAAGGGTAAATATTGGGTTGTCTCCCAACAAGCGCTTTTCTCTAATGCCTTTCTAGCTAGGCATGATGATGACAATGATGCTCACATAAAAGATAAGAATTGAAACATAACGGGAGCATCATGAAGCATATGACTAGCACATTTAAGCATAACCCACTTCCTATGCATAGGGATTTTTTGAGCAAACAACTTATAGGAACAATAATTAACTAGCATAGGAAGGTAAAACAAGCATAGCTTCAAAACTTGAAGCACATAGAGAGGAAACTTGACATTATTGCAATTCCTACAAGCATATGTTCCTCCCTCATAATAATTTTCAGTAGCATCATGAATGAATTCAACAATATAACGAGAACCTAAAGCATTCTTTTCATGGTCTACAAGCATAGAAAATTTACTACTCTCCACATAAACAAAATTCTTCTCATGAATAATAGTGGGAGCAAACTCAACAAAATAATTATCATGTGAGGCATAATCCAATTGAAAACTAAAATCATGATGACAAGTCTTATGGTTATCATTATTCTTAATAGCATACAAGTCATCACAATAATCATCATAGATAGCAACTTTGTTCTCATAATCAATTAGAACCTCTTCCGAAATAGTGGTATCATCACTAAATAAAGTTGACACTCTTCCAAATCCACTTTCATATTCATCACAATAAGATTCAACATCCTCCAAAATAGTGGGATCACTAATTCCTAAAGTTGACACTATTCCAAACCCACTTTCATTAATATAATCATCATAGGTAGGAGGCATGCTATCATCATAACAACTTTGCATATCAAAACTTGGGGGACAAAAAATATCATCTTCATCAAACATAGCTTCCCCAAGCTTGTGGCTTTGCATATCACTAGCATCATGGATATTCAAGGAATTCAAACTAACAATGTTGCAATCATGCTCATCATACAAAGAGTACCAAACATTTTATAGACTTCTACTTCTAGCACTTGAGCATAATTTTCCTTTTCATCATACTCATGAAAGATATTAAAAAGATGAAGCGTATGAGACAAACTTAACTCCATTTTTTTGTAGTTTTCTTTTATAAACTAAACTAGTGATAAAACAAGAAACAAAAAGATTCGATTGCAAGATCTAAAGATATACCTTCAAGCACTCACCTCCCCGGCAACGGCGCCAGAAAAGATCTTGATGTCTACTACACAACCTTCTTCTTGTAGATGTTGTTGGGCCTGCAAGTGCACAGGTTTGTAGGACAGTAGCAAATTTCCCTCAAGTGGATGACCTAAGGTTTATCAATCCGTAGGAAGCGTAGGATGACGATGGTCTCTCTCAAACAACCCTGCAACCAAATAACAAAGAGTCTCTTGTGTCCCCAACACACCCAATACAATGGTAAATTGTATAGGTGCACTAGTTCGGCGAAGAGATGATGATACAAGTGCAAAATAGATAGTAGATAAAGGTTTTTGTAATCTGAAATAATAAAAACAGCAAGGTAACTAAAGATAAAAGTGAGCGTAAACAGTATTGCAATGATAGGAAACAAGGCCTAGGGTTCATACTTTCACTAGTGCAAGTTCTCTCAACAATAATAACATAGATAGATCATATAACAATCCCTCAACATGCAACAAAGAGTCACTCCAAATCCACTAATAGCAAAGAACAAACGAAGAGATTATGGTAGGGTACGAAACCACCTCAAAGCTATTCTTTCGGATCAATCTATAAAAGAGTTCATACTAGAATAACACCTTAAGACACAAATCAACCAAAACCCTAATGTCACCTAGATACTCCATTGTCACCTCAAGTATCCATGGGTATGATTATACGATATGCATCACACAATCTCAGATTCATCCAACCAACACAAAGTACTTTAAAGAGTGCCCCAAAGTTTCTACCGGAGAGTCAAGAACGTGTGCCAACCCCTATGCATAGGTTCATGGGAGGAACCCGCAAGTTGGTCACCAAAACATACATCAAGTAGCACATGATATCCCATTGTCACCACAGATAAACACGGCAAGACATACATCAAGTGTTCTCATAAAAGACTCAATCCGATAAGATAACTTCAAAGGGGAAACTCAATTCATCACAAGAGAGTAGAGGGGGAGAAACATCATAAGATCCAACTACAATAGCAAAGCTCGGGATACATCAAGATCGTGCCATAGAGGGAACACGAGAGAGAACACGAGAGAGAGAGAGAGAGAGATCAAACACATAGCTACTGGTACATACCCTCAGCCCCGAGGGTGAACTACTCCCTCCTCGTCATGGATAGCGCCGGGATGATGAAGATGGCCACCGGTGATGGGTTCCCCCTCCGGCAGGGTGCCGGAACGGACTCCCGAGAGGTTTTTGGTGGCTACAGAGGCTTGTGCTGGCGGAAATCCCGATCCATCTTGATTTTTGATGGTTTTAGGGTACGTAGGCATATATAGGCGAAAGAAGTCGGTCGGGAGGTGCTCGAGGGGACCACGAGACAGGGGGGCGCGCCCAGTAGGTGGGGCGCCCTCCTATCTTGTCGCCTCCTCGGGGATCTTCTGACGTGAACTCCAAGTCTCCCGGATCATATTCTTCCAAAAAATCACGCTGCCAAAGGTTTCATTCCGTTTGGACTCCGTTTGATATTCCTTTTCCTTGAAATACTGAAACAGGCAATAAAACAACAATATGGGCTGGGCCTCCGGTTAATAGGTTAGTCCCAAAAGTAATATAAAAGTGTATAATAAAGCCCATAAACATCCAAAAAGGGTAATATAATAGCATGGAACAATCAAAAATTATAGATACGTTGGAGACGTATCACTCCCCCTCGCGGTATTGCCGTGCAGTCTGGGAGGGCTAGCACATGATCAGGAATCAGACCCAGTGCGGTACTGTCACGGTGGTAGGGCAGTACTACCGCTCTCGAGCGGTACTACCATTTCTGCTGCCGCTGCTTAGTGCCGCACAATCCGACATGAGAGGTGACCCCCTCGAGTCGAGGCCGTAGGAGCTTGGTACCGCAGCGGTACTATGGCTGAGGACCCCCAGGCAGTACTACTGCTGTAGAGTGGTACTGCCGCCTGTGGCTCTTGAGCGGTACTACCGCTGGCACCGCGGTACTATCGCTGGGACCAAAACATGCTCATAGGAAAGAAAAGGAAGCTCCATCGAAGCGGGAAGGCTCAGTGGGTGCGAAGAGGATGTGAACATGTTGATTCCACCCTAGCCTTACCAAAACGGACCCCCTCTTGATAGTACGGTGACACCTACGAAACAAGTCCACCAAAACAGAAATGAAAGAGCTACACCGTCTTTGATTAAAACTCCGAGAGAAAGGAATCATCTCGTGCCAAAGGATGAATCTCTGAAAAGCTCAAAGCACACGATTAGTCCGCAAGCGTGTTGTCATCAATCACCAAAACTACATAGAGAGAGATATGCCTTAACAATCTCCCCCTTTTTGGTGGATTGATGACAACCAGGGATTTGCACAAAGATAGGACAAGAAAGTAAAGATAAACTTAGAACTACGAAATATAGACGGGCTCCCCCTGAATGTGTGCACCTAAAGAGAGGTGCCTTTGAAATGCAAGGCACACACATTAGGATCAACACTCCCCCTATATTTTATAGTCCAACAACCTAAACAACAAGTAAAGAACCATAGCTTAAATGCAGACGGGTACGTGTGAGCAAGGTATATAACCGGATAAGCATGCAACTCACAAATTACTAAAGTACTTGAAGGACATAGACAATAACGATAAGGTAGCATATGTCTCACACCATAAGAACTGAAACTAGGTCTCACGGGCACAAACAAAACAAAGCAAATGACGAGAGAAAAGCTACAAGAAAGACACGACAAACAAACCAAAAACACACACTCGCAACTCGGCAACGACATAAATCCCTAGACTCTCCCCTGGCATCGAGACACCAAAAAGGCAAAGAGCATTGCTACAGCTCCAGGTGATAGCAAATTGAGGATCTCGAGCATCACATACCAGCGGGATCGTCTGCACCGTCGTCATTGGTAGGAAACTGCTCGGTGTCTGAATCGGTCCACGGGCAGTGCTGCTGAACCCACTCCTCCTCATCAGTGATCCTTCCCTCAGATTCGCTGGCAACCGTTGCACCCAACTGACGCATGAGCTCCTTGTGATGGCTTCGGGCCTTCTTCTCAGAGACATGACACATGTACTGGCCATGAGACTCCATGCAGAAAAGTTTCTTCATCTTGTGCTTACTCTTCTTTGCCCAAGAGGGCTCCACTCCGGAGGGCTCATAGTCCTCATCATCATCGGCCTCATCCTTGCCCTCGATCTCCATGTCAGCAGCTTTAGATGGACATCCAAACTTAGGAGCCGGGGTGCCCCAATTGTCCTTCTTCCTCAGATGCTTGATCTCATGAGAAACCAACTCTCCAGTTTCCAGCACAACCCTAGGATAGACATGTGCCCTGGCCTTCTCAATGAGCAACATGATAAACGGACAGAGATCGGGCACTTGCGCTCAGAAACGACAAAGAGAAGTTCAGACCACATGACATGGGAAATGTCCAGGGACTCGCGAGTGTTTGCTTCCTTCTCATGCTGGCAGAAGAGAAGCATGGCCACAAGAAAGGAGTGGACCATATCCAGATTCCCGATACGAGGGAAGAGAGTCTCTCGAAAAACGCAACGAAGGATGTCCAGAAAGTCAGGCAACTCATAGGTCTCCTTCTCGGTCGCGGGGTGAATATTCACAGTACAGTAGGGCCAGAGAGCTTGCTTGTGAGTGGAGGTTGCATTGCGATGAGGGTGGAAGCCAACTGGAGTCTCAAGCCTGTGATCTACCACCCCAAGTAACTCCATGAAGGCCTTCCACTTGACAGAAAGCAACTTGCCATTTGTCATCCAAGTTAGAGTCCTTTCTTCATCAATTCCAAGATGGGCAGTGGCAAAGAATAGAGCCACCAAATCTGGATCAAAGTCCTTGTTGGACTGCATGATTCTGAGAATGTTCAGCTGAGAGCACATCTGAAGGGCTTCGCCAAAGTACTCAGGGTCCTTTTCCATAGCATCTGTGTCGATGGAGCACACACCAACATAGAGATTCTTCTTAGTCTTGATCACATCAAAGTAGATGGCAAACTAAAAATGATTCTAGAACGGGCAGTTGACCAAAGTGGGTTCTTGGTCTTCCGCATAGGGGTTGCGACGACGCCTTTCCCAGAATTCCTTGGCAGCCATCTCTGTCACAGTCTTGCCCCTCGGCTTCGACTTGTTGGCAGTCGACTTCTTGTGTTGAGACGGAGGTTGAGCACTTGAGGAAGCACCCACTGTCTCAGAGGTGCGGTAGCGCTTTGACATTGAACGACCGGGGTTGACACGGCGGACTTGCTGCTCAGGATGTTCATCACCTGGAACCAAACACACGAGCAGAAGAAACAACACGAAAGAAAGAGCATAAGCCTCCAAACAAAACAACATGGATCAAAAAGTGGTAGTAACAAGGTGGAATTGGCCATCCAGCGGTAGTACTGTGAACCAAAAGCAGCAGTACCGCTCGAGCGGTAGTACTGCGCCAGTTGAGCGGTAGTACCGCACTGGACGGGGAACGACGGTTCCCTACTGCCGTGGGCAGATCCGGCACTACCGGGATGCCAAATTCAAAAATGATCCTACCAAACATCAATCCAAAAGGTCTAGATGCCATCTCCATCCTACTCAAGCTTTGACTTGGCCAAAAATTGAGAAAAGCAATGCCTATTGCCCCTAACAACTAGTTGTGAAATCTAGGCAAAGAGAGAACGGGAACGGGGGCAATACCGGCATCCATGGCAAGAGGACAAGGTGGGGATTGATTCCACCGAAGGAACTGGAGAGGGACAACATGAAGACGGCAACCTGCCCAAGCCCTCCTGCGACGAGACGTCGCTGGAGCGACGAAGAACACGAGCGGGTGGAGCGAATGGGTATGGGGGAGAAAGGCAACTCCCACTGCCCCAACATAACCCCCCATCGTCCGCCCCGTAGTGGTAGTGCCATTGGGGTGGGCGGTAGTACCACTCGATGATCATCAGCGGTAGTACTGCACACCCAGCGGTAGTACTACTCAGCCGCAAAAGGACTAGCCCAAATGGCTTAGCTCAAGAAAATAAGACGACTGGAAACAAGAGCAAACACACACGCAAAACAAACACACGGAAGACGAGAAACACACTCCTCTCCAAGAGAGGGCGGTGGCTGAGGCCACCTATGTTTGAATCCAGAGGTATGGCACCGCGAAGATTTTAACCTTGGACCCATGACCAAAACTCATCTTTGAAGCACAAGTACCATCAAAAAGGCTAATGTGAAAGAGTTTGATTAGTTTATGCATAATGGGGGGAGGGAAAGTTCATTGAGAGAACAACACTTCCCCTATGTCCATGCCTACACATAGACAAGAAAGCTGAAGGAAATATGCCTTAGAGGAAATAATAAAGTTATTATTTATTTCCTTATATCATGATAAATGTTTATTATTCATGCTAGAATTGTATTAACCGGAAACATAATACGTGTGTGAATACATAGACAAACAGAGTGTCACCAGTATGCCTCTACTTGACTAGCTCGTGAATCAAAGATGGTTAAGTTTCCAAACCATAGACATGAGTTGTCATTTGATTAACGGGATCACATCATTAGGAGAATGATGTGATTGACTTGACCCATTCCGTTAGCTTAGCACTTGATCGTTTAGTATGTTGCTATTGCTTTCTTCATGACTTATACATGTTCCTATGACTATGAGATTATGTAACTCCCGTTTACCGGAGGAACACTTTGTGTGCTACCAAACATCACAACGTAACTGGGTGATTATAAAGGTTCTCTACATGTGTCTCCGAAGGTACTTGTTGAGTTGACGTATTTCAAGATTAGAATTTGTCACTCCGATTGCCGGAGAGGTATCTCTGGGCCCTCTCGGTAATGCACATCACTATAAGCCTTGCAAGCAATGTAGCTAATGAGTTAGTTACGGGATGATGCATTACGTAACGAGTAAAGAGATTTGCCGGTAACGAGATTGAACTAGGTATTGAGATACCGACGATCGAATCTCGGGCAAATAACATACCGATGACAAAGGGAACAATGTATGTTGTTATGCGGTTTGACCGATAAAGATCTTCGTAGAATATGTAGGAGCCAATATGAGCATCCAGGTTCCAGTATTGGTTATTGACCAGAGACGTGTCTCGGTCATGTCTACATAGTTCTCGAACCCATAGGGTTCACACGCTTAAAGTTAGATGACGGTTATATTATGAGTTTATGTGTTTTGATGTACCTAAGGTAGTTCGGAGTCCCGGATGTGATCACGGACATGACGAGGAGTCTCAAAATGGTTGAGACATGAAGATTGATATATTGGACGACTATATTCAGACACTGGAATAGTTCCGGGGGTTATCGGATATATATCGGAGTACCGGGGGTTACCGGAATCCCCCCCCCGGAAGCTATTGGGCCTTATGGGCCTTAGTGGAAAGGAGGGAAGGAGGCCAGGAGGTGGCGCACGGCCCCCTTGCCCCAATCCGAATTGGGAAAGGGAAGGGGGCGACGGCCCCCCTTCTCCTTCCTTCTCTCCACCTCCTCCTTCCCCCTTCTCCTACTTGGAATAGGAAAGGGGGGGCGAAACCTACTTGGAGTAGGATTGCCCCCCCTTGGGCGTGCCTCTCCCCTTGGCCGGCCCTCTCCTCCTCCCCCGTTATATACAGAGGAGGGGCACCCCATAGACACAACAATTGATCCTTTAGATCTCTTAGCCGTGTGCGGTGCCCCCTCCACCATAGTTCACCTTGATAATATCGTAGTGGTGCTTAGGCGAAGCCCTGCGTCGGTAGAACATCATCGTCGTCACCATGCCGTCATGCTAACGGAACTCTCCCTCAAAGCTCGGCTGGATCGGAGTTCGAGGGACATCATTGAGCTGAACGTGTGCAGAACTCGGAGGTGTCGTGCGTTCGGTACTTGATCGGTTCGATCGTGAAGACGTACGACTACATCAACCGCGTTATGCTAACGCTTCCGCTTTCGGTTTACGAGGGTACGTGGACACACTCTCCCCTCTCGTTACTATGCATCACAATGATCTTGCATGTGCGTAGGAATTTTTTTGAAATTACTACATTCCTCAATAGTGGTATCAGAGCCAGGTTTTATGCGTGGATGTTATATGCACGAGTAGAACACAAGTGAGTTGTGGGCGATACAAGTCATACTGCTTACCAGCATGTCATACTTTGGTTCGGCGGTATTGTTGGATGAAGCGGCCCGGACCGACATTACTGGTTCTACCGACGTGCTTTGCACATAGGTGGCTGGCGGGTGTCATTTTCTCCAACTTTACTTGAACCGAGTGTGGCTACACCCGGTCCTTGAGAAGGTGGAACTATCGTTGTGGTTTTGATGCGTAGGTAAGAACGGTTCTTGCTCAGCCCGTAGCAGCCACGTAAAACTTGCAACAACAAAGTAGAGGACGTCTAACTTGTTTTTGCAGGGCATGTTGTGATGTGATATGGTCAAGACGTGATTCTATATTTTATTGTATGAGATGATCATGTTTTGTAACCAAGTTATCGGCAACTTGCGGGAGCCATATGGTTGTCGCTTTATTATATGCAGTGCAATCGCCCTGTAATTGCTTTACTTTATCACTAAGCGGTAGCGATAGTCGTAGAAGCAATAGTTGGTGAGACAACAACGATGCTACGATGGAGATCAAGGTGTCGCGCCGGTGACGATGGTGATCATGACGGTGCTTTAGAGATGGAGATCACAAGCACAAGATGATGATGACCATATCATATCACTTATATTGATTGCATGTGATGTTTATCTTTTATGCATCTTATCTTGCTTTGATTGATGGTAGCATTATAAGATGATCTCTCACTAAATTTCAAGATAAAAGTGTTCTCCCTGAGTATGCACCGTTGCCAAAGTTAAATGCGTGCCCGGACACCACATGATGATCGGGTGTGATAAGCTCTCGTCCATCTACAACGGGTGCAAGCCAGTTTTGCACACGTAGAATACTCGGGTTAAACTTGACGAGCCTAGCATATGCGATATGGCCTCGGAACCGAGAACGAAAGGTCGGCGTGAATCATATAGTAGATATGATCAACATAGTGATGTTCACCATTGAAAACTACTCCATTTCACGTGATGATCGGTTATGGTTTAGTTGATTTGGATCACGTGATCACTTAGATGATTAGAGAGATGTCTATCTAAGTGGGAGTTCTTAAGTAATATGATTAATTGAACTTAAATTTATCATGAACTTAGTACCGGATAGTATTTTGCTTGTCTACGTTTGTTGTAGATAGATGACCCGTCTTGTTGTTCCGTTAAATTTTAATGCGTTCCTTGAGAAAGCAAAGTTGAAAGATGATGGTAGCAATTACACGGACTGGGTCCGTAACTTGAGGATTATCCTCATTGCTGCACAGAAAAGTTACGTCCTGGAAGCACCGCTGGGTGTACCACCTGCGCCAGCTACTACAGACATTGTGAATGCCTGGCAGTTGCGTGTTGATGACTACTCTATAGTTCAGTGTGCCATGCTTTACGGCTTAGAACTGGGACTTCAACGACGTTTTGAATGTCATGGAGCATATGAGGTGTTCCAGGAGTTGAAGTTAATATTTCAAGCAAATGCACGGACTGAGAGATATGAAGTCTCCAATAAGTTCTACAGCTGCAAGATGGAGGAGAATGGTTCTGTCAGTGAACATATACACAAAATGTCTGGGTATTGCAATCACTTGATTCAACTGGGAGTTAATCTTCCGGATGATAGTGTCATCGACAGAATTCTTCAATCACTGCCACCAAGCTACAAGAGCTTCGTGATGAACTATAATATGCAAGGGATGAACAAGACAATTCCCGATCTCTTCGCAATGCTAAAGGCTGCGGAGGTAGAAATCAAGAAGGAGCATCAAGTGTTGATGGTCAATAAGACCACAAGTTTCAAGAAAAAGGGCAAAGGGAAGAAGAAGGGGAACTTCAAGAAGAACATCAAACAAGTTGCTGCTCAAGAGAAGAAACCCAAGTCTGGACCTAAGCACGAGACTAAGTGCTTCTCTTGCAAGCGGTCGGACCTTTGAGCGGAACTGCCCCAAGTATTTGGCGGATAAGAAGGATGGCAAGGTGAACAAAGGTATATGTGATATACATGTTATTGATGTGTACCTTACGTAGATCGCAGATAGCACTGGTATTTGATATGGTTCCGTTGCTAATATTTGCAACTCGAAACAGGGACTACGGATTAAGCGAACACTGGCTAATGACGAGGTGACGATGCGCATGGGAAATGGTTCCAACGTCGATGTGATCGTCGTCGGCACGCTACCTCTACATCTACCTTCAGGATTAGTTTTAGACCTAAATAATTGTTATTTGGTGCCAGCGTTGAGCATGAACATTATATCTGGATCTTGTTTGATGCGAGACGGTTATTTATTTAAATCTGAGAATAATGGTTGTTCTATTTATATGAGTAATATCTTTTATGGTCATGCACCCTTAAAGAGTGGTCTATTTCTGATGAATCTTGATAGTAGTGATACACATATTCATAATGTTGAAGCCAAAAGATGCAGAGTTGATAATGATAGTGCAACTTATTTGTGGCACTGCCGTTTAGGTCATATTGGTGTAAAGCGCATGAAGAAAGTCCATATTGATGGACTTTTGGAATCACTTGATTATGAATCACTTGGTACTTGTGAACCATGCCTCATGGGCAAGATGACTAAAACGCCGTTCTCCAGAACTATGGAGCGAGCAACTGATTTATTGGAGATCATACATACTAATGTATGTGGTCCAATGAATATTGAAGCTCGCGGCGGGTATCGTTATTTTCTCACCTTCACAGATGATTTGAGAAGATATGGGTATATCTACTTAATGAAACATAAGTCTGAAACATTTGAAAAGTTCAAAGAATTTCAGAGTGAAGTTGAAAATCATCGTAACAAGAAAATAAAGTTTTTACGATCTGATCGTGGAGGAGAATATTTGAGTTACAAGTTTGGTCTACATTTGAAACAATGCGGAATAGTTTCGCAACTCACGCCACCTGGAACACCACAGCGTAATGGTGTGTCCGAACGTTGTAATCGTACTTTACTAGATATGGTGCAATCTATGATGTCTCTTACTGATTTACCGCTATCATTTTGGGGTTATGCTTTAGAGATGGTTGCATTCACGTTAAATAGGGCACCATCAAAATCTGTTGAGACGACGCCTTATGAACTGTAGTTTGGCAAGAAACCAAAGTTGTCGTTTCTTAAAGTTTGGGGCTGCAATGCTTATGTGAAAAAGCTTCAACCTGATAAGCTCGAACCCAAATCGGAGAAATGTCTTCATAGGATACCCAAAGGAAACTATTGGGTACACCTTCTATCACAGATCCGAAGGCAAGACATTTGTTGCCAAGAATGGATCCTTTCTAGAGAAGGAGTTTCTCTCGAAAGAAGTGAGTGGGAGGAAAGTAGAACTTGATGAGGTAACTGTACCTGCTCCTTTATTGGAAAATAGTTCATCACAGAAACCGGTTCCTGTGACGACTATACCAATAAGTGAGGAAGCTAATGATGTTGATCATGAAACTTCAGATCAAGTTACTACCAAACCTCATAGGTCAACCAGAGTAAGATCCACACCAGAGTGGTATGGTAATCCTATTCTAGAGGTCATGTTACTTGACCATGGCGAACCTACGAACTATGAGGAAGCGATGATGAGCCCAGATTCTGCAGAATGGCTTGAGGCCATGAAATCTGAGATGGGATCCATGTATGAGAACAAAGTGTGGACTTTGGTTGACTTGCCCGATGATCGGCAAGCCATCGAGAATAAATGGATCTTCAAGAAGAAGCTGACGCTGATGGTAATGTTACTGTCTACAAAGCTCGACTTGTTGCAAAAGGTTTTCGACAAGTTCAAGGGGTTGACTACGATGGATCTTTCTCACCTGTAGCGATGCTTAAGTCTGTCCGAATCATGTTAGCAATTGCTGCATTTTATGATTATGAAATTTGGCAAATGGATGTCAAAACTGCATTCCTGAATGAATTTCTGGAAGAAGAGTTGTATATGATGCAACCAGAAGGTTTTGTCGATCCAAAGGATGCTAGCAAAGTGTGCAAGCTCCAGCGATCCATTTATGGACTGGTGCAAGCCTCTCGGAGTTGGAGTAAACGTTTTGATAGTGTGATCAAAGCATATGGTTTTATACAGACTTTTGGAGAAGCCTGTATTTACAAGAAAGTGAGTGGGAGCTCTGTAGCATTTCTAATATTATATGTGGACGGCCTATTATTGATTGGAAATGATATAGAATTTCTGGATAGCATAAAAGGATACTTGAATAAAAGTTTTTCAATGAAAGACCTCGGTGAAGCTGCTTATATATTGGGCATCAAGATATATAGAGATAGATCAAGACGCTTAATTGGACTTTCACAAAGTACATACATTGATAAAGTTTTGAAAAAGTTCAAAATGGATCAAGCAAAGAAAGGGTTCTTGCCCGAAATACAAGGTGTGAAATTGAGTCAGACTCAATGCCCGACCACTGTAGAAGATAGAGAGAAAATGAAAGAAGTTCCCTATGCTTCAGCCATAGGCTCTATCATGTATGCAATGATGTGTACTAGACGTGATGTGTGCCTTGCTATTAGTTTAGCAGGGAGGTACCAAAGTAATCCAGGAGTGGATCACTGGATAACGGTCAAGAACATCCTGAAATACCTGAAAAGGACTAAGGATATGTTTCTCATTTATGGAGGTGACAAAGAGCTAGTCGTAAATGGTTACGTCGATGCAAGCTTTGACACTGATCCGGATGATTCTAAATCCGGATACGTGTTTATATTGAACAGTGGAGCTGTCAGTTGGTGTAGTTCTAAACAAAGCGTCGTGGCGGGATCTACATGTGAAGCGGAGTACATAGCTACTTCGGAAGCAGCAAATGAAGGAGTCTGGATGGAGTTAATATCCGATCTAGGAGTCATACCTAGTGCATCGGGTCCAATGAAAATCCTTTGTGACAATACTGGTGCAATTGCCTTAGCAAAGGAATCTAGATTTCGAAAGAGAACCAAGCACATCAAGAGACTCTTCAATTCCATCCGGGACCAAGTCCAGGTGGCAGACATAGAGATTTGCAAGATACATACGGATCTGAATGTTGCAAACTTGTTGACTAAGCCTCTTCCACGAGCAAAACATGATCAGCACCAAGGCTCCATGGGTGTTAGAATCATTACTGTGTAATCTAGATTATTAACTCTAGTGCAAGTGGGAGACTGAAGGAAATATGCCCTAGAGGCAATAATAAAGTTATTATTTATTTCCTTATATCATGATAAATGTTTATTATCCATGCTAGAATTGTATTAACCGGAAACATAATACATGTGTGAATACATAGACAAACAGAGTGTCACTAGTATGCCTCTACTTGACTAGCTCGTGAATCAAAGATGGTTAAGTTTCCTAACCATAGACATGAGTTGTCATTTGATTAACGGGATCACATCATTAGGTGAATGATGTGATTGACTTGACCCATTCCATTAGCTTAGCACTTGATCGTTTAGTATGTTGCTATTGCTTTCTTCATGACTTATACATGTTCCTATGACTACGAGATTATGTAACTCCCGTTTACCGAAGGAACACTTTGTGTGCTACCAAACATCACAATGTAAATGGGTGATTATAAAGGTGCTCTACAGGTGTCTCTGAATGTACTTGTTGAGTTGATGTATTTCGAGATTAGAATTTGTCACTCCGATTGTCAGAGAGGTATCTCCGGGCCCTCTCGGTAATGCACATCACTATAAGCCTTGCAAGCAATGTAGCTAATGAGTTAGTTACGGGATGATGCATTACGTAACGAGTAAAGAGACTTGCCAGTAACGAGATTGAACTAGGTATTGAGATACCGACGATCGAATCTCGGGCAAGTAACATACCGATGACAAAGGGAACAACGTATGTTGTTATGCGGTTTGACCGATAAAGATCTTTGTAGAATATGTAGGAGCCAATATGAGCATCCAGGTTCCGCTATTGGTTATTGATCGGAGACGTGTCTCGGTCATGTCTACATAGCTCTGGAACCCGTAGGGTCCACACGCTTAAAGTTAGACAACGGTTATATTATGAGTTTATGTGTTTTGATGTACCGAAGGTAGTTCGGAGTCCTGGATGTGATCACGGACATGACGAGGAGTCTCGAAATGGTCGAGACATGAAGATTGATATATTGGACGACTATATTCAGACACCGGAATAGTTCCGAGGGTTATCAGATATATATCGGAGTACCGGGGGTTACCGGACCCCCCCCCCCCCGGGAATCTATTAGGCCATATGGGCCTTAGTGGAAAGGAGAGAAGGAGGCCAGGAGGTGGTGCGCGCCCCCCCTTGCCCCAATCCGAATTGGGAAAGGGAAGGGGGCGGCGGCCCCCCTTCTCCTTCGTTCTCTCCACCTCCTCCTTCCCCCTTCTCCTACTTGGAAAGGGGGGGGGGCAAACCTACTTGGAGTAGGACTGCCCCCCTTGGGAGCGCCTCTCCCCTTGGCCGGCCCTCTCCTCCTCCCTCCTTTATATACGGAGGAGGGGGGCACCCCATAGACACAACAATTGATCCTTGAGATCTCTTAGCCGTGTGCGGTGCCCCCCTCCACCATAGTTCACCTTGATAATATCGTACCGGTACTAGACGAAGCCCTGCGTCGTTAGAACATCATCATCTTCACCACGCCATTGTGCTGACGGAACTCTCCGTCAAAGCTCGGCTGGATCGGAGTTCGAGGGACGTCATCGAGCTGAACGTGTGCAGAACTCGGAGGTGCCATGCGTTCGGTACTTGATCGGTCGGATTGTGAAGACGTACGACTACATCAACCGCGTTGTGCTAACGCTTCCACTTTCGGTCTACGAGGGTATGTGGACACACTCTCCCCTCTCGTTGCTATGCATCACCATGATCTTGCATGTGCGTACGATTTTTTTTGAAATTACTACATTCCCCAACAAAAGCATGATGAGTATGGTGGGCTGTGCAATGGTTCAAACCACATTGCTCGGATCAATGATATTTAGCTCATGCCTTAACTCGCGAAATCTTGCTTCATCCAAGGGCTTCGCGAAAATATCTGCAAGGTTATCATGAGTGTTGACATACTTGAGCTTGATCTCCCTTCACATAATGTGATCCCAGATGAAGTGATACCGAATCTCAATATGCTTCGTCTTGAAGTGTTGCACCGGGTTGAGAGAGATCTTGATGGCACTTTCATTGTCACACCAGAGAGGCACTTCATCACAAGTGACAGCGTAATCCTTCAAAGTTTGCCTCATCCATAGGAGTTGAGCACAACAACTACCGACAGCCACATAGTCTGCTTCGGTGGACGAGAGAGATACACAACTTTGCTCCTTAGAAGACCAACTCACTAAAGAGCAACCAAGTAATTGGCACCCTTCGGAGGTGGACTTCCTATCCACCTTGTCTCCCGCCCAATCTAAATTTGTATAGCCCAAAAGATCAAAGTTGGCTCCTCTTGGGTACCATAAGCCAAAGTTTGGGGTATGAGCCAAATATCGAAAGATTCACTTGACCGCCACAAAGTGGCTTTCCTTAGGTGCGTCTTGAAACCATGCACAAATTCCCGCACTCAACACAATATCCGGTCTAGATGCACAGAGGCAAGGATCCAATCATGGAGCAATATACCTTTTGATCCACCGCTTTACCGTTGGGATCAATGTCAAGTTGGCATTTGACGGGCATTGGAGTGGAGGTCGGCTTGACATCACTTAGCTTGAATCTCTTGAGCATGTCTTGAGTGTATTTGGCTTGGTTGATGAAGGTTCCTTCTCTTCTTTGCTTGATTTCGAACCCAAGAAAGAACTTCAACTCTCCCATCATAGACATCTTGAACTTTGAGGTCATGAGAGTGGAAAATTCTTCATTGAATGCTTTGTTAGGAGAACCAAAAATAATATCATCAACATATAGTTGGCACACAAACAACTCCCCTTTGGCCTTCTTAGTAAGAAGAGTGGGGTCAATTTTCCCAGTTTCGAACCCATGATCTTGTAACAACTCCGTAAGATGCTCATACCACACACGTGGGGCTTGTTTAAGGCCATAGAGCGCCTTGTGGAGTTGGTACACATGATCGGGGAAATAGGGATCTTCGAACCCCGGGGGTTGTTTGACATACACCAACTCATTAATGGGAGCATTAAGAAAAGCACTCTTCACATCCATTTGTTGCAACGTGAAATTATGATGAGAAGCATAAGCAATCAACAAAATAATAGATTCAAGGTGAGCAACGGGAGCAAAGGTTTCACCGTAGTCGATACCCTCGACTTGGGAGTAGCCTTGTGCCACCAAACGAGCCTTGTTGCGAACAATGATCCCATGAGCATCTTGCTTGTTCTTGAATATCCACTTGGTTCCAATGACATTATGATTCCCGGTTGGCCTTCGTACCAATTTCCACACTTGGTTATGCTCGAAGTTGTTGAGTTCTTCATGCATGCCATTAAGTCAATCCGGGTCCTTGAGCGCCTCATAGACCTTTTGGGGTTCGACACAAGAAACAAACGCATGATGTTCACAATAGTTTGCTAATTGTCTACGAGTGCTTACCCCCTTTCTTAGGCTTCCAACCACATTCTCCATGAGATGACCTTTGGTAGTGAGCTTGGAAGCAATCTTCAGGACACGACACTCTAATTCCTCCTAGGATGTGAAAAGAGGAGGGGTAACTTGATCATCTTGAGCACCGTCTTGAGCTTGTTCTTGATCTTGAGCTTGCTCTTGATCTTGAACTTGCTCGAAGGGGAGAACTTGAACTTGGGCATCATTTGGTGGTTCACCACCATCTTGAGGTTGATCTTGCCCTTGATCTTGTTCACGAGGTTGAGGGTTTTTCACTTTGTTCTTCGGAAGCGTGTGGGTCTTGGGTTGGTGGTGACTCCACTTGAGTGGAGCATTGTCCTTCTTCTTCGGCCACAAGGGGTTCCTCAATGGGTAGGATATGACCAACACCCATTCTTCTTATGGCTTGGGGAGGAATTTCATCACCTACATCACAAGTACCACTTTGCTCCACTTGGGAGCCATTATTCTCGTCAAACTCCACGTTACACGTCTCCTCAATGAGTCCGGTGGACTTGTTGAGGACACGGTAAGCATGAGAGTTTGTAGCATAACCAACAAATATGCCCTCATGAGCTCTAGCCTCTGATACGTCTCCATCGTATCTATAATTTTTGATTGTTCCATGCCAATATTATTCACTTTCATATATTTTTTGGCAACTTTTTATATTATTTTAGGACTAACATATTGATCCAGTGCCCAGTGCCAGTTCCTGTCAGTTGCATGTTTTTTGTTTCGCAGAAACCCAATATTAAACGGAGTCCAAACGGGATAAAAACGGACGGAGATTTTTTTGGAATATTTATGATTTTTGGGAAGTAAAATCAACGCGAAACGGTGTCCGAGGTGGTCACGAGGTAGGGGGGAGCACCCTACCACCCCAGGCGTGCCCATGGCTGTCGTGGTCCACCTGTAAGACGGTTGATGCTCTTCTGCTGGCGCAAGAAAGATAATTTTATGAGAAAGATCTGGGCGAAAGATTCACCCCAATCGGAGTTACGGATCTCGGATATAAAGGAAGCGGTGAAGGGTAGAATCGGGAACGCAGAAACAGAGAGATAGATCCAATCTCGGAGGGGATCTCGCCCCTCCCAAGCCATGGGAGCCAAGGACCAGAGGGGAAACCCTTCTCCCATCTAGGGAGAAGGCCAAGGAAGAAGAAGAAGAAGGGGGCTCTCTCCCCCTTGCTTCCGGTGGCGCCGGAACGCCGCCCGGGGCCACCATCATCACCGCGATCTTCACCAACACCACCGTCATCTTTACCAACATCTCCATCACCTTCCCCCATCTCTATGCAGCGGTGTAACCTCTCTCTTACCCGCTTTAATCTCTACTTAAACATGGTGCTCAACGCTATATATTATTTCCCAATGATGTTTGGCTATCCTATGATGTTTGAGTAGATCTGTTTTGTCCTAATGGCTATTTGATGATCGTGATTGGTTTGAGTTGTATGTTTTATTATTGGTGCTGTCCTATGGTGCCCTACGTGTCGCGCAAGCATGAGGGATTCCCACTGTAGGGTGTTGCAATACGTTCATGATTAAGCTTATAGTGGGTTGGTGAGTGGTGAAACACAAACCCGAGTAAGAGGGATTGTTGCGTATGGGATAAAGGGACTTGATGCTTTAATGCTATGGTTGGGTTTTACCTTAATGAATCTTTAGTAGTTGCGGATGCTTGCTAGAGTTCCAATCATAAGTGCATATGATCCAAGTAGAGAAAGTATGTTAGCTTATGCCTCTCCCTCAAATAAAATTGCAATAATGATTACCGGTCTAGTTATCGATTGCCTAGGGACACATAACTTTCTCGTGACAACAAGCTCTTTACTTTTAATAATGTAGTTGTGTCTTTATCTAAACAGCCCCTAGTTTATATTATGTGTTCTTTACTTTCTTGCAAGCATATCCTATCACACCTACAAAGTACTTCTAGTTTCATACTTGTTCTAGGTAAAGTAAACATTAAGCGTGCATAGAGTTGTATCGGTGGTCGATAGAACTTTAGGGAATATTTGTTCTACCTTTAGCTCCTCATTGGGTTCGACACTCTTACTTATTGAAAACTGTTGCGATCCCCTATACTTGTGGGTCATCAAGACCTTTTTCTGGCGCCGTTGTCGGGGAGTCATAGCGTGGGGTGAATATTCTCGTGTGTGCTTGTTTGCTTTTTCACTAAGTAATTTTTATTTGTTGTTCTTAGTTGTTCTCTATCTTTAGTTATGGATATGGAACACAAAATACCAAAAAAATAGCTGTACTTGCTACTCATGAGGATGGGGTAACTCCTAAAACCCTCGATTCTCATTATGCGAGAGATATTATATACTACTTTGATAATCCTGAGAAAACCCCATTCAACTTTATAATGGGAGACACGTTGGATCAACGTGAATACTTTAGGGATTATCGCTCGACACAAAAAGGGAAACTATTATGGGATCAATTTATTATGTTGCATTGGTATGCCCGGGATCTATGCTTGAGATATGATATTACTTGTTGCTCTAGGATGGAGGCTCCACCCTTCCCTTTTCATGTGAATTTAATGATAATGAAACCTTAGCTTCTTATGCTAATGGTATATATGATTACTATGATGTGGAACAAATAGAAGAATTTGTTGCTTTTAAGGCTGCTTATGAAATTGAATCTTTGTTTGAAAAGTATGAAGCTTTAGATGATGATGTTTATAGGCCTGAAAATCTTGCTATACTTATATATTGCTATGCAAATTGTGAATACAATTACTACATTAATGCATTTATTAAGAAAGTCTCTGCTATCCAAGAAGAGACTAATATTTTGCAGGAAGCTATGGAAGAAGAAATTGATGAAACTGTGAGCTTATTGGATGAAAAAGATGATGAGGAGAGCGAAGAACAAAAGGAGGAGCGGATTAGCTACCCATGCCCACCTTCTAATGAGAGTAACCCTCCAACTCATACATTATTTAATTCCCCTTCGTGCTTACCGAAGGATGGTTGCTATGATGATTGCTATGATGATTGTTATGATCCCATTGATTCTCTTGAAATATCCCTTTTTGATGATGCTTGCTATGCTTGTGGCCAAGATGCCAATATGAATTATGCTTATGGAGATGAACTTGCTATAGTTTCTTATGTTAAACATGAAATTGTTGCTATTGCACCCACGCATGATAGTCCTATTATCTTTTTGAATTCTCCCAACTACACTATATCGGAGAAGTTTGTGCTTATTAAGGATTATATTGATGGGTTGCCTTTTACTACTACACATGATGATTTTGATGAATATAATATGCATATGCTTGCTGCTCCTACTTGCAATTATTATGAGAAAGGAACTATGTCTCCACCTCTCTATGTTTCCAACACGACAGAATTGCAAGAAACTGCTTATACTATCCATTGGCCTTTACTATGTGTGCATGAATTGTTCTCTTATGACATGCCGATGCATAGGAAGAGAGTTAGACTTCGTTGTTGCATGATGTATGTTACTTTGTGCTCACTACTAAATTACAAATCATTGTTAATTAAAATTGGCTTTGATATACCTTGGGATCCGGGTGGATTCATTACTTGAGCACTAAATGCCTAGCTTAATGGCTTTAAAGAAAGCGCTGCCAGGGAGACAACCCGGAAGTTTTAGAGAGTCATTTATTTCTGTTGAGTGCTTTCTTATAGTTTAAAAAACAAAAAAAATAAAGAGGGAACCTAAAAACTTTTCAAAAAGGAAAGTGAAAGTAAGAAAGACAAGCATTGTTGAAGTGGGAGAGCTCCTTGAACTTTGTTCATGCTCACGGAAACTTTGTGAATCTTGATTACAGAAACTTTTCAACAAAAATAATTATCCCCTTGTATAATTCCATTGTATTATAAAAATAATGTGCCAAGGTTTTGCCTTTAGGATGTTTACAATGCTTGTTGGTTTGTACGGTGCTGGACAGAAACTTCGGCTGTAGTGCGCGATTTTACATTTTTAACTGGAACGTCAATTGGTTCTGATTCCTTGTGCACTGTCTTGCTATACAACTTTTTTATTTTTCCTAATTGTGGTAGAATTTTTAGGGTACCAGAAGTATGGTGGTTGTTCAGATTGCTACAGACTGTGTTTTTGACAGATTCTGTTTTTGATGCATAGTTTGCTTGTTTTGATGAATCTATCAATTTATATTAGTGGATTAAGCCATGGAAAAGATATATTACAGTAGACACAATGCAAAAACAAGATATTAATTGGTTTGCAACAGTACTTAGAGTGGTGATTTGCTTTATTATACTAACGGATCTTACCGAGTTTTCCGTTGAAGTTTTGTGGGGATGTAGTGTCTAATCGAGGATGTTTCGATGTGAGAAGAAGGAAGAGAGGCAAGAGCTCAAGCTTGGGGATGCCCGAGGCACCCCAAGTAAATATTCAAGGAGACTCAAGCGTCTAAGCTTGGGGATGCTAGGGAGGCATCCCCTCTTTCTTCAACAAGTATCGGTATGTTTTCGAATTCGTTTCGTTCATGCATTATGTGCAAGTCTTGGAGCGTCTTTTGCATTTAGTTTTCATTTTTCTTTTATGCACCATGCTGGTATGAGATAATCCTTGGTTTATTATAGAATGCTCATTGCACTTCACTTAAATCTTTTGAGTGTGGCTTTATAGAATGCTTCATGTGCTTCACTTATATCATTTGAAGTTAGGATTGCCTGTTTCTCTTTACATAGACAACCCATTTGTAGAGTGCTCTTTTGCTTCACTTATAATTGTTAGAGCGTGGGCATACCTTTTGTAGAAAGAATTAAACTCTCTTGCTTCACTTATATCTATTTAGAGATATGATAGGAATTGGTCATTCACATGGTTAGTCATAAAATCCTACATAAACTTGTAGATCGCTGAATATGATATGTTTGATTCCTTGCAATGGTTTTGCGATATAAAGATGGTGATAGTAGAGTCATGCTAGTGGGTGGTTGTGGATTGTAGAGACACTTGGAGGTTTGCAAGTCCCATAGCATGCACGTATGGTAACCGTTGTGTGACAAATTTGAAGCATGGGGTGTTTCTTTGATTGTCTTCCTTATGAGTGGCGGTCGGGGAAGAGCGATGGTCTTTTCCTACCAATCTATCCCCCTAGGGGCATGCGTAGTAGTACTTTGCTTCAAGGGCTAATAAATTCTTGCAATAAGTATATGAGTTCTTTATGACTAATGTGAGTCCATGGATTATACGCACTCTCACCCTTCCATCATTGCTAGCCTCTTCGGTACCGTGCATTGCCCTTTCTCACCTCGAGAGTTGGTGCAAACTTCGCCGGTGCATCCAAACCCCGTGATACGGTATACTCTATCACACATAAGCCTCATTATATCTTCCTCAAAACAGCCACCATACCTACCTATCAAGGCATTTCCATAGCCATTCCGAGATATATTGCCATGCAACTTCCATCATCATCATATTCATGACTTGAGCATTCATTGTCATATTGCTTTGCATGATCGTAAGATAGCTAGCATGATGTTTTCATGGCTTGTCCATTTTTTGATGTCATTGCTATGCTAGATCATTGCACATCCCGGTACACCACCGGAAGCATTCATATAGAGTCATATCTTTGTTCCAGTATCGAGTTGTAATATCGAGTTGTAAGTAATTAAAAGTGTGATGATCATCATTATAGAACATTGCCCCATAAAAAAAGAGGGGGGGGGGGGCAAAGAAGCCCACCAAAAAAAGAAAAGGGAGAAAAGGGGCAATGTTACTATCTCTTTTCCACACTTGTGCTTCAAAGTAGCACCATGTTCTTCATGTAGTGAGTCTCATACCTTGTGCTTCAAAGTAGCACCATGTTCTTCATATAGATTGTGATGCGGAGCATCCCACGTTCATCCCCATGTACACTCCGACTACTCTCCAAGCCCCAAGGATACATAAGATGAGACCTCGACTATGCGCCATTGGACACAAGGTACAACCAAGATGACCATGGAGAATCCAAGGACCAAGGCCAAGCATGGAAGAGGAGAAGGAAGAAGAAGAATGGAGCAAGACAGGAGTTGCCCCGATCATCCGGACACCCAGCCGGACGATCCGGACCGAGCCCGGATGATCCGGACGACCACCCGGATGATCCGGCTAACGTGCCCGAAGACAACAGAAGCTGCTCGACAAAGCGGATCATCCGGACGGTCGCCGGATCATCCGGACCCCGACACTGGATCATCCGGCCACCATCCGGATCATCCGGACCCGCTTTGTCTTGGCGTGACTTGGGCTGAGCCCATGTACCCCTTGGCCCCCTAGCCTATATATAGGACCCCCTCTCCTCACTTTGAGACTTAGCATTGGATTAGCTCATATTTGTGTGAGAGCTTTTGCTCATCCACTTGGTTACTTCTCCACGGAGATCAGGACCTCTTCGGAGAACATCCCCCAGCGGATTCAAGACCCCTATCTAGGGAAGAACATCAAGGCCTCCTCTTGGAGATGAACGGTTCCTTTGTATCCTTACCCTAGTTGACTATGTATCTTGTGGATCTCATGTGTGTATGTTGATCTAGCACTTGTGTGATCGATTCCTTGTTGGTTGAGTGATTCTCCCTCGTTTTCCCTGTGTTTCCCCTTGTGCTTCTGCGTGTTCTTTGTGTTTCCTCTGTAGGATCCCCTCCAAACGTGAAAGATCGACGCTATAGGGTTCCACCCTACATCATTATGGTATCATGAGCCACGTTGATCACGTTTTGGAGTCCCTCCCACCGTTTTCTAGCCTTCTTTTGCTTGATTTCGTCCTAAATCCGAAAATCCCCACCAAAAATAGCCCCAAATTTTTTTGTGATTTGTTGGTTTGATGATGTTTTCTTGATTTTGATCCATGGATTTGCTTGGTTTCAAGTGGATCTAGCTTTCCCCCAAGTTTCCCCTCCTTCCGTCCACGAAATCTCGCCAATTTTGACCCCAAAATCCCCAAATTCCGCCCAAAAATTCGTCTCCACGAGCAAATCCCGAGCGGATTGACTTGCCCGGATCATCCGAACCTTCTCCCGGATCATCCGGACATCCCCCGATCAGCTGGACGCCCCCCCCGGACGTCCGGATAACCCACGCACCCAAATTCCCGAACCGTAGCTGACGAATCCGGATCATCCGGAAGTACTCCCGGATCATCCGGACCTTGCCCGGATCATCCGGACCTCCTCCCGGATGTCCGGTTAACCCTGACACTGACTCGGCTGAAATTTTGTTTTGGTCATAACTAATTCATCCGAACTCTGATTTTGACGTTCTTTAGCTCGTTTTGAAGCTATTGACATCCCCCATCCCACAGAAATATCGCCAACATCATTTGACTCCATCATATTTTCTGAAATTTGGCAAGTTTGCCTAGGCCATCCACCATATCATCCGCATTACCACCACCGACTTCCGCAACCTAACCCATTTTGTTCCCCATTGCATATGTGGTTGTTTGAGTTGTGACTAGAGTCTCCTAAGGTGTTTCGGCTACTTAGGGACAATTGCTTCTTCATCAACCACCACCACCACTTCCGCATAGACGTGCCCACCATACATTTCCACCCCAACTTAACCCAATTTTTTTGAGTTGTGGCTTGTGTCTCCTAAGGTGTTTCGGCTACTTAGGGACGACAAATTCAACTCCGACTCGTGTATAGCCCATCATTCCACTTCCGCATTGCCTAGTGCAACACCACCACCGCTTTCCGCTACCACCATTTGACATTTGTCATTTGAGATTTTGAGTTTGCGGTTTTTCCGTTTCCTAAGGTGTTTCGGCTACTTAGGGACGAGTCTCCATCATCTTGGTATCTACACCAAGAACACCACCACTCATCATCGCAAGGACGGTAACCACGACAACACCTTTGTATATTCCCTTGAAATTGCATTGTTAAACCCTAGCCCATTTTGCGTTACTTGCCTATCGAGACTAGCCATTTGAGTATTGCCGGCAACGTTACGTGTGCACATTAGTGATCCACCATTTATTGCATACATACCATATCATCTTGGTATCATATCATCCATTGTGCCTCAAGTTTGTTCCCGCATATACACAATTGCTATCTTGGGTTGTGCTTTGTGCAAAAGTGGCCATAGAAAAAAAAACTTTTAAGCAAAAAGAGAGCAAAGAGCTCGTGAGCAAGTGCCATAGCATCATACCCCATTGAACATAAGAGCCATAACAAAATCTACATCATATGATATCATGCTTGAGAGAAACACCGGGAACCATACATACATAGCATACTTGGGATAGAAAGAATATCCATTTTGCATCTTATAGGTTGTGCACAAGTGTCATATCCGCCTATTGAGCAATCGTGCTAGCGTCTCTCTTGAGTTGTGCAACACGAGCGTTTTTCGTGGATTCCACATTTTGTGCTCATTCCTTGGTTGCACGACCCCATTTATCTATCCGTGTGTGTGTTTCCGTGTACCTTTCATTGCTATTGGTCCATTTGTTTCACTTGCGAATTTGTGAATCTTTTTCAACATTATTGACTCTTGCTAACATTTTGCATTAAATTTTTGTGCCACTATCCTCACCGAGCTCCACTATAAGCCTTACTTGTGTAGGTGTGAGAATCGACAAGGATCGGTACCAATAGTGCTATTTCATTGTCCCCATTTGAGTGAACTTGATTCATCTTCAACTTTGGTCAAAGGTACATTGGTATTGGTTCTTCTCTTTCTCCCACTCATATTTGCTCGAGTCTTGTGATGGATAGGCAAGGCATTTCCTCTCCGGTCTACGACAACAACGACGGCATGAACAACTACATCACCAAAAGGTCCATCTTCGAACCACAACGACAAATGCAAGGCACACAATCAAGATTGCAAGAGCGCATCGACAACAAGCTTGCCGCACAAAAGGAGGAGCAAGATGCGAGGATGGAAGAGATTCGGGCCTTGATCAAGTCTTCTTCCACTTCATCATCCTCAAGACGACGACGGTCAAGCCACAAGTCTTCGGAGCGCGAAAAAGATGCAAGTGCAAATCGTCCTCGTCCACATCTACATGGCGACCACCATCATGCTCGTGATCATCATCGTCATGAAGGCCAAGTCACCTCCAAGCAGCATGTGCACGACGACGACGAACGGCATCTACTACGAGCTCAAGCACGACAACGACATCATCATCATGAAGATGCTCCACAAGCGCAAATGCACAAGTCCCAACAAGACCTACTTCATGCCAAGTCCAAGCTTCAAGAGCACAAAAGAAGACCGCGAGATGACCACCACCAAGACGGTGCTACGGCTACATTAACCACTTCGGCATCTTCGCCAAGTGTTCTCAAGGCATCTTCGCCTTTGGACGTACGGCATCTTCGCCTACTTCCCACGAGTACGCCTACATCGACTCCATCAAGTCCAAGGCGACCACCTCTGAGCGAGGTGACACTTCCATCTTCGAAGCCCTCAAGGAAGATGGCCGAGCATGGGAAACTCCCTTCGGTCATGGAGACGAGCTATGAGGTGCCACATCATATGGGCCTCCAACAACAAGACGACGACGAGAAGGTCGAGCAAGGGCCATCCCCTTCGACCACGGCGATAGGAGTTGAGCATGGAGACATTTGCACCTACACCTCTCCGACACCCACATATGTCGAGATGCTCGAAGTGCCATGTGAGGAGAGCCACCACCCCATGAGAGAGATGAGTGACTCCACCATATGTGACACTGAGAGCATTTCCTTTGAGAGGCTGAGTGTGACCACCACTAGCCCCACACATGAGAGCATGCCACACATCCTATGTGAGGTTGAGCGCCAGTTGAGTGACTCCACTAGCCATATGAGTGAGAGCATCCTTGAGGGAGTGAGTGAGCCACAACACTTAGTGAGTGAGGTAGTTGACACGGCATGTGAGGCCACTATGATTTCTAACGACTTAACCTCTACTCCTAGTGTGTTTTCTTCTTTGGTGCTAGGTCTCCTACATGACGACATGCCTATCCTCGACGAGTCCATCCCTCCAATGGAGACGACGATGGCCATGGTGGACGATGATACACCCCCCACATGGTTCCATAAAGATGAAGATGACAATGATATGATCTTCAACACCTCACCTACAACACATGAGCGACCTTCCAATGGTAACATAGGTGATGGTGCTTCTCTTGTCCCACTAGTGGACGCTCTTGACAATGGTTGCTCTCATGATGCTGACCCACCTATTTCCATGCTTCATGCTAGTGAGACTTCTTCATGCCTTGACTTACCTATTAATGATGAATATGATGATGAGCATGTTGAGTTGCCTAGTTGTGCTGCTATGCTTCATAGGATATCATGTGAAAATTCTATTGGTCACTTCATGTTTGACAATCCATTGAACTTGTCATATGCTATGAAAGAGATCTCCCATATTGCATCATTTCAATCTCAACATAGTAACTATGCAAGCCCCATTAAAATAAATCCTATTTGCACTTATGGCATAGATGACGAGATGATGGTCATTGGCTTTTGTTTTTCATGTGATGATATTGCCATGCTTCCTTTACATGATTTGCGCAATTCATCCAATATGTCATGCCATGATCACATTGTTCCAAATATGCATTGTTTTGGATGTTGTCAATATTCTCCACATGATGTTACTACTCTTGCTCATGAGGAGACCCCCATAGTTTCCTCATACATATTAGGAGATCTTGATGCATTCCATACTTTGCATGATTCCCATGATCAAGTGCACCATATGCATTCCATGAACAACAATGCTCTAGATATTTCTCATGATGCATTACACAATTTGAGTCTCCATTATGCTATACATAATAACAAACCACTCATGATGGATGGCATGTTTCTATATCACGCATCTCATTTATTTGAGCATTGGCTATTTAGTGCTAACCGACACATGCACGTGCGCATCATGATGGATGATGTGTACATCTACCACGCACACACAATTTTCCCTTTGTCTTTGTTTTGTGTAGGTACTCACGTATACTCGTCAACCTCTCAATCCCAAGAGTTGACGAAACGAGATCTTGAGAGCAACAATACTTTGGGATACCGTGGACTATGCTTACCACCGTTCTCTTCGCGCATCGACTACGCGCATCTCTTTTACTTGGCTCTCATACGGCTATGGGCTATTTACCACTTGTCACCTTATGCCCATACTATTGTGTTCACTTTGCATGTTATGCTTGCTCCTATGCCTTTGCCATGCAATTGTGAACCTTGCTTGCATCTACCCATGTTTCATTATTATGCTACTTCTATGTGTATTTGCATGCTTGGTGGAGATCCTTGTTGCTATTGCCATGTTTATAATGTGCCCCATGCTATTGATGCTTGTTGTGTTGGGAGAGTCATGATGTTCCATTTCTATTTACATATGGCCTCTCACCAATACATTGATGATATTTTTCTCACATCTTGCTTTCATGCTTGTGATATGTCATGTGAATTATTCATGCCCACTATTTTCACACATGACATACTTGCCATGATTCCTTCTAGTATGTTGCATCTTCGCACTACTAGCTTGCTTGACTTGATCGCTATGATTGCTTGCTATGTTGCATCACCCATGTTCCTCTATTACTTGCTTTCTTGGGTTGATGACATATATGCTCATGCCTCTCACATGATTTGTCATGATCATTGCCTCTTGTCTCCATTAGTTGCATCTCTCATATCACTTTGTATTGAGTGCCAACTTGCTATGCTTATTGATCTTGGAGACTTGGACACTTTACTTGTGATGCATGCTTGTTTGATTGAGCCTATTGCACTTGGTTGTTCTTGCATCATATGCCTCCATACTATGACACGCTCCCTTGTACTTTCATATGATGAGCATGATGCACTCGAATGATAGGTTTTGCATTTCCGCTAACCTCATTTGTTTTTTCGAGTGTTTGCCATGTTCTTTCATTTTGGAGGTTTCACAAGGCGATGCCATTATGCGACAACTTGGTCATGCGAAGGCATACACGATGTACAACACCAACATTTGCGAGAATCTACTAAAGGTGAACTCCTTCCCTTTGAGCCATCCTCAAGTTTGCATATTGGATGGGTCACTCTTTCATTGTTGCTTCCCTCTTGTTGTCTACATGATACATCTCGCGACCGGAGGAGCGACATGGGAGATTGGCTACATGGACCTTCACATTGAGGAGCGCTCGCACTTATGGGATGCACCTTCGGCACTCCACTCATGCCTCGACATCGAGCTTGGGTACACTACCACCTTCATATTTGTTGATTGTGCTCATACATGTCATGCTCGATGGACATATCATACTCACCACAAGTTTGCACCCCATGCATGGATTGACTCACATTGTGCTTGTCTTGTTGCATCTATTTCCATGTCATCCATGATATATGAGCTTGTGCATTTCCTTAGCAAATTTGTTATGATCCTCCTTGATGGCATATTGATACATCATGATCATATTGCCCACCATCAATTGCATGATAACATATACATATTGAGCATCCATTGCCATGTTCATGCTTTTGATGCACCATCCCATTATGACATCATTTTGCACATTGGTAGAATTTGTCGCTTTGTGCACCATGCTAATTATCCCATGAATTCTTTGCATATCATTCTATATCATCTTGATAAGCTTCATGCGCTTTGTCACGCACTATCCCTAAGCACGGGCTCACGCTTAATTGATGGACACTTTGTGTGCGCTAACCATTGTATTTCCAAGTGTACTTTGTGTTTGCTCATTTTGCATGTACCACACACCGGAGACACCTTGGAGTACTTGGATTGCGCAAGGCCTTCACCTACGTCCCACTACAAGTCCGTCCACGACACCAGTTTCCATGGTGATGAGGATCACGATCCGAGGTCGGATCTTTCCCAAGGGGGGGATATGATGCGGAGCATCCCACATTCATCCCCATGTACACTCCGACTACTCTCCAAGCCCCAAGGATACATAAGATGAGACCTCGACTATGCGCCATTGGACACAAGGTACAACCAAGATGACCATGGAGAATCCAAGGACCAAGGCCAAGCATGGAAGAGGAGAAGGAAGAAGAAGAATGGAGCAAGACAGGAGTTGCCCGGATCATCCGGACACCCAGCCGGATGATCCGGACCAAGCCCGGATGATCCGGACGACCACCCGGACGATCTGGCTAACGTGCCCGAAGACAACAGAAGCTGCTCGACGAAGCCGGATCATCCGGACGGTCGCCCTGATCATCCGGACCCCCGACACCCGGATCATCCGGGCCACCATCCGGATCATCCGGACCCCGCCTGTGCGCGTGACTTGGGCTGAGCCCATGTACCCCTTCGCCCCCTAGCCTATATATAGGACCCCCTCTCCTCACTTTGAGACTTAGCATTGGATTAGCTCATATTTGTGTGAGAGCTTTTGCTCATCCACTTGGTTACTTCTCCACGGAGATCAGGACCTCTTCGGAGAACATCCCCCAGCGGATTCAAGACCCCTATCTAGGGAAGAACATCAAGGCCTCCTCTTGGAGATGAACGGTTCCTTTGTATCCTTACCCTAGTTGACTATGTATCTTGTGGATCTCATGTGTGTATGTTGATCTAGCACTTGTGTGATCGATTCCTTGTTGTTTGAGTGATTCTCCCTCGTTTTCCCCGTGTTTGCCCTTGTGCTTCCGCGTGTTCTTCGTGTTTCCTCCATAGGATCCCCTCCAAACGTGAAAGATCGACGCTATAGGGTTCCACCCTACATCAGATTGTCTCCTATGTTGTCACTTTCATATACTAGTGGGAATTTTCATTATAGAACTTGGCTTGTATATTCCAACGATGGGCTTACTCAAATGCCCTAGGTCTTCATGAGCAAGCAAGTTGGATGCACACCCACTTAGTTTCTTTTGTTGAGCTTTCATACACTTATAGCTCTTAGTGCATCCGTTGCATGGCAATCCCTACTCCTCGCATTAACATCAATTGATGGGCATCTCCATAGCCCGTTGATTAGCCGCGTCGATGTGAGACTTTCTCCTTTTTTGTCTTCTCCACATAACCTCCATCATTATATTCTATTCCACCTATAGTGCTATATCCATGGCTTGCGCTCATGTATTGCGTGAGGGTTGAAAAAGCTGAAGCGTGTTAAAAAGTATGAACCAATTGCTCGGCTTGTCATCGGGGTTGTGCATGATGGGAGCATTTTGTGTGACGAAAATGAAGCATGGCCAAACTGTATGATTTTGTAGGGATAAGCTTGCTTTTGCCTCGTTGTTTTAAAAAGACATGATTGCTTTATTGGTATGCTTGAAGTATTATTGTTTTTATGTCAAATGATAGACTATTGCTTTGAATCACTCGTGTCTTAATATTCATGCCATGATTAGACATATGATCAAGATTATGCTAGGTAGCATTCCACATCAAAAATTATTCTTTTTTATCATTTACCTACTCGAGGACGAGCAGGAATTAAGCTTGGGGATGCTGATACGTCTCTGTCGTATCTATAATTTTGATTGTTCCATGCCAATATTATTCACTTTCATATACTTTTGGCAACTTTTATATTATTTTGGGACTAACATATTGATCCAAAGGCCAAAGCAGTTCTCGTCTATTGCATGTTTTTTGTTTCGCAGAAACCCAATATCAAACGGAGTCCAAACGGGATAAAAACGGACGGAGATTTTTTTTGGAATATTTATGATTTTTGGGAAGTAAAATCAACGCGAAACGGTGTCCGAGGTGGTCACGAGGTAGGGGGCGCGCCCTACCCCCCCAGGCGCGCCCCGGGCCCTCGTGGTCCACCCGTAAGGTGGTTGATGCTCTTATTTTGGCGCAAGAAAGATAATTTTATGAGAAAGATCTGGGCGAAAGATTCACCCCAATCGGAGTTACGGATCTCCAGATATAAAGGAAATGGTGAAGGGGTAGAATCAGGGAACGCAGAAACAGAGAGATAGATCCAATCTCGGAGGGGCTCTCGCTCCTCCCAAGCCATGGGAGCCAAGGACCAGAGGGGAAACCCTTCTCCCATATAGGGAGAAGGCCAAGGAAGAAGAAGAAGGGGGGTTTTCTCCCCCTTGCTTCCGGTGGCGCCGGAACGCCGCCGTGGGCCACCATCATCACCGCGATCTTCACCAACACCACCGTCATCTTCACCAACATCTCCATCACCTTCCCCCATCTCTATGCAGCGGTGTAACCTCTCTCTTACCCGCTGTAATCTCTACTTAAACATGGTGCTCAACGCTATATATTATTTCCCAATGATGTATGGCTATCCTATGATGTTTGAGTAGATCTGTTTTGTCCTAATGGCTATTTGATGATCGTGATTGGTTTGAGTTGTATGTTTTATTATTGGTGCTGTCCTATGGTGCCCTCTGCTACGTCTTGAGCTTGCGTTGGTTTTCCCCGAAGAGGAGAGGATGATGCAGCATAGTAGCGTAAGTATTTCCCTTAGTTTTTGAGAACCAAGGTATCAATCCAGTAGGAGGTCACGCGCAAGTCCCTTGTACCTGCACAACACGATAGCAACTCGCAACCAACACTTAGGGGCTGTCAATCCCTTCACGGTTACTTACGAGAGTGAGATTTGATAGAGATAATATTTTTGGTTTGATAGATACATGCAAAGTAAAAAGTAAAGGCAAAGTAAAAACAAAGCAAGTAAATAAAGTGATTTAGATTGATATGATGAGAATAGACCCGGGGGCCATAGGTTTCACTAGTCGCTTCTCTCAAGAGCATAAGTATTCTACGGTGGGTGAACAAATTACTGTTGAGCAATTGACAGAATTGAGCATAGTTATGAGTATATCTAGGCAATGATCATGTATATAGGCATCACGTCCGTGACAAGTAGATCAAAACGATTCTGCATCTACTACTATTACTCCACTCATCGACCGCTATCCAGCATGCATCTAGAGTATTAAGTTAAAAACAGAGTAACGCCTTAAGCAAGATGACATGATGTGGAGGGATAAATTCATGCAATATGATAAAAAAACCCATCTTGTTATCCTCGATGGAAACAATACAATACGTGCCTTGCAACTCTTTCTGTCACTGAGTAAGGACACCGCAAGATTGAACCCAAAGCTAAGCACTTCTCCCATTGCAATAACTACCAATCTAGTTGGCCTAACCAAACGGATAATTCGAAGAGACTTGCAAAGATAACTCAATCATACATAAAAGAATTCAGAGAAGAATCAAATATTTTCCATAGATAATACTGGATCATAAACCCACAATTCATCGATCTCAACAAACACGCCGCAAAAAGAAGATTACATCGAATAGATCTCCACGAGAGAGGGGGAGAACATTGTATTGAGATCCAAAAAGAGAGAAGAAGCCATCTAGCTACTAGCTATGGACCCGAAGGTCTGAAGTAAACTACTCACACTTCATCGGAGGGGCTATGGTGATGATGTAGAAGCCCTCCATGGTGGATGCCCCCTCCGGCGGAGCTCCGGAACAGGCCCCAAGATGGGATCTCGTGGATACAGAATGTTGCGGCGGTGGAATTAGGTTTTTGGCTCCGCGTCTGGTCTATTTGGGATACGTAGGTATATACAGGAGGAAGGAGTACGTCGGTGGAGCTCCGAGGGGCCCACGAGGTAGGGGGCGCGCCCAGGGGGCACCCTCCACCCTCGTGACCTCCTCGGAAGCTTCTTGGAGTAGGGTCCAAGTCTCCTGGATCACGTTCGGTGAGAAGATCACGTTCCCGAAGGTTTCATTCCGTTTGGACTCCGTTTGATATTCCGTTTCTTGAAACACTGAAATAGGCAAAAACAAGCAATTACAGGCTGGGCCTCCGCTTAATAGGTTAGTCCCAAAAATAATATAAAAGTGGAAAATAAAGCCCAATATAGTCCAAAACAGTAGATAAAGTAGCATGGAGCAATCAAAATTGTAGATACGTTGGAGACGTATCGCATCCCAAGCTTAATTCACCTCGTCCTCGAGTAGGTAAATGATAAAAAGAATTTTTGAAGCGGAGTGATACTTTGGCATAATTTCAATGTAAATCTTCTTAATCATGGTATGAATATTCAGATCCGAAAGATTCAAGACAAAAGTTCATGTTGACATAAAAATAATAATACTTCAAGCATACTAATCAAGCAATCACGTCTTCTCAAAATAACATGGCCAAAGAAAGTTCATCCCTACAAAATCATATAGTTAGGCTATGCTTCATTTTCGTCACACAAAGATGTTCCCAACTTCTATACCCCCGATGACAAGCCAAGCAATTGTTTCATACTCAAATAATCTCAAACCTTTTCAACCTTCACGCAATACATGAGCGTGAGCCATGGATATAGCACTATGGGTGGAATAGAATATGATGATGGGGATTGTGTGGAGAAGACAAAAAAGGAGAAACTCTCACATCAACGAGGCTAATCAATGAGCTATGGAGATGCCCATCGATTGATGTTAATGCAAGGAGTAGGGATTGCCATGCAACGGATGCACTAGAGCTATGAATGCTTAACAAAAGAAAACTAGTGGGTGTGCATCCAACTTGCTTGCTCATGAAGACCTAGGGCATTTGAGGAAGCCCATCGTAGGAATATACAAGCCAAGTTCTATAATGAAAAATTCCCACTAGTATAAACAAGACAACTTATGAGACTCTCTAAATGAAAAACATGGTGCTACTTTGAAGAACAAATATATGAGACTCACTTCATGAAGAACAAGGTGCTACTTTGAAGCACAAGTGTGGTAAAAGGATAGTAACATTGCCCCTTCTCTCTTTTTCTCTCATTTTTTTATTTGGGCCTTTTCTCTTTTTTATGGCCTCTTTTTATTTATTTATTTGGGCTTCTTTGGCCTCTTTTTTTTTCGTCCAGAGTCTCATCTCGACTTGTGGGGGAATCATAGTCTCCATCATCCTTTCCTCACTGGGGCAATGCTCTAATAATGATGATCATCACACTTTCATTACAACAACTTAATATTACAACTCAAACTAGAACAAGATATGACTCTATATGAATGCCTCCGTGATGTACGAGATGGTGCAATGAATCAAGAGTGACATGTATGAAAAATAATGCATGGTGGCTTTGCCACAAATACGATGTCAACTACAAGATCATGCAATGGCAATATGACAAAAGTAAAGTATGTCATGATGAACGGAACGGTGGAAAGTTGCATGGCAATATATCTCGCAATGGCTATGGAAATGCCATAATAGGTAGGTATGGTGGCTGTTTTGAGGAAGATATAAGGAGGTTTATGTGTGAAAGAGCATATCATATCACGGGGTTTGGATGCACCGGCGAAGTTTGCACCAACTCTCAAGGTGAGAAAGGGCAATGCATGGTACCGAAGAGGCTAGCAAATGCGGAAAGGTAGAAGTGCGTATAATCCATGGACTCAACATTAGTCAAAAGAACTCATATACTTATTGCAAAAATTTGGAAGCCATCAAAAATCAAGTACTACGCACAATGCTCCTAGGGGGATAGACTGGTAGGAAAAGACCATCGCTCGTCCCTGACCGCCACTCATAAGGATGCACAAGCCAGGTACACTTCATGCTTCAAATTTGTCACACAACTTCACCCATATGTGTATGCTACGGGACTTACAAACTTCAACACAAGTATTTCTCAATTTCACAACTACTCAACTCGCACGACTTTGATATTATTACCTCCATATCTCAAAACAATTATTAAGCACTAAATTTATCTTAGTATTCAATTCACTCAAAAGAAAGTTTCACATATCTTGAACACCAAGTATATTAACATTAAGCAAATTACCATGCTATTAATGACTCTCAAAATAATCTAAGTGAAGCATGAGAGATCAAGTTTCTTTAAAACAAATCCACCACCGTGCTCTAAAAGATCTAAGTGAAGCACTAGATCAAAAATTATCACGCTCAAAAATATAAGTGAAGCACTAGATCAAAAATTATCACGCTCAAAAATATAAGTGAAGCGCTATGAGCAAAACTATCAAGCTCAAAAGATATAAGTGAGGCACATAGAGTATTCTAGCAAATTCAAAATCATGTATGGCTCTCTCAAAAGGTGTGTACAACAAGGATGATTGTGGTAGACTAACAAACAAAGACGCAAATAATACAAGACGCTCCAAGCAAAACACATATCATGTTGGTGAATAAAAATATAGCTCCAAGTAAATTACCAATGGAAGTGGACGAAAGAGGGGATGCCTTCTGGGGCAACCCCAAGCTTTGAATTTTTGGTGTCCTTGGATTATCTTGGGGGTGCCATGGGCATACCCAATCTTAGGCTCTTGCCACTCCTTGTTCCATAATCCATCAAAAGAATTCACCCAAAACTTGACAACACAAAACTCAACAGAAATCTCGTGAGCTCCGTTAGAGAAAGAAAACAAAAGACTACTTCAAGTTACTGTAATGAACTCATTATTTATTTATATTGGTGTTAAACCTACTGTATTCCAACTTATCTATGGTTTATAAACTAATTTACTAGCCATAGATTCATCAAAATAAGCAAACAACACACGAAAAACAGAATCTGTCAAAAATAGAACAGTCTGTAATAATCTGTAACTAACGCAAACTTCTGGAACTCTAAAAATTGTACCAAAATAGGAAGTCCTGGAAAATTTATTTATTGATCAGCAGCAAAAATAATCAACGCAAAAGCACTCTCCAGTAAAAAATGGAAGCTAATCTCGTGAGCGCTAAGGTTTCTGTTTTTCAGCAGAATCAAATAACCTATCATCATAGGTTATCCTATAGGTCCTACTTGGCACAAACACTAATTAAAACCTAAAACCACATCCAAACAGAAGGTAGATGGATTATTTATTACTAAACAGAAGCAAAAACAAAAAACACAAAATAAAATTGGGTTGCCTCCCAACAAGCGCTATCGTTTAACGCCCCTAGCTAGGCATAAAAGCAAGGATAGATCTAGGTGTTGCCATCTTTGGTAGGCAATCCATAAGTGGCTCTCATGATAGATTCATATGGTAATTTTATTTTCTTGCTAGGGAAGTGTTCCATACCCTTCTTTAAGGGAAACTGGAATCTAATATTCCCTTCCTTCATATCAATAATTGCACCAATCGTTCTAAGGAAAGGTCTACCAAGAATAATAGGACATGAAGGATTGCAATCTATATCAAGAACGATAAAATCTATGGGCACATAATTCCTATTTGCAACAATAAGAACATCATTAATTCTTACCATATGCTTTTTAATAGTGTAATCCGCAAGATGCAAGTTTAGAGAGCAATCATCAAAATCACGGAAATCTAGCAAATCACATAAGGTTTTGGGAATAGTAGAGACACTAGCACCCAAATCACATAAAGCATGAAACTCAAAGTCTTTTATTTTAATTTTAATAGTGGGTTCCCACTCATCATAGAGTTTTCTAGGGATGGAAACTTTCATCTCAAGTTTTTCTTCATAAGATTGCATCAAAGCATCAACAATGTGTTCGGTAAAGGCCTTATTTTGACTATAAGCATGAGGAGATTCTAGAATGGATTGCAACAAGGAAATATAACCAATCAAAGAGCAATTTTAATAATTAAATTCCTTGAGATCCAAAATGGTGGGTTTAGCAACATCATGGTTTTTATTTATTTCAATCCCACTTTCATCAATTTCATCATCAAGATCTAGAAACTCCGAATTCTTAGAACGCCTTCTAGGTAAAGGAAGATAATCTTCAGATTCATTAAGATTCATATTGCAAAACAAAGATTTAATGGGGGACGCATCAATAACTTTTAGATCTTCATCTTGATTTTCATAAGGATTAGAAGAACACGCTTTAATAAAGGCATCTTTGGAAGCACGCATCCTAGCGGTTCTTTCTTTGCACTCATCAATGGAAATTCTCATGGCTTTGAGAGACTCATTGATATCATGCTTAGGGGGAATAGATCTAAGCTTTAAAGAATCAATTTCAAGAGAAATTCTATCAACGTTCCTAGCCAAATCATCAACTTTAAGCAATTTCTCTTCAAGCAAAGCATTAAAATTCTTTTGTGAATTCATAAACTCTTTAACACTATTATCAAATTCAGAGGGCATCTTATTAAAATTTCCATAAGAGTTGTTATAGGAATTTCCATAATTATTAGAAGGATTGCTAGGATAAGGCCTAGGATTAAAATTCCCTCTATAAGCGTTGTTTCCAAAACTATTCCTACCAACAAAATTCACATCCATAGATTCATTATTATTCTCAAGCAAAGTAGATAAAGGCATATCATTAGGATCAAGAGGAGTATTTTTAGGAGCAAACATCTTCATAAGTTCATCCATCTTTTCACTCAAAACATTGATTTCTTCTATAGCATGCACTTTTTTACTAGAAGATCTTTCGTGTGCCATTGAGAATAATTAGCCATAATATTATCAAGCAATTTGGTAGCATCCCCAACGTAATTTCCATAAAAGTGCCTCCCGCTGCCGAATCTAAAAGATTTCTAGAAGCAAAATTCAATCCGGCATAAAAATTTTGTATGATCATCCATAAATTCAAACCATGAGTAGGGCAATTGCGAAGCATTAATTTCATTCTTTCCCAAGATTGGGCAACATGCTCAGGATCAAGTTGTTTAAAATTCATGATATCGTTCCTAAGAGTGATAATCTTAGCGGGAGGAAAATACTTAGAGATAAAAGCATCTTTGCACTTGTTCCAAGAATCAATACTATTTTTAGGCAAAGACGAAAACCAAATTTTAGCACGATCTCTAAGTGAAAACGGAAATAACTTCAATTTGACAATATTGTTATCCGTATATTTATTCTTTTGCATATCACACAAATCAACAAAATTGTTTAGATGAGTAGCGGCATCTTCACTAGGAAGGCCGGCGAATTGATCTTTCATAACAAGATTCAACAAAGCGGTATTGATTTCACAAGACTCATCATTATTAAGAGGAGCAATCAGAGTACTAAGGAAATCATTATTATTGGTATTCGAGAAATCACACAATTTGGTATTATCTTGCGCCATGGCAACAAGTAATCCAACACACAAGCAAACAGAAAGGCAAAGGGAAAAAAGAGGAGGAGATTGGGAAATAGAAGGCGAATAAAACGGCAAGGGTGAAGTGGGGGAGAGGAAAACAAGAGGCAAATGGCAAATAATGTAATGCGAGAGATAGGGATTGTGATGGGTACTTGGTATGTTGACTTTTGCGTAAGCCTCCCCGGCAACAGCGCCAGAAATTCTTCTTGCTACGTCTCGAGCTTGCGTTGGTTTTCCCCGAAGAGGAGAGGATGATGCAGCACAGTAGCGTAAGTATTTCCCTCAGTTTTTGAGAACCAAGGTATCAATCCAGTAGGAGGTCACGCGCAAGTCCGTCGTACCTGCACAACACGATAGCAACTCGCAACCAACGCTTAGGGGTTGTCAATCCCTTCACGGTTACTTACGAGTGAGATCGATAGAGATAATATTTTTGGTATTTTGATAGATAGATGCAAAGTAAAAAGTAAAGGCAAAGTAAAAACAAAGCAAGTAAATAAAGTGATATAGATTGATATGATGAGAATAGACCCCGGGGCCATAGGTTTCACTAGTGGCTTCTCTCAAGAGCATAAGTATTCTACGGTGGGTGAACAAATTACTGTTGAGCAATTGACAGAATTGAACATAGTTATGAGTTTATCTAGGCAATGATCATGTATATAGGCATCACATCCATGACAAGTAGATCGAAACGATTCTGCATCTACTACTATTACTCCACTCATCGACCGCAATCCAACATGCATCTAAAGTATTAAGTTAAAAACAGAGTAACGCCTTAAGCAAGATGACATGATGTAGAGGGATAAATTCATGCAATATGATAAAAAAACCCATCTTGTTATCCTCGATGGCAACAATACAATACGTGCCTTGCAACTCTTTCTGTCACTGAGTAAGGACACCGCAAGATTGAACCCAAAGCTAAGCACTTCTCCCATTGCAAGAACTACCAATCTAGTTGGCCTAACCAAACGGATAATTCGAAGAGACTTGCAAAGATAACTCAATCATACATAAAAGAATTCGGAGAAGAATCAAATATTTTCCATAGATAATACTGGATCATAAACCCACAATTCATCGATCTCAACAAACACACCGCAAAAAGAAGATTACATCGAATAGATCTCCACGAGAGAGGGGGAGAACATTGTATTGAGATCCAAAAAGAGAGAAGAAGCCATCTAGCTACTATCTATGGACCCGAAGGTCTGAAGTAAACTACTCACACTTCATCGGAGGGGCTATGGTGATGATGTAGAAGCCCTCTGTGGTGGATGCCCCCTCCGGTGGAGCTCCGGAACAGGCCCCAAGATGGGATCTCATGGATACAGAAGGTTGCGGCGGTGGAATTAGGTTTTTGGCTTCGCGTCTGGTCTATTGGGGATATGTAGGTATATATAGGAGGAAGGAGTACGTCGGTGGAGCTCCAAGGGGCCCACGAGGTAGGGGGCCACGCCCAGGAGGGGCGCCCTCCACCCTCGTGACCTCCTCGGAAGCTTCTTGGAGTAGGGTCCAAGTCTCCTGGATCACGTTCGGTGAGAAGATCACGTTACCGAAGGTTTCATTCCGTTTGGACTCCATTTGATATTCCGTTTCTTCGAAACACTGAAATAGGCAAAAAAAACAGCAATTCTGGGCTGGCCCTCCGGTTGATAGGTTAGTCCCAAAAATAATATAAAAGTGGAAAATAAAGCCCAATATAGTCCAAAACAGTAGATAAAGTAGCATGGAGCAATCAAAAATTATAGATACGTTGGAGACGTATCACCCTCCGTGTCGCGCAAGCGTGAGGGATACCCGCTGTAGGTTGTTGCAATACATTCATGATTCGCTTATACTGGGTTGGTGAGTGACTGAAACACAAACCCGAGTAAGAGGGATTGTTGCGTATGGGATAAATGGGACTTGAAGCTTTAATGCCATGGTTGGGTTTTACCTTAATGAATCTTTAGTAGTTGCGGATGCTTGCTAGAGTTCCAATCATAAGTGCATATGATCCAAGTAGAGAAAGTATGTTAGCTTATGCCTCTCCCTCAAATAAAATTGCAATAATGATTACCGGTCTAGTTATCGATTGCCTAGGGACAAATAACTTTCTCGTGACAACAAGCTCTTTACTTTTACTAATTTAGTTGTGTCTTTATCTAAACAGCCCCTAGTTTATATTTACGTGTTCTTTACTTTCTTGCAAGCCTATCCTATCACACCTACAAAGTACTTCTAGTTTCATACTTGTTCTAGTTAAAGTAAACATTAAGCATGCGTAGAGTTGTATCGGTGGTCGATAGAACTTTAGGGAATATTTGTTCTACCTTTAGCTCCTCGTTGGGTTCGACGCTCTTACTTATCGAAAATTGTTGCGATCCCCTATACTTGTGGGTCATCAGCCTCAAATTTAGACAAACGAACACCTTTCTTGAGAATGAAACACTTACACCCGAACACCCAGAAGTACTTGAGGTTGGGCTTGTTACCGGTAAGTATTTCATAAGGAGTCTTGTTCAAGGCTTTGCGGAGATAGAGCTAATTGGATGCATGACATGCTGTGTTGATGGCTTCGGCCCAAAAGTTGTATGGAGACTTGAACTCCGCCATCATGGTCCTTGCCGCATCCATCAACGTCCGGTTCTTCCTCTCCGTGACACCATTTTGTTGAGGGGTATAAGGTGCAGAATATTGATACTTGATCCCCTCATCACTAAGAAACTCATCCAAGGTGTAGTTCTTGAACTCGGTGCCATTGTCACTCCTTATTGTCAAGATATTTGCATCATGTTGACGTTGAGCTTCATTTGCAAAGTCGATGACGATTTGTTGAGTCTCACTCTTCCTCTTGAAGAAATATACCCAAGTGTGTCTTGAATAATCATCCACAATCACCAAGCAATACTTTCTACCTCCAAGACTATCAAAGGATGGAGGCCCAAAGAGATCCATGTGAAGGAGGTCCAAGGGTCTCTTCGGGTAGATGATAGTCGTGGGAGGGTGAGCCTTCTCATGTAGCTTTCCTTCGATACAAGCACTGCAAGCACGATCTTTGGCAAAACTAACATTTGCTAGTCCACGGACATGGTCCCCCTTGAGAAGACTTTGCAAAGATCTCATATTGACGTGGGCTAAACGGCGATGCCAAATCCATCCCACATCAACTTTATCCATTAGGCATGTCGCGGTCTTAGTGGGTCACTCCAAAAGGTTAATCACATAAAGACCGTTCTCGACATGCCCAACAAAGGCTACTTTAAGAGTCTTGCTCCACAAGAGGGCCACGGTATCAATATCAAAGAAAGTGGCAAAGCCCATGAGTGCAAGTTGACAAACGGAAAGTAGATTGTAAGCAAGGGACTCAACAAGCATGACTTTCTCGATCGTTAGATCATGAGAAATGACAACCTTGCCAAGACCCAATACCTTGGAAGACGAGGCATCACCCGACTCGACGTTGGTGGGCATAGAAGGGATCTTGTGCACGTCCACCACCAAGTCCTCGTTTCCGGTCATATGATTTGTGGCTCCACTATCGAGCAACCATGATCCCCCACTGGAAGCAAACACCTACAAGAGATCAATGCTTGGTTTTAGGTACCCATTTTGTAATGGGTCCTTTGATGTTAGTAATAAGGGTCTTAGGAACCCAAATAGACCATTCAATGTACTCATAAGGAGAACCAACAAATTTAGCATAAACATTCCCATCACTAGCACGACACAACACATAAGAAGGGTTAAAGTCATCGGCTTTGTTGGAAGGGGTGGCATTGCCCTTTTTGACATCACCACCCTTCCCACTGTTCTTCTTCTCCTTAGGAGTATCCTCTCCATCCTTCACAAAAGTTTGCTTGAGAGGGGGAGGTCGTTTGGTCTTGTCGTTCTTCTTCTTGTTCTTGGACTAGGGTGCGAACCCAACTCCCTCCTTGGCCACAACTTCCTTTTGATTGCTCAAAAGGTCACTGAGGTTCTTCTCACCTTGTATGCACGCCACAAGGCCTTTCTCAAGTTGGTCCTTCAACCTAGCATTCTCCTCCACAAGATGCACATGCTCACAACACGGGCTAGTGGCATTTGTATTATCAATTAATACCATATGAGGAAAGGTGGCTTTTTCCTTGGTAAGCTTCACTTGGAGTTGATCATGAGACTCCTTGAGGCTAGCATGAGCACCCTTCAAGACCTTGTGGGCCTTCTTGAGTATATCAAACTCCTCCTTGAGTCTAGCATGGTCAACGCCAAGTTTAGCCTTCTTGGAATTTAGCACACGAGATATAACAACAGCATGATCAAGATCTTTATTTAATTTAGCATCGTCATAGTTGTGTGACTCCTCAAGAGCCAAACGATGCCCATGCTCTTCCTAAAGAGCATTAGAGAGATCCGATATCTCATCGGCATTGTCATGACTATGACCTTCCATCTTAGAGATGGTTTCTTCATGAGCCTCGATCATGTCATTGGCTTCACCAAGTTGTTCCAAGAGAGCAATGATGTGCTTCTTGGATTTGCCCTTGAGACTACTCATAAAAGACTCAAATTCATTCACTTCCTCATTAGACCCCTCACTTTCATCAATGCCATCCGTCATGGAGGGATTAGTAATGATGGTGGTTTTGATGTTGGGGGTTACCTTGTTGGTGGCTTTAGCCATGAGACACTTGGCGGTGATGTTCTCATTGGGTGAGTCGAAGAGGGACACCCGTGGTGTTGTGGCAATGGCAACGGAGGCCATGGCCATGGCTTCACTATCTTCATTATCATCTTCATCCTCATGGTATTCTTCTTGAACCACCAACCCTCGAGTAGGAGTCTTTTTGGTGAAGTTGTTCTTGTTGGGTAAGGACTTGTCTTTGTCTTTTCGGATGAGCTTGCCACCATTGTCTTCCTGCTTCTCGTAAGGGTAATCCACAACAAAGTGGCTCACATTGCCACAATTGTAACATGTTCTCACACATTGCTTGCCCTTGAAACCACTTGAGTTGTTCTTGTTGAAGTTGGGCCTTGTGTTCTTCTTGCTCCAAAATTGCCTTGAAGCAAGAGTCATGTGCTCATGATAATCATATTTTGTATCTTCAGGGTTGCTCTCCTCATCTTCCTCTTCTTCCTCTTCTTCCACAATAAACTTGGCCTTCAAGTCAAGGTTGGGCTTCTTTGCTCTTTGAGAATGGAACACCGTGTTGTCGGCGATATTTTCCAAGATCGTCATTGCCACAAACTCATCCAACACTTCATTTGAGGACAAGGAGTGGAATTCCGGTCTTTGACGGATGACAGAGGACATGGCCTTGTGGTAGGGCATCATGGCCTTAAGGAACTTGCGCTTGATCCAATTGTCATTCATATCCTTACTCCCATGATCTCAGAGTGAGACCGCGAGAGTTGTCAATCTCCAGTAAAGCACACAAGGTTCTTCATCTTCATTCATTGCAAACTCATCGGCTTCATCTTGCACCACTCCATAGTTGGAGCGTTGAATGCTAGCGCTTTTCCCTTGTAGAGGGAAACAACATGGTGCCATGCTTCCTTGTCCATGGTGAATGTTCGGAGATGAGCAATGTCTTCGGGTGGAATTGCATCTTGAATGATGAAGAGAGCATTCTCGTTGAATTGATTATCCGCGGCTTCTCTTGGAGTGATGTTGCTTGGGTCATGCGGATAGAAACCTTCTTCAATAATTCTCCAAATATTGGTGTTAACATGTTTCAAATGACGCTTAAAGCGATGGACCCAAGCATCAAAGTCTTAATTTTTCACAATCTTAGGAGGAGGGTACATGATTTAAATGAGTAGAGGGAATCGGTCCTCCATAAGCAAGTGAGGTTCCACATGGGCAAAGATGCCGGTGCCATTTCTACCACTAGTAGAAGGACCCTTTTCACTAGTAGCTTCCCCCTTGTCGGAGTTAGCATCCGTCACCTTGTTAGTGGGATCACCCACTTTCATCGGCGAGGTAGATAGTTTAAGTCCTTCTAAGAATTTATTAAACATGCTTTCAACCTTGGTTGTCATGGAGGTTTTCAATATGTCCAAAGCCACATTGAACTCCTCACGAGAAACCACGGTTCCCCCATCGGCCGTAGACGAGCTCAGATTCACACCGGAGTGCTCCTCCCTGCTGTCTACGGTGTCAACCATACTCTTCGGACGGCAAAGTCCTTAATAAAGAGATGAGGCTCTGATACTAATTGAAAGGATCGATATAGTTGACGAGAGGGGGGTGAATAGGCAACTAATAATTTTTAGCTTTTCTTTACCAATTTCAACTTTGCATCAAAGTAGGTTGTCTAGATATGCAACTAGGTGGGCAACCTATATGATGCGATAACAATAAGCACACAAGCAAGCAAGAGATGCAACACAATATAAGCTTGCACAAGTAAAGGTGAGAGATAACCAAAAGGGGAACCGATGGAGACGAGGATGTGTTACCGAAGTTCCTTCCTTTTGAGAGGAAGTACGTCTCCATTAGAGCGGTGTGGAGGCACAATGCTCCCCAAGAAGCCACTAGGGCCACCATATTCTCCTCACGCCCTCACACAATGCGAGATGCCGTGATTCCACTATTGGTGCCCTTGGAGGCGGCGACCGAACCTTTACAAACAAGGTTGGGGCAATCTCCACAACTTAATTGGGGGCTCCCAACGACACCACGAAGCTTCACCACAATGGACTATGGCTCCGCGGTGACGTCAACCGTCTAGGATGCTCAAACACCCAAGAGTAACAAGATCCGCAAGGGATTAGTGGGGGAATCAAATTTCTCTTGGTGGAAGTGTAGATCGGGGCCTTCTCAACCAATCGCCAGCAAATCAACAAGTTTGATTGGCTAGGGAGAGAGATCGGGCGAAAATGGAGCTTGGAGCAACAATAGAGCTTTTGGGGGAAGAGGTGAGTCAACTTTGGAGAAGAAGACCTCCTTTTTTCGAGGGGGGAACAATCCAACCGTGACCCCCCAAAACAGCCCCGCAGAGGGGCGGTACTACCGCAGGGGACAATGGTACTACCGCTGGGCCCAACAGTACTACTGCTCCCCCTCGCGGTACTGCCGTGCAGTCTGGGAGGGCTAGCACATGAGCAGGAATCGGACCCAGTGCGGTACTGCCGTCGTGGTAGGGCGGTACTACCGCTCTCAAGCGGTACTACTGCTTCTGCTGCCGCTGCTTAGTACCGCACAATCTGACACGTGAGGCGACCCCCTCGAGTCGAGGCGGTAGGAGCCCGGTACCGCAGCGGTACTACGACTGAGGACCCCCAGGCGGTACTACTGCTGCAGAGTGGTACTGCCGCCTGTGGCTCTTGAGCGGTACTACCGCTGGCACTGCGGTACTACCGCTGGGACCAAAACATGCTCATAGGAAAGAAAAGGAAGCTCCATCGAAGCGGGAAGGCTCAGTGGGTGCAAAGAGGATGTGAACGTGTTGATTCCACCCTAGCCTTACCAAAGCGGACCCCCTCTTGATAGTACGGTGACACCTACGAAACAAGTCCACCAAACCAGAAACAAAAGAGCTACACCATCTTTGATTAAAACTCTGAGGGGAAGGAATCGTCTTGTGCCAAAGGATGAATCTCTGAAAAGCTCAAAGCACACGATTAGTCCGCGAGCGTGTTGTCATCAATCCAAAACTACATAGAGAGATATGCCTTAACAATCTCCCCCTTTTTGGTGGAGTGATGACAACCATGGATTTGCACAAAGATAGGACAAGAAAGTAAAGATAAACTTAGAACTACAAAATATAGACGGGCTCCCCCTGAATGTGTGCACCTAAAAAGAGGTGCCTTTGAAATGCAAGGCACACACATTAGGATCAACACCCCCCCTATATTTTATAGTCCAACAACCTAAACAACAAGTAAAGAACCATAGTTTAAATGCAGATGGGTATGTGTGAGCAAGGTATATAACCGGATAAGCATGCAAATTCACAAATTACTAAAGTACTTGAAGGACATAGACAATAACGATAAGGTAGCATATGTCTCACACGATAAGAACTGAAACTAGGTCTCACGGGCACAAACAAAACAAAGCAAATGACGAGAGAAAAGCTGCAAGAAAGACAAGACAAACAAACCACAAACACACACTCGCAACTCGGCAATGACATAAATCCCTAGACTCTCTCCCCCTTTGGCATCGAGACACCAAAAAGGCAAAGAGCGTTGCTACAGCTCCAGGTGATAGCAAATTGAGGATCTCGAGCATCACATCCCAGCGGGATCGTCTGCACCGCCGTCATTGGTAGGAAACTGCTCGATGTCTGAATCGGTCCACGGGTAGTGCTGCTGAACCCACTCCTCCTAATCAGTGATCCTTCCCTCAGATCCGCTGGCAACCGTTGCACCCAACTGATGTATGAGCTCCTTGTGACGGCTCCGGGCCTTCTTCTCAGAGACATGAGACATGTACTGGCCATGAGACTCCATGCAAAAAAGTTTCTTCATCTTGCGCTTAATCTTCTTTGCCCAAGAGGGCTCCACTCCGGAGGGCTCATAGTCCTCATCATCATCGGCCTCAGCCTCGCCCTCAGTCTCCATGTCAGCAGCTTTAGATGGACATCCAGACTTAGGAGCTGAGGTGCCCCAATTGTCCTTCTTCCTCAGACACTTGATCTCATGAGAAACCAACTCTCCAGTTTCCAGCACAACCCTAGGATAGACATGTGCCCATGCCTTCTCAATGAGCAACATGATAAACGGACCATAGATCGGGCACTTGCGCTCAGAAACGGCAAAGAGAAGTTCAGACCACATGACATGGGAAATGTCCAGGGACTCGCCAGTGTTTGCTTCCTTCTCATGCTGACAGAAGAGAAGCATGTCCACGAGAAAAGAGTGGACCGTATCCAGATTCCCGATATGAGGGAAGAGAGTATCTCGAAAAATGTGATGAAGGATTTCCAGAAAGGCAGGCAACTCATAGGTCTCCTTCTCAGTCACGGGGTGAATCTTCACAGTATAGTAGGGCCAGAGGGCTTGCTTGTGAGTGGAGGTTGCATTGCGGTGAGGGCGGAAGCCGACTGGAGTCTCAAGCCTGTGATCTCCCACCCCAAGTAACTCCATGAAGGCCTTCCACCTGACAGAAAGCAACTTGCCATTTGTCATCCAAGTCAGAGTCCTTTCTTCATCAGTTCCAAGATGGAAAGTGGCAAAGAATTGAGCCACCAAATCTGCATCAAAGTCCTTGTTGAACTGCATGATTCTGAGAATGTTCAGCTGAGAGCACATCTGAAGGGCTTCGCCAAAGTACTCAGGGTCCTTTTCCATAGCATCCGTGTCGATGGAGCGCACATCAACATAGAGATTCTTCTTAGCCTTGATCACATCAAAGTAGATGGCAAACTGAAAACGATTCCAGAACGGGCGGTTGACCAATGTGGGTTCTTGGTCTTCCACATAGGGGCTGCGGCGACGCCTTTCCCAGAATTTCTTGACAGTCATCTCTATCACAGTCTTGCCCCTCGGCTTCGTCTTGTTGGCAGTCGACTTCTTGTTTTGATATGGAGGTTGAGCACTTGAGGAAGCACCTGCTGTCTCAGAGGTGCAATAGCGCTTTGACGTTGAACAACCGGGGTTGACACGGCGGACTTGATGCTCAGGATGTTCATCACCTGGAACCAAACACACGAGCAGAAGAAACAACACGAAAGAAAGAGCATAAGCCTCCAAACAAAATAACATGGATCAAAAAGTGGTAGGAACAAGGTGGAATTGGGCATCCAGCGGTAGTACCGCAAACCAAAAGCGGCAGTACCGCTCGAGCGGTAGTACCGCGCCAGTTGAGAGGTAGTACCGCTCTGGACGGGGAACGGCGGTTCCCTACTGCCATGGGCAGATCCGGCACTACCAGGATGCCAAATTCAAAAATGATCCTACCAAACATCAATCCAAAAGGTCTAGATGCCATCTCCATCATACTCAAGCCTCGACTTAGCCAAAAATTGAGAAAAGCAATGCCTTTTGCCCCTAACAACTAGATGTGAAATCTAGGCAAAGAGAGAACGGGAACAGGGGCAATACCGGCATCCATGGCAAGAGGACGCGGTGGGGATCGATTCCACCAAAGGAACTGGAGAGGAACATCACGAAGACGGCGGGCTGCCCAAGCCCTCATGCGGCGAGACGTCGCTGGAGCGACGAAGAACACGAGCGGGTGGAGCGAATGGGTATGGGGGAGAAAGGCAACCCCCCTGCCCCAACATAACCCCCCATCGCCTGCGCCATAGTGGTAGTGCCGTTGGGGTGGGCGGTAGTACCGCTTAATGATCATCAGCGGTAGTACCGCGCACCCAGTGGTAGTACCGCTCAGCCGCAAAAGGACTGGCCCAAATGGCTTAGCTCAAGAAAAGAAGATGACTAGAAACGAGAGCAAACACACACGCAAAACAAACACACAAAAGACGAGAAACACACTCCTCTCCAAGAGAGGGCGGTGGCTGAGGCCACCTATGTTTGAATCCAGAGGTATGGCACCGCGAAGATTTTAACCTTGGGCCCATGACCAAAACTCATCTTTGAAGCACAAGTACCATAAAAAATGGCTAATGTGAAAGAGTTTGATTAGTTTATGCATAATGGGGGGAGGGAAAGTTCATTGAGATAAAAACACTCCCCTATGTCCATGCCTACACCTAGACAAGAAAGCATGATGAGTATGGTGGGGTGTGCAATGGTTCAAACCACATTGCTCGAATCAATGATATTTAGCTCATGCCTTAACTCGCAAAATTTTGCTTCATCCAAGGGCTTCGTGAAAATATCTGCAAGGTTATCATGAGTGTTGACATACTTGAGCTTGATCTCCCTTCGCCAAATGTGATCCCGGATGAAGTGATACCGAATCTCAATATGCTTCGTCTTGAAGTGTTGCACCAGGTTGAGAGAGATCTTGATAGCACTTTCATTGTCACACTAGAGAGGCACTTCGTCACGAGTGACACCGTAATCCTTCAAAGTTTGCCTCATCCATAGGAGTTGAGCACAACAACTACCGGCAGCCACATACTCTGCTTCGGTGGACGAGAGAGATACACAACTTTGCTTCTTAGAAGACCAACTCAATAAAGAGCAACCAAGTAATTGGCACCCTCCGGAGGTGGACTTCCTATCCACTTTGTCTCCCGCCCAATCTGAATCTGTATAGCCCAAAAGATCAAAGTTGGCTCCTCTTGGGTACCATAAGCCAAAGTTTGGGGTATGAGCCAAATATCGAAAGATTCACTTGACCGCCACAAAGTGGCTTTCCTTAGGTGCGTCTTGAAAATATGCACAAATTCCCACACTCAACATGATATCCGGTCTAGATGCACAGAGGTAAAGCAAGGATCCAATCATGGAGCGATATACCTTTTGATCCACCGCTTTACCATTGGGATCAATGTCAAGTTGGCATTTGACGGGCATTGGAGTGGAGGCCGGCTTGACATCACTTAGCTTGAATCTCTTGAGCATGTCTCGAGTGTATTTGGCTTGGTTGATGAAGGTTCCTTCTCTTCTTTGCTTGATTTCGAACCCGAGAAAGAACTCCAACTCTCCCATCATAAACATCTTGAACTTTGAGGTCATGAGAGCGGCAAATTCTTCATTGAAAGCTTTGTTAGGGGAACTGAAAATAATATCATCAACATATAGTTGGCACACAAACAACTCCCCTTTGACCTTCTTAGTAAAAAGACTGGGGTCGATTTTCCCGATTTCGAACCCACGATCTTGTAACAACTCCGTAAGATGCTCATACCACGCACGTGGGGCTTGTTTAAGGCCATAGAGCACCTTGTGGAGTTGGTACACATGATCGGGGAAATAGGGATCTTCGAACCCCGGGGGTTGTTGGACATACACCAACTCATTAATGGGACCATTAAGAAAAGCACTCTTCACATCCATTTTTGGCAACGTGAAATTATGATGAGAAGCATAAGCAATCAACAAACGAATAGATTCAAGGCGAGCAACGGGAGCAAAGGTTTCACCATAGTCGATACCCTCGACTTGGGAGTAGCCTTGTGCCACCAAATGAGCCTTGTTTTGAACAATGATCCCATGAGCATCTTGCTTGTTCTTGAATATCCACTTGGTTCCAATGACATTATGATTCCCGGTTGGCCTTGGTACTAATTTCCACACTTGGTTATGCTCGAAGTTGTTGAGTTCTTCATGCATGGCATTAAACCAATCCGGGTCCTCGAGCGCTTCATATACCTTTTGGAGTTCGACACAAGAAACAAACGCGTGATGTTCACAATAGTTTGCTAATTGTCTACAAGTGCTTACCCCCTTTCTTATGCTTCCAACCACATTCTCCATGAGATGACCTTTGGTAGTGAGCTTGGAAGCAATCTTCATGGCAGGACGCTCTAATTCCTCCTAGGATGTGAAAAGAGGAGGGGTAACTTGATCATCTTGAGCGCCGTCTTGAGCTTGTTCTTGATCTTGATCTTGCTCTTGATCTTGAACTTGCTCGAAGGGGATAACTTGACCTTGGGCATCATTTGGTGGTTCACCACCATCTTGAGGTTGATCTTGCCCTTGATCTTGTTCACGAGGTTGAGAGCTTTCACTTTGTTCTTCGGAACCGTGTGGGTCTTGGGTTGGTGGTGGCTCCACTTGAGTGGAGCATTGTCCTTCTCCTTCGACCACAAGGGGTTCCTAAATGGGTAGGATATGACCAACACCCATTCTTCTTATGGCTTGGGGAGGAATTTCATCACCTACATCACAAGTACCACTTTGCTCCACTTGGGAGCCGTTATTCTTGTCAAACTCCACGTTACACGTCTCCTCAACGAGTCCGGTGGACTTGTTGAGGACACGGTAAGCATGAGAGTTTGTAGCCTAACTAACAAATATGCCCTCATGAGCTCTATCCTAAAATTTAGACAAACGAACACCTTTCTTGCGAATGAAACACTTACACCCGAACACCCAGAAATACTTGAGGTTGGGCTTGTTACCGGTAAGTATTTCATAAGGAGTCTTGTTCAAGCCTCTGCGAAGGTAGAGCCGATTGGATGCATGACATGCTGTGTTGATGGCTTCGGCCCAAAAGTTGTATGGAGACTTGAACTCCGCCACCATGGTCCTTGCCGCATCCATCAACATTCAGTTCTTCCTCTCTGCGACACCATTTTGTTGAGGGGTATAAGGTGCAGAATATTGATGCTTGATCCCCTCATCACTAAGAAACTCATCCAAGGTGTAGTTATTGAACTCGGTGCCATTGTCACTCCTTATTTTCAAGATATTTGGATCATGTTGACGTTGAGCTTCATTTGCAAAGTCGATGACAATTTGTTGAGTCTCACTCTTCCTCTTGAAGAAATATATCCAAGTGTATCTTGAATAATCATCCACAATCACCAAGCAATACTTTCTACCTCCAAGACTATCAAAGGATGGAGGCCCAAAGAGATCCATGCGAAGGAGCTCCAAGGGTCTCTTCGAGTAGATGATAGCCGTGGGAGGGTGAGCCTTCTCATGTAGCTTTCGTTCGATACAAGCACTTCAAGCACGATCTTTGGCAAAACTAAATTTGTTAGTCCACGGACATGGTCCCCCTTGAGAAGACTTTGCAAAGATCTCATATTGACGTGGGCTAAACGGCGATGCCAAAGCCATCCCACATCAACTTTAGCCATTAGGCATGTCGCGGTCTTAGTGGGTCGCTCCAAAAAGTTAATCACATAAAGACCGTTCTCGACATGCCCAACAAAGGCTACTTTTAGAGTCTTGCTCCACAAGAGGGCCATGGTATCAATATCAACGAAAGTGGCAGAGCCCATGAGTGCAAGTTGACAAACGGAAAGTAGATTGTAAGCAAGGGACTCAACAAGCATGACTTTCTCGATTGTTATATCATGGGAAATGACAACCTTGCCAAGACCCAATACCTTAGAAGACGAGGCATCACCCCACTCGACGTTGGTGGGCATAGAAGGGATCTTGTGCATGTCCACCACCAAGTCCTCGCTTCTGGTCATATGATTTTTGGCTCCACTATCGAGCAACCATGATCCCCCACCGGACGAAAACACCTACAAGAGATCAATGCTTGGTTTTAGGTACCCATTTTGTAATGGGTCCTTTGATGTTAGTAACAAGGGTCTTAGGAACCCAAATAGACCATTCAATGTACTCATAAGGAGAACCAACAAATTTAGCATAAACATTCCCATCACTAGCACGACACAACACATAAGAAGGGTTAAAGTCGCCGGCTTTGTTGGAAGGGGTGGCATTGCCCTTTTTGACATCACCACCCTTCCCATTGTTCTTCTTCTCCTTAGGAGTATCCTCTCCATCCTTCACAAAAGTTTGCTTGAGAGGGGGAGGTTGTTTGGTCTTGTCGTTCTTCTTCTTGTTCTTGGACATGGGTGTGAACCCAACTCCCTCCTTGGCCACAACTTCCTTTTGATTGCTCAAAAGGTCATTGAGGTTCTTCTCACCTTGTATGCACGCCACAAGGCCTTTCTCAAGTTGCTACTTCAACTTGGCATTCTCCTCCACAAGATGCACATGCTCACAACACGGGTTAGTGGCATTTGCATTATCAATTAATACCATATGAGGAAAGGTGGCTTTTTCCTTGGTAAGCTTCACTTGGAGTTGATCATGAGACTCCTGGAGGCTAGCATGAGCACCCTTCAAGACCTTGTGGGCCTTGTCGAGTATATCAAACTCCTCCTTGAGTCTAGCATGGTCAACGCCAAGTTTAGCTATCTCGGAATTTAGCACACGAGATACAACAAGAGCATGATCATGATCTTTATTTAATTTAGCATGGTCATTGTTGTGTGACTCCTCAAGAGCCAAACGATGCCCACGCTCTTCCTTAGAGCATTAGAGAGATCAGATATCTCATAAGCATAGTCACGACTATGACCTTCCATCTTAGAGATGGTTTCTTCATGAGCCTCGATCATGTCATTGGCTTCACCAAGTTGTTCCAAGAGAGCAACGATGTGCTTATTGGATTTGCCCTTGAGATTACTCATAAAAGACTCAAATTCATTCACTTCCTCATTAGACCCCTCACTTTCATCAATGCCATCCGTCAAGGAGGGATTAGTAATGATGGTGGTTTTGATGTTTGGGGTTACCTTGTTGGTGGCTTTAGCCTAAGACACCTGGCGGTGATGTTCTCATTGGGTGAGTCGAAGAGGGACACCCGTGGTGTTGTGGCAATGGCAACGGAGGCCATGGCCATGGCTTCACTATCTTCATCATCATCGTCATCCTCATGGTATTCTTCTTGAACCACCAACCCTCGAGTAGGAGTCTTTTGGTGAAGTTTTTCTTGTTGGGGAAGGACTTGGCTTTGTGTTTTCGGATGAGCTTGCCACCATTGTCTTCCCTCTTCTCGTAAGGGCAATCCACAACAAAGTGGCTCACATTGCCCCAATTGTAACATGTTCTCACACGTTGCTTGCCCTTGAAACCACTTGAGTTGTTCTTGTTGAAGTTGGGCCATGTGCTCATGATAATCATATTTTGTATCTTTGGGGTTGCTCTCCTCATCTTCCTCTTCTTCCACAATAACCTTGGCCTTCAAGGCAAGGTTGGGCTTCTTTGCTCTTTGAGATTTCAACACCGCATTGTCGGCGGTCTTGTCCAAGATCGTCATTGCCACAAACTCATCCAACACTTCATTTGAGGACAAGGAGTGGAAGTCCGTTCTTTGACGGATGACGGAGGACATGGCCTTGTGGTAGGGCATCATGGCCTTGAGGAACTTGCGCTTGATCCAATTGTCATCCGTATCCTTACTCCCATGATCTCGGAGTGAGACCGCGAGAGTTGTCAATCTCCGGTAAAGCACACGAGGTTCTTCATCTTCATTCATTGCAAACTCATCGGCTTCATCTTGCACCACTTCATAGTTGGAGCGTTGAATGCTAGCGCTTCCCTTGTAGAGGAAAACAACATGGTGCCATGCTTTCATGTCCATGGTGAATGGTCAAAGATGAGCAATGTCTTCGGGTGGAATTGCATCTTGAATGATGAAGAGAGCATTCTCGTTGAATTGATTATCCGCGGCTTCTCTTGGAGTGAAGTTGCTTCGGTCATGCGGATAGAAACCTTCTTCAATAATTCTCCAAATATTAGTGTTAACATGTTTTAAATGACGCTTAAAGGGATAGACCCAAGCATCAAAATCTTCATTTTTCACAATCTTAGGAGGAGGGCCGGCATGATTTAAATGAGTAGAGGGAATCGGTCCTCCATAAGCAAGTGGAGGTTCAACATGGGCAAAGTTGTCGGTGCCATTTCTACCACTAGTAGAAGGACCCTTTTCACTAGTAGCTTCCCCCTTGTCAGAGTTAGCATCCGTCACCTTGTTCGTGGGATCACCCACATTCATCGGCGAGGTAGATAGATTAAGTCCTTCTAAGAATTTATTAAACATGTTTTCAACCTCGGTTGTCATGGAGGTCTTCAATGTGTCCAAAGCCACATTGAATTCCTCACGAGAAACCGCGGTTCCCCCATCGGTCGTAGATGAGCTCGGATTCACACCGGAGTGCTCCTCCCCACCGTCTATGGTGTCAACCATACTCTTCGGACGGCAAAGTCCTTAATAAAGAGACGAGGCTCTGATACCAATTGAAAAGATCGATATAGTTGACTAGAAGGGGGGTGAATAGGCAACTAACATTTTTTAGCTTTACTTTACCAATTTTAACTTTGCATCAAAGTAGGTTGTGTAGATATGCAACTAGGTGGGCAACCTATATGATGCGATAACAATAAGCACACAAGCAAGAAAGAGATGCAACACAATATAAGCTTGCACAAGTAAAGATGAGAGATATACAAAAGGGGAACCGATGGAGACGAGGATGTGTTACCGAAGTTCTTACTTTTGAGGGGAAGTACGTCTCCGTTACAGCGGTGTGGAGGCACAATGCTCCCCAAGAAGCCACTAGGGCCACCATATTCTCCTCACGCCCTCACACAATGCGAGATGTCGTGATTCCACTATTGGTGCCCTTGGAGGCACCGACCGAACCTTTATAAACAAGGTTGGGGCAATCTCCACAACTTAATTGGAGGCTCCCAACGACACCATGAAGCTTCACCACAATGGACTATGGCTCCGCGGTGACCTCAACCGTCTAGGATCCTCAAACACCCAAGAGTAACAAGATCCGCAAGGGATTAGTGGGGGGAATCAAATTTCTCTTGGTGGAAGTGTAGATTGGGGCCTTCTCAACCAATCCCGAGCAAATCAACAAGTTTGATTGGCTAGGGAGAGAGATCGGGCGAAAATGGAGCTTGGAGAAACAATGGAGCTTTTGGGGGAAGAGGTGAGTCAACTTTGGAGAAGAAGACCTCCTTTTATAGAGGGGGAACAATCCAACTATGACCCCCCAAAACAGCCCCGTAGAGGACAGTACTACCGCAGGGGACAACGGTACTACCACTAGGCCCAGCGGTACTACCGCTCCCCCTTGCGGTACTGCCGTGCAGTCTGGGAGGGCTAGCACATGAGCAGGAATCGGACCCAGTGCGGTACTGCCGCGGTGGTAGGGCGGTACTACCGCTCTCGAGCGGTACTACCGCTTCTGCTACCACTGCTTAGTGCCGCACAATCGGACACGAGAGGCGACCCCCTCGAGTCGAGGCGGTAGGAGCCCGGTAACGCAGCGGTACTACGGTTGAGGACCCCCAGGCAGTACTACCGCTGCAGAGTGGTACTGCTGCCTGTGGCTCTTGAGCGGTACTATCACCGGGCACCGCGGTACTACCGCTGGGACCAAAACATGCTCATAGGAAAGAAAAGGAATCTCCATCGAAGTGGGAAGGCTTAGTGGGTGCGAAGAGGATGTGTACGTGTTGATTCCACCCTAGCCTTACCAAAGTGGACCCCCTCTTGATAGTATGGTGACACCTACGAAACAAGTCCACCAAAATAGAAACGTAAGAGCTACACAATCTTTGATTAAAACTCCGAGGGGAAGGAATCGTCTCATGCCAAAGGATGAATCTCTGAAAAGCTCAAAGCACACGATTAGTCCGCAAGCGTGTTGTCATCAATCACCAAAACTACGTAGAGAGAGATATGCCTTAATAGCTTTGAATCTTACCAAACTTCACACCTTGCAATACACGCAAGAACCCTTTCTTTGACTGATCCATTTTGAACTTCTTCAAAACTTTGTCAAGGTATGTTCTTTGTAAAAGTCCTATTAAGCGTCTCAACCTATCCCTATAGATCTTGATGCCCAATATATAAGCAGCTTCATCGAGGTATTTCACTGAAAAAATCTTATTCAAGTATCCTTTTATGTTATCCAGAAATTCTATACCATTTCCAATTAGCAATATGTCATTCACATATAGTACCAGAAATGCTACAGAGCTCTCACTCACTTTCTTGTAAATACAGGCTTCATCGTAAGTCTGTATGAAACCATATGCTTTGATCACCTCATCAAATGGTATATTCCAACTCCGAGATGCTTGCACCAGTCCATAGATGGGTCGCTAGAGTTTGCATACTTTGCAAGCACCGTTAGGATCGACAAAAACTTCTGGTTGCATCATATATAACTCTTCTTTAATAAATCCATTAAGGAATGTAGTTTTGATGTCCATTTGCCAGATTTCATAATCATAAAATGCGGCAATTGCTAACATGATTCAGACAGACTTAAGGATCGCTACGTGTGAGAAAGTCTCATCATAGTCAACCCCTTGAAATTGTCGAAAACCTTTTGCGACAAGTTGAGCTTGTAGACAGTGATATTACCATCAGCGTCCGTCTTCCCCTTGAAGATCCATTTATTCTCAATGGCTTGCCGATCATCGGGCAAGTCCACCAAAGTACATACTTTGTTCTCATACATGAATCCTATCTCAGATCTCATGGCCTCAAGCCATTTATCGGAATTTGGGCTCATCATAGCTTCTTCATAGTTCGTAGGTTCGCCGTTGTCTAACAACATGACTTCCAGGACATGATTACTGCACCACTCTGGTGCGGTACGTGTTCTGGTCGACCTACGAGTTTCAGTAGTAACTTGATCCGAAGTTTCATGATCATCATCATTAGCTTCTTCTCTAGTTGGTGTAGGCATCACGGGAACGGTTTTCTCTCATGTGCTACTTTCCTATTTGATAGAAGGTAAAATTACCTCATCAAGTTCTACTTTCCTCACACTCACTTCTTTTGAGAGAAGCTCCTTCTCTAGAAATGACCCATTCTTAGCAACAAAGATTTTGCCTTCAGATCTGTGGTAGAAGGTATACCCAATAGTTTCTTTAGGGTATCCTATGAAGACACACTTCTTCGCTTTGGGTTGGAGCTTATCAGGTTGAAGCCTTTTGACATAAGCGTCGGATCCCCAAACTTTAAGAAACGACAGCTTAGGTTTCTTGCCAAATCATAGTTCATACAATACCGTCTCAACGGATTTAGACGATGCCCTATTTAACGTGAATGCGTCTGTCTTTAATGCATAACCCCAAAACGATAAAGGCAAATTGTTAAGAGAGATCACAGAACGCACCATATCTAATAAAGTACGGTTACGATGTTCGGACAAACCATTACGTTGTGGTGTTCCAGGTGGCATGAGTTATGAAACAACTCCACATTGTATTAAATGAAGGCCAAACTCGTAACTCAAATATTTGCCTCCGCGATCAGATCGTAGAAACTTTATTTTCTTGTTACGATGATTCTCCACTTCACCCTAAAATTCTTTGTACTTTTCAAATGTTTCAGACTTGTCTTTCATCAAGTAGATATACCCATACCTACTCAAATCATCTGTGAAGGTTAGAAAATAACTATATCAGCTGCGTGCTTCAACACTCATCAGACGGCATACATCACTATGTATTATTTCCAATAAGTCATTAGCTCGTTCCATTGTTCCAGAGAACGGAGTTTTAGTCATCGTACCCATGAGGCATGGTTCGCAAGTATCAAATGATTCATAATCAAGTGATTCCAAAAGTCCATCCGCATGGAGTTTCTTCATGCGCTTTACACCAATATGACCTAAACGACAGTGCCACAAGTATGTTGCACTATCATTATCAACTTTGCATTTTTGGCATCAATATTATGAATATTGGTATCACTACAATCGAGATTCAACAAGAATAGACCATTCATCAAAGTTGCATGACCATCAAAGATATTACTCATATAAATAGAAAAACCATTATTCTCTGACTTAAATGAATAACCGTCTCGCAATAAACAAGATCTAGATATAATGTTCATGCTTAATGCTGGCACTAAATAACAATTATTCAGGTCTAAAACTAACCCCGAAGGTAGATGTAGAGGCAGCGTGCTGACGGCAATCACATCAACCTTGGAACCATTCCCAACGTGCATCGTCACCTCATCCTTAGCCAATCTTCGTTTATTCCGCAGCTCCTGTTTCGAGTTACAAATATGAGCAACCGAACTAGTATCAAATACCCAGGCTCTACTACGAGCATTAGTAAGGAACACATCAATAATATGTATATCAAATATACCTTTATTCACGTTGCCATCCTTCTTATCTGCCAAGTATTTGGGGCAGTTCCACTTCTAGTGACCATTTCCTTTGCACTAGAAGCACTCAATTTCAGACTTGGATCCAGCTTTGGGCTTCTTCACGGAGTGGCAACTTGTTTGCCATTCTTCTTAAAGTTCCCTTTCTTTCCCTTGCCCTTTTTCTTTAAACTAGTGGTCTTGTTAACCATCAACACTTGATGCTCCTTCTTGATTTCTACCTCCGCCGATTTCAGATCACGAAGAGCTCGGGAATAATTTTATCCCTTGCATATTATAGTTCATCACGAAGCCTTTGTAGCTTGGTGGCAGTTACTGAAGAACTCTGTCAATAACACTATCAACTGGAAGATCAATTCCTAGCTGAGTCAAGTGGTTATGATACCTAGAAATTTTGAGTATGTGTTCACTGACAGAACTGTTCTCCTCCATCTTATAGTTATAGAACTTGTTGGATACTTCATATCTCTCAACCTGGGCATTAGCTTGAAATATCAATTTCAGCTCTTGGAACATCTCATATGCTCCATGGCGTTCAAAACGTCTTTGAAGTCCCGGCTCTAAGCCGTAGATCATGGCACACTGAACTATCGAGTAGTCATCAGATCGAGCCTGCCAGACGTTCATAACATCTACATCAGCTCTTGTAACAAGTATTTCACCTAGCGGTGCATCAAGGATATAATTCTTTTGTGCAGCAATGAGGTTAATCCTCATGTGATGGACCCAGTCTGTGTAGTTGCTACCATCATCTTTCAACTTAGCTTTCTCTAGGAACACATTAAAATTTGAGGGAACAGTAGCACGGGCCATTGGTCTACAACATAGATATGCAAAAACTATTAAGACCAAGTTCATGATAAATTTTAGTCCAAATAATCAAATTACTAATGAACTCCCACTTAAATCATCATCCCTCAAGTTGACTAGGTGATACATGATCCAAATCAACTAACCCATGTCCGATCATCACTTGAGATGGGGTAGTCTTTAATGGTGAGCATCTCTATGTTGATCATATCTGCTATATGACTCATGTTCGACCTTTCGACCTCCAGTGTTCTGAGACCATGTCTGTACATGCTAGGCTCGTCAAGTTTAACCCAAGTATTCTGCATGTGCAAAACGGGCTTACACCTGGTGTATGTGAACGTAGAGTCTATCACACCCGATCATCATGAGGTGCTTCGAAACGACGAACTTTAGCAACGGTGCATACTCGGGGAGAACACTATTATCTTGAAATTAAGTGAAGGGATCGTCTTACAATGTTACCGTCGTTCTAAGCAAAATAAGATGCATAAAGGATAAACATCACATGCAATCAAAATATGTGACATGATATGGCCATCATCATCTTGTGCTTTGATCTCCATATCCAAAGCATCGGCATGATCTCCATCGTCACCGGCACGACACCTTGATCTCCATCGCTGTGTCAGGGTCGTCTTGCCAACTATTGCTTCTACAACTATTGCTAACGCATAGCGATAAAGTAAATCAATTACATGGCGCTTAAGTGATTGACAAGCAAGTCATACAATGATTAAAGACAACCCTAAGGCTCCTACCGGTTGTCGTACTCATCGACATGCAAGTCGTGAACTTATTACAAAACATGATAATCTCATACATCAACATATATCACATCACATCTTGACCATGTCACATCACAACATGCCCTGCAAAAACAAGTTAGACGTCCTCTACTTTGTTTTTGCAAGTTTTACGTGGCTGCTATGGGCAACTTGCAAGAACCGTTCTTACCTACACATAACCACAACAGTGATTATTAAGTTGCTATTTAACCTTCTGCAAGGACCACCGTAGTCAAATCCGATTAAACTAAAGTAGGAGAAACAGACACCCGCCAGCCACCTTTATGCAAAACAAGTTGCATGTCAGTCGGTGGAACCGGTCTCATGTGCGTGGACATGTAAGGTTGGTCTGACCGCTTCATCCCACAATGTCGCCGAATCAAAATAATACATTGGTGGGAAGCAATATGAACATCACCGCCTACAACTCCTTTGTGTTCTACTCGTGCATATCATCTACGCATAGGCCTGGCTCATGATGCCACTGTTGGGGAACGTTGCATGGAAAACAAAAAAAATTCTACGCACACGCAAGATCTATCCATGGAGATGCATAGCTACGAGAGGGGGAGAGCATCTACATACTCTTGTAGATTGCTAAGCGGAAATGTTTATCGACGCGGTTGATGTAGTCGTACACCTTCATGATCCGTGCCGATCAAGCACCGAATGCATGGCACCTCCGCGTTTAGCACACGTTCAGCTCGATGACGTCCTCACCTTCTCGATCCAGCAAGAGAGGCGAAGTAGTAGATGAGTTCCTGCAGCACGACGGCGTTATGATGGTGGTGGTGAAACTTATCCGCAGGGCTTCACCAAGCACAACGGGCATGGACGGAGGAGGAACTAGAACTAGAGGGAGAGGGGGCACCGCACACGGCTTGGGAATCGTGGTGTGTGTTGCCCCCTCCTCTCCTCACATATATATAGGTGGAGAGGGGAGGGGAGGCTGCCTACGGCGCCCCCAAAGGGGGCCGGCGGCTGCCCTAGGCGCCTGCCCTGGCCGCCCCCTTCCTTCTTGGGCGCGTGGGGGGAAGGCAGGAGGGGAGCCCCCCTTTCCTTTCCCTGCATTTGGAAGAGAAAGAAAGAGGGGGATGGCCCTCTCCCTTCCTTCCCTAGGGCCGGCGCCATGAGGTGGGGGCGCACCAGCCCCATGTGGGCTGGTGTGCTCTCCCTCATTGGCCCGTTTGGCCCAATATGCTCCTGTGGCCTCCCGGAACCCCTTCTGGTGATCCGATAAATACCTGGTGCATTCCGAAACCTTTCTGGAGACCAAATACTATCATCCTATATATCAATATTCACCTTCGGACCATTCCGCAGCTCCTCGTCATGTCTGTGATCTTATTCGGGACTCCGAACAACATTCGGTCATCAACTCACATAACTCATATAATACCATATCATCAATGAATGTTAAGCATGCGGACCCTACGGGTTCGAGAATGATGTAGACATGACCAAGATGCTTCTCTGGTCAATAACCAATAGCGGGACTTGGATGCCCATATTGGTTCCCACATATTCTACGAAGATCTTTATTGGTCGAACCTTTATGACAACATACAGAGTTCCCTTTGTCTGTCGGTACGTTACTTGCCCGAGATTCGATCGTGGGTATCTCCATACCTAGTTCAATCTCGTTACCGGCAAGTCTCTTTACTCGTTTCGTAATACATCATCTTGTAACTAAGTCCTTAGTCACTTTGCTTGCAAGCTTCTTGTGATGCTGTATTACCGAGAGGGCCCAGAGATACCTCTCTGTCATACAGAGTGACAAATCCCAATCTCGATTCAAGCCAACTCAATGGACACCTTCGGAGATACCTGTAGAGCACCTTTATGATCACCCAGTTATGTTGTGACCTTTGATAGCACACAAGGTATTCCTCCGGTATCCGTGAGTTGCATGATCTCATGGTCGAAGGAATATGTATTTGACATTAAGAAAGTAGTAGCAATAAACTGAACGATCATATGCTATGCTTACGGATGGGTCTTTTCCATCACATCATTCTCCTAATGATGTGATCCCATTATCAAGTGACAACGCATGTCTATGGTTAGGAAACCTTAACCATCTTTTGATCAACGAGCTACTCTAGTAGAGATTTACTAGGGACATGGTATTTGCTTATGTATTCACACATGTATTAAATTTTGCAATCAATACAACTATAGCATGAATAATAAACCTTTATCTTGATTAAGGAAATATAATAATAACCACTTTATTATTGCCTCTAGGTCATATTTACAACACTTAGGTATGGTGAGCAATAGTTGAAGGTAATGTGAAGAAGTTCTAGCCCAAGGATTTATTCGAAGGGTAGGCAATTGTTAAACAAATCAGATATGGCATGACAACTCGCTGCCTCAAGATTTTAACATGAGACCTGTCATGAGCTTGTCACCAGACCCACCACATTGGGCTTGTGTACTTATTTTACACAACACTTGGGATTGAATAAGGAGGTTGCCTGAATTATTTTCATAGCTTTTGACGCTGAGGCGATCCTTTCTATTCCTTTATGCACCATACAAGTTGATGATTTTTGGGCCGAAAATCATGATCCAAAAGGAGTATTTCCAGTAAGATCGGCTTATCGGATGATTGTCACAACTAAGATCCACCGAGAGGCATGGCTTGATTGTCAGGGAGATACGTCCAACACCGAGACTGAGCAGTGATCATTGTGCAATTATGGAAGATACAAGTGTCATTGAAAATAATAATCTTCCTTTGGAGGTTAGCAGAACTGTCCATCCCATCGGCGGATTTGCTTCATCACTGAAACATGGCTCAACAGGGAACTATGTCATGTGTGGGAATGATGATTCATGGCGACATTTGATATAGTGCACCTTGTCGAGGTGTGCTTGTGCCCTTGAGGATCAAGACATGGTAGATGTGATAAGTGAAACAATGAAGCAAGACGTGAAACATTGGATATTCATAGTAATGGAGAGGCCCCCCTCATATAGCTCTCATCCGAGTGCTCGTCACCTTATGGGCGATATGGCACTCCGGGTGGAAGGTGATCCACGAGCACGACTTCTTCAGCCGTACCTGCACGCATTTCTTTGTTGATCGGTTCATCACAAAAATAAATGCTAGCAGACCGTTAATGGGGCAGGTACGCACGCGAACTGAAAGAGGTGTCGAGCTGCACTAGATTCCCCCGCGTAGGGTTACGGCAAAATTAAGGTTGATGGTGCTATCTCCAAATCTTCAAAACGTCGATCAGTGGGCGCATTTTGCAGGAACAACGATGGTGCCTACATGGGGCTTTGGCAATAGTTTTTGAAGGGGTCTCTTATGCACCCACTCTCGGGGCACTGGCTTGCTGAGAGGCAATGGCATGGCCACCGATCTTCTTCACACGTATATTGTCGTCGGATCCAACAGAAAAAATGTTGTTTCAAACATCTCTAAAGGCAATGGCGGGAAGTATGATCACATAATTAGAGAGATTCACACAATGTCTTTAGATTTCCAACATTGTTTTTTTTGTTTTTAGTATCGAGGCACATAACCTCACTAAGTACGCGCTTAGCCTTTCAGTTGATCGCCATGTTTGGCTTCTTCAACCTTCTGTTCTCAACTGTATTCCTCAGGACATTCTTGACCAATAAATAAAGCGTGTTTTTAGCGTAAAAAAAACAAGCACCCGCCGTCGTTGGATCGATTTGGATCCATGCATGTTCCCTATTTAAAAAACAGAAGAGTTCAAAAAATGTTCTGGAAATTTCAGAAATAGTTTTGACTTTTTCTAAAAAATCATGAATTTGAAAATTGTTATCCGGTTTTCAAAAAAATTAATGAATTTTAAAAAATATTCCTAGATTTTTTTTCAAAATGTTCATGAATTAAATACATATTCTCAGATTTCGGAATGTGTTCTTCTATTTCAAACAATATACCAAATTTGGAAATATTCATGAATTTGAAAAATCTTCCTCTATTTTAAGCAAATTTCATGGATTTGAAAATTATTCCAGGGCGTCCGGAGTTCGATTCCCACTTCACCCTAATAAATGTCGACTTTTTTCCCTTGCCGTTTTGCCTTTTCAGCAGGTTGTCGGGCCGGCTCGCTACGCTTGGCGTGCGAGCGCCAGAAGCACAAACCAGCGCTTACAGCGCTGAATAGGAGCTCCCATCTATTTGGGAACGAAGGGGGTAAAACCAAGAAAACCGACTTCCTGGTTATCTACATGCCGCGCTAACCAACCCAGCCATCTCAGCTTTGTGTTTACATACAACATTTTATTCCTTTTCTTCTTTCTTTTTTTTTCTTCGATCGGTTTAATTTGTTTTTAATTTTTATTTTCTATTTTTTTGGAATAATTTTGTTCTTTTGTTCTTTTTTCGTTTTGCTAAATGTGTGAACTTTTTTCTAAAATTAGTGAACTCTTTTTAAAATGGATGCGCTTTTCTTCAAAATCGATGAACTTTTTCTACATCCATGATCTTTTTTAAAAATTGATAAGAAAATTCAAAATTGTTGAACTTTTTCAAAATAGATAATTTTTTCCAAATTATGTAACTTATTTTTTCAAACTCAATGCTTTTTTCCAAATTGTATGATTTTCTAAAAAATTCAATTAACCCTTTTCAATATTTTTCAAATTTGATGAACTTTTTTCAAATTCAATGAGATTTTTTTTGAAATTTTGATGAACTTTTTTCAAACTCACAAACCTTTTCCTTTTTTGTGAACTTTTTTCAATTGGTACATACCTTTTCAAAATTTTGATTTCTTTCAATTCTTGGTTTTCATGAATGCTTTATTCAAATTGATGTTTTCTTTAGTCAAATAATTTATAGTTGGTATATAATACTACTATATGTTTAATGTTTGTACTGAAAGAATGGTAGAGTAGTACTGTTTCCTCTAGTAATTGACAAACCGAGCTGGTCTAGTGGTTAACGTGCGTGTGCATTGACTTTGACGTCCGAAGTTCGAGTCCCACTTCACCCTTATAAAGGGGACTTTTTCTCTTAGCGTTTTGCTTTTTAGCAGGTTGCTGGGCTGGCTCGCTACGCGTCGCGTGCGAGCGCCAATACTGCAAACCAGCGCTTACAACGCTGAATAGAAGCTCCCATCTATTTGGGAATGAAGGGGGTAAAACCAAGAAAACTTGGTCAAAGAAGGTTCTAGAACCTTCCCAAAAACAGTGAGAAAAGCATTGTGAGAAATACTTAAATGGCCCAGGCCAAAGCAGTTATAGTAATGATGCGCCTGTGGGTTTGGTCCTTAAACAGGAGGTGATATATGTATCGCTTGTATAGAGCGATACAGAAGCATGGCACTCCCTATTTGGTGCTTAAGGCGCTAGTTTCTGTTGTTCTCTCAAAATGGCGCTCACACGCGCGTCTAGTTGGGCTAATCCATCTTTCTTTTTTCCCTCTTTTTTCTAACGCGCAAAAACCTGCGTGCGTGGGGCGTGATACGAACCACGACTCCTGGTTATCTGCATGCTGCGCTAACCAACCCAGTCAACAGTCATCTCACCTTTGTGTTAACTTGCAACATTTTATTTCTTTTCTTATTTTCCTTCTTTTTTCTTTTTTTCTTTTTTCTTCGAACGGTATCATTTGTTTTTTCTTATTCTTTTCGTGTTTTTTCTTGGAATAGTATTTTTTCCTAAATGCGTGAATTTTTTGCTTCAAATTCGTGAACTTTTTTAAAATTGATGAACTTTTCTTCAAAATTGATGAACATTTTAACATAGATGATCTTTTTTAAAATTTATGATTTTTTTTAATTGTTTAACATTTTTTCAAAATCATTGAACTTTTTCAAATTGAATGATTTTTTCAGATTCACTTAATTTTTAAAAATTCAATATTTTTTTTCAATCTTGATGAACTTTTTCAAATTCGAAGAGATTTTTTGATATTTGATGTTGTTTTTCAAATTCACAAACTTTTCCCATTTTTGCAAACTTTTTTCAATTGGTATATACCTTTTCAAAATTTTGATTTCTTTCAATTCGTGGTTTTCATGATTTCTTTATTCAAATTTGTGTTTTCTTTATTCAAATAATTTATAGTCGGTATATAATACTACTATATTTTTAATGTGTGTACTAAAAGAATGGTCAAATTGCACTGTATCCTCTAGTCATCGACAAACTGAGCTTGGTCTAGTGGTTAATCGTGTGTACGCATTGACTTTGGCATCCGGAGTTTGAACCCCACTTCACCCTTATAAACGTCGACTTTTTTCCCTTCGTGTTTGCTTTTTCAGCAGGTTGCTCGGCCGGCTCGCTACGCGTCGCGTGCGAGAGCCACCAGCGCAAACCGGCGCTTACAACGCTGAATAGGACCTCCCCGGAAGCGTCGCTCATGAGCCTCTTGTATAGGGAAGGATATATATTTTCGGCAATGATAAATCCCGAACGTTCGAATTTTAAGCATGGCAACCCGAACATTTTTTATGGCAACTTTAATTCACGTGAGGTTGGCAAACTTTGCAATTTTCTGACAAAAAACAAACTGAGACAAAGTTGCCATGTCTTAACAACTAAAGTTGCCACCTCGCGTCAACTAATGTTGCCATGTAAAAACGTTCGGGATGAAATGCTTAAATTCCGAACGTTCGAATTTTATCGGGGTTCTATGTTTTTCCTTCATTTTTGGGCTAGCTCATGTGGTGATTTTACTTTTTCAGCACGAACCGACGCTTACATTGCTGAATAGGAGCTCCCCGGAAGGATCGCTCACGTGTCTCTTGTATAGGTAGGAAATATATTTTTCCTTCATTTCTGGGCCGTCACATGCGGTCATTTTGCTCGTTGCTCAAGTGTTTTTGTGGGTTTTCCTTTCTGTTAAAATTGTTTCCCCCTCATTACAAGGTTTGTTCTCTCACCAAAATTATATTGCCTATAAAAACCAAAATTATACGGAAAAGCAAAAGTTTTATCAATTTTTATTTGTTGTTAGTTTTAACAAAAAATATTTGAAAGTGTGAAAAAAATCATGAACTTGAAAAGAATATTCGTAAATTCAAGAATTTTCATGAATTTAAAAAATGTTCAAAAATCTCACAAAATTTAAAATTGTTCAGGACAAAACATATTCATGAATTCAAAAAATTTGAATTGAAAACATATTTTTGAATTTGAAGAAAGAATGTTCACAAACTCAGAATAATTGAATTTGAAAATATTCACGAATTCAAAAAATGTTGTAGATTTATAAAATATTCATAAATTAAAAAATGATTTAAAAGTTCACGAATTTGGAAAAATCATGGGTTAAAAAATGTCGCAAGTTTTGAAAATGTACATAGATTTTAAAATTCGAGGATTTGAGAAATTGTTCATAGATTCATGACATCTGCATGCATTTTAAAAATATTCACTAATTCTAAAATGTGTTCAAGAATTTGAAAAAAATCATGAATTTCAAATTATTTGTAAAAATATTCCTGAATCCTAAATATGACCACGAATCTAAAAATTTAAAAATAACAGAAAAGGTAAAAAGATGAAATAGTAAATAAAAAGAGAAAACAGTAAAGGGTGAAAAACAAAGAAAAACAGTAAAAAACCGAAAAACCTTGGAAGAACTTTTTTTCAAGGTTCCTAAACCAATAGCGAACGTTGCCAAAACTGTTAATGGGCTGTCCTACCTTCGCATGCTAGTAGGTGATCGCTAAGGATATGCGGCGACACATATCATTTACGCCGTTATTCCATGCAGTATGTGCGCAATAGGATCTACCGACGAGATATAACTTTTCCAGGCGATATGTATCATTTGCGGCAGATAGGAGTTCTCTCGTTAAACAAGAGAACTCGATATCAGCATTGGCAGCTCTTTGTTACGGGCTAGTCTTAAACCTAACATGGGCTCAACCACTTTAATGCACCAATGCCAACCTATCCAACGTGCAAGGCTGACTTCACGAAGATCAAATCATCCTTGTGGCCCTCTCACAAAAAATGGCATGGGTGTCTTGGCAGGAAAATGATACATCCCAAATACATGGGAGAGCTAGGTTTTCAAAAGATGGAATTGCTCATTTTAGCGTTACTAGCTAAACAAGGATGGTGGCTGATTCAAAAACCAAACACTCAAAGTGCACAGATTTTGAAGGCGGTCTATTTTCATGACCAGGAGTTTTTGAGTGCATAATTGGGGTTGATGCCCTTATAGGTGTGGAGGTCAATGTTAGAAGGTCACGACGTACTCAAGCAAGGATTGCTCCATAGGATTGGGGATGGAGAGTCGACATACATATGGAATGAAAACTAGGTCCCGAGAGATGCAATGATGAGCCCCCTAGTCCAACTTCGTCGGGACCTTACAGGGTTGCTGATTTGATTGATCTGGTGAATCAGGTTTGGAAGGAGGATGCACTTGCAAATAATTTTTTGCCATGGGATGCCGAGGCAATTAGGAAAATTCCTTTGCTCACTAAAATTTATCTGAATTGTTTGGCTTGGTATCATTGAAAGTCTGGGAGCTTTACATTATGTTTGGTGTATCATTGTTGATACATGCTAGAAACCGCATAGAAGCATGGTTGTATGGATCCAAGAAGAGAAGAAAAGGCTTGCACAAGGTTTTGGAAGCATGAGATGCCACCGAAGTTGTTGGTTTTTGCATGGCAACTAGCTAGGCAAAGTCTGTCAACGTCTGAAGTGGCACACCATAAGCACATGGCTGAGGAAAGCACATGCTTGATATGTAGTCGGGAATAAGATTCATGTAGGCCTTTGTTAATGCAGTGCCGAATGACTCCCCGCGTGTGGGTGTTAGTAGATGAGGAGTTGTATGATCAAATAAAATAAAGTGTGGATCCGAACACAAATAATTGGATGTTTGAGTTGGATGAAAAATCATCAAAACAAAATTATGTTAAGATGGTGAATTTATGGGAAATTTGGCAGTTGCAAAGAGAATATCTTCATGTCTCCATTTGCTACGAGTAAATTCATTGCGAGTTTTATCACGGAGCTTGGAACAGACGCGGTAAGTACTGTTCCCAGGACAGTACAACCGCCTAGGCGCGAGGCTGCATGGATTCCCTAGCGAAGATGTAAAAGACAATGACGATGGGGTGGTTTTAGTGGAGGAAAGGAAGAGCTCCACGATAGTAATATTTCGCCCAAATAGTGGAGCTTTCTTGGGAGCCTCTGTTCTGATTATGGACGAAGTCAAAGGCCTAGCCAGGTTGGTGATACGCACCGGGCCAACAGCCTAGCTACAGTACTAAACATTGCCGAATAGTGTTTTTGATGCTACAGTCAACTAATGGACAAGCTGCCACGCCCCAGGCCATAGCCCTGGTAGCCTAGAGCCTGGCTACGCCATTGGACGGAGTGATGAACCCCTCATCTGTTGAAGTGATCCCGTGTAGGGAAGTGTTATGCCTGGCTCGGGATCAAGGTTTAAGCTCGTTAACTGTTGCTTCTAACCATTCTGGTGTTATTTGTAGCATGGAACCCTTGGGGAAAGTGCTATGGCCACTAGAGAAGTATTGAGATGAAGGATTAAATGAGGGTGCCCGCAATATTGCTAGAAATTCATTGCATTTTGTTCTGGGTCGCCATGTTTGGCTTTCGGGTCCTCTGGGCTATGTAAAACTTCATGCTGATATTTTGCTAGAAAAATATAAAAAATTCCATAAAAATATAAAAAGGATATTTCGTTGAAGACTTCAAAAAAAGAAAATAAATCGTAATGGCCGGCTTCACATGCGCTTAACATTAACTCGCCAACCAGATTGCTGGCAATCCCCACTAATTAATCATCATATAATTCATTCTGATTTAACTAAAATAGGTCAACACATCCTCTGCAAGTTGCGCATTAGCTAAGGAAAAATCCATTCAGCTTCATTTCGCGGACGGATAAGGAAAAATCCATGGCATGATTGGTATCTGGTCTCGCTAGCTTGCCTTGCCGTTGCCTGCGTCGGATGAGATAGTGGAGGGTGGTGTGGCTTCGCTGTCCCGGGGCACTGTCTAGTGTAGCCCACATCACTATTGAGGTGTGCCATGATATAGTATTATTATTATGATTATTATTCCAAAGCATCTTTAGTCTTCACAGTAGCTACCTTTAATCGTGTTTTTTTTATTTGCCAGGCCTTTAATTGTGTTGGCTAGCTGGTGTTTCTTCTAATCGACCTGCCTTTCATGTTCTGCGGCCTTTCTTTCTTTCTCAAGATGTGAGGGGTGGACCATGTTAACCACTGGAAATTAAACCTTGTTCATTTACTAACTTTGGTACATGGACCATGCATCAAAAGGGTCATAACGAGTGGATCAGTGACGCAGTGAGTGCATCATTATGTTAGCTGCTGTGTAGACATCGTACTAGTACTTGCGTTTTGCTGCGAGTGTTCCATCGACAAGTTAAGTTAGCTTCGAAGCAACGTCTTGGTGACATGGAGTAAATGGGTGCAAGTGGAAGCAGTGTGGGGGACGTACGTACGGGATGATTTATTCTGCACTTGACTTCAAGATAGACGCTCTGTTTCTGTAATTTTGGTCACTCATTCAGAAGAATAAGAAGAAACTATAGAAAGCATAATTGTAGCTTAGATCTGATTAGCACAATTAAGTGGCTCACCCACGTACCTTCATGAGCACTCCATGTGCATGTCAGCTTCAGTGGGCAGTACCTGTGCCGGCCGGCCTCATGGTGCACAATGATTTGCATCTTCTGCTCGAGAACCTGCATGTTGTTAACAGGTGTGTGTTTCTCCTCAAGGATAGCTCGGGGCTGGGACGAAGCAAAACGGAACAAAACATAAATCCCCGCCGGGAATTTCTGGTTGCACGTTCACTGTCTTGGAGATGGCTTTTTTTTAGCATCAGTACAGACACAAGAGCTCATACACACGCACATACACTCACCCCTATGAACGCACACATGCACACCCTACCCCTATGAGCACCTTCGAAAGATTGAGCCGGCATATCATCTTGAGATTTACGAAGTCACCGTAGGCGCCTCGTGCTCAACTAGTTGTCAAGTGAAAACTACTTGACCAAACGGTACTTCTTTGGCTGAAGACACATCTCGTGCTCAACTAGTTGTCAAGTGAAAACTACTTTACCAAACGGTACTTCTTTCGCGGACCGTTGGACTTTTGTCACGAAAGTATTCTCCAAGTCCTGGGAACGCGATTTTTATTCTTTGCTCATCGCACTGATCTTGAAATATTAGAGCGGTATCTGTGGGAGTTGGTATCTGTGGTTAGCAGCTTCAACTTTGAAATTGTAAGTTAATTTAATGAGTTTTGCTTCGATACATCCCCTTAAAGTTTTGCACGAATCTTAAAGTTACTTAAAAGGTCTATCACCATATTAGCTTGCAGATCAAACGCACCGAATAGATTGATTTTTCAATACAAAAGACTATATTATCCTTTTTTATTGAAGGGGGTGCCCTATAATTTCCACTTCTAATTTACTACATCAAAATTCGTAAACTTTTCTAAGGGGTGTACTGAAGCAAAATTCTAACTTAATTACTTTGCTTTAGAGTTATATTTTTTTCAACTTTTTCAGAAGATAAATAGGAGAATATATCCTCCAAGGACTGCCTTATGCCGGCCATGTTGAGAACTAAGAGCGGTTGAGACATGGCTCCTTTTCGATAAGAGTCATATAATTCGGTCGTTATATCGAGTTGATATGAGCATACCTGGCCTTTGCATAACTTGATGGACATAACCAACATGTCCGAAAGAACCAAAAAAGCAATGTTTTACAAAGAAAAAAGGAAAGAAAAACAACCCAAAATGAAGTAGATCCTATCAGGAGACTACACCAACATCCATATTGAAGAAAAACCTCCATGCTTGTATGCTCCTGTCGGGTAACACCATGATAGAAAGATTCAAGATTCCTATCCTCGGGCCTCTGCAAAATAACTATCTACGAAGTCAATGTGTACATGCGTGAATAAACTACACAGGAGATAAAACACTTTTTTTAATCATATCATTGCTGGTAAGCCATAAAGTCCACCACAAGGTTGACATCAAAGAGGATATGGGGAGATTGCTTTCATCAATGCCATTGCAGCTACCTGAACTATGAATCACACCACTCAAGTAGTGTGGGCATGATTTGAATATACTCCCTCTGTCCCAAAATTCTTGTCTTAGATTTGCCTAAATATAGATGTATCTAATACTAAAACGTGACTTGATACATCTGTATTTAGACAAATCTAAGACAAGAATTTTGGGACGGAGGGAGTAATGACTTGACATAAAACTTTTCGCTCTAGTATAATTTTCTCAAAACTCGTCCGACTCTTTCTTTGAGAACTTCGCGATAACTAGATGGAGTCTAAACGCACGAGCAACTCATTCCATGCAGCAACACAAAGGCCTCAATAAGTGCCAACAAAAAGGAATATCAGGCCTGACATAACCCAGGACCGGGGTGGCTGAGAATAAGTCTATGTCTAACAATATGATAAGGTTGAGACAAAAAAGTCTATTATGTGATGTGAAAAAAGTATTGGAATAAAATAGAATTATTTTATATTGCAAATATATATAAGAACTATGAGTATCCACCACCTTTTCACATTAATGGATATATGTTTTGTTCAAAATTTCTGAGTGAACACATGATCTCGAAATGCTCATTCTGTGTATTTTATTAGACTCTTAAAGCTCTAAAAATATGTGTACTAGTAGTTTAAATAGAGATGAAACATGACATGCACGGTTGAAAGAGAAGTCTTAAACCAAGAGCCTTTCAATTCATGCAGACCCTAGGTAATTGAAACTTTGAGGCCTTTGTATCGCTTTTATACTCTTTTGCTTTGCCAGGGGCCGATGCATTCTTTGTTGTGCCAACACTTTTTTCCTTCTTTTATAACAATGAAACTGTCGTGAAACTTTTGCGTGTATCAAAACAAATATTTGTCATTCTACTTTTTTGAAAGGTTGGGAAAAGAAATGTGAATAAGTTTTTTTTATTTTTTTCAAAAATAAGAGAGAATTGTTCGCTGACTTATATACATATATAGAGAAAAATTTGCAGGTCATTGTTGCTGGAAAAATAAAACGAAGTACTACTGATCGTAAGTATAAATGGGTTTATGTCCAAATTTCGAGAGTGAACATATTACTCCATCCAAGAATGTGTATCTCTAGAAAAATTATTAGATACGTATTTCGGAGATGTGCCTTACAAAATAGATGAATGTTGATGCCAACATTTGGCCTGCCGATGCTAGTGCAAACTTAGAAGACTGGCTACCAATTGGTTGATTAACAAAAAAAATCAGCAACCTTAAGAAAAGTTGCCAAATATCGACAAATCCCGATTTTAGCATGTTGAAGACTTGCCAAAATATTGTATAGCCACTTTTGGTATAAACCAAGCATGTCAAAAATGTTTTTTTATCGAAATTAAAGTTATACCATGAGTTTATCAATTTACACTAGTAGAAAACAGGGCATCAGGGACTAAACGATCGGGACTAACGCCCACCACTTTTAGTCCTGGTTGTTTTATGAACCGGGACTAAAGGAGCTCCACGTGGTCGTCGTGGGGCGCCCAGGCAGGAGGACCTTTAGTCCCGGTTGGTAACACCGACCGGGACAAAAAGGCGCTGATTTTTTTAAGGAGGGGTTTAGGGGTTTTGGAGGGTATTTTCTGTTGCATAAAATCATATATGACTAAAAAATCTGTTGCATATTTTCCTTTGTATTTATACATCGTTAACTCAACATGATCATAATAACTCATCATCATATTCATATAAGAACTCATACATCGTCATCATCATTATAACAACAATTCATCATCATAGTCATATATATAGGAACTAGCTCATCATTCTAGCACAAAGGTAGCACATAACTCATCATCATGATAACAACTCATCATCATAGTCATATAAGAACTAGCTCATCATTCTAGCACAATGTAGGACATAAATACCTGAGACCTCCTACTCTCTCGAAGGTAAAATAGCATAAAACAGGTAAACCCCTAATTCTCCATTATGGAGAATACAGATGAACCTATCTCCCATTCGTGGGCTGCGCTTGATGTTGCCCCAAGTAGTTCTCTGCGATCTTTCAGAACTTTTCTCCAATCTTTATTATGAGGATGTCACCGCTTCGATGAATCGCGTATGCACTGCGGTGGTACGTAGGCCAACTTGGCCGTAAGCTAGCAATCCTCATGTCACCTTTCATTTCCATAAGACTAGGTATACAATCCGCCGGGAGTTTCTGTTGAAGAACATCATAATAACATACTTAGCAAAATGTAGTTTAGCTTAAAATAATCTATCAAAAAATGCACTGATGACATAATAGAAAAATCTTACCATGATATCTCGATGGATGTTATCGTAGTTCAACACGCGCACTAATGGCATGTGTTGAGAATAACTTGGAGAGAATGATAATTTGTCTTGAAAGTCTCAACATCTTTAATCCATGAAACAAAATGATTTATCTCCTCGCAGATTAGCTCAGACCCATAACTGTAATAGGTTTTGTCTACTACTTTCCGTACATTTCTTAAAGAATGGAAACAAGTTGTCAACTATTTTTATAAATACAATATAAATTACTTATTGAATATGTTTGAGAAACTCACATAGAGGTAGAAGTGGAATCGTATGAACATCGACCCAAATGTCGATATTATCTCCGTCGACATTATCTTCATGCATGTCATCTTCAGGATCATCCCCCAGATCGAAGGTGACATACATACCCTCTTGAAAACCATACGCCTTGCATAGTGCTGCCCAATTCGATGTCATCTTCAGGATCATCATCCATGCCATCTTCAGGATCATACCACATCACCTTGGCACGAACCCTCTTCCTGGGGCGCTCACCCTCAACATCACCAGGATCATCTCGTCTGATCTTATACCGTAATGCACCTTATACCAGGCATGCATTCAAATTCTTGTACTGCTCACCGCGGTAGAGGATGTAGTCATTAGGGCATGCATGTATCTTCTGAACCTCTAATCCTAGAGGGCAGAGAACCTTCTTTGCTTCGTACATACTGTTAGGCAATTCGTTATCCTCTGGAAGCTTCTTCTTCATAATTTTCATTAGCATCCCAAATCTATTGTCAGATACACCATTGTCTGCCTTCCATTGCAGCAATTCCAGTGTGGTGTCGAGCATTGTGTTGCCATCTTTGCAATTTGGGTACAACCCTTTTTTGTGATCCTCTAACATGCGATCGGACTTCAACTTCTCCCTTTCACTTTTGCATTCTCTCTGTGCATCAACAATGACCCGGTGAAGATCATCATTGGGCACATCGTCAGTGCCTCTTGATCTTCAGACTTCCCGATTGCAAGATCACCGTATTCGGGAACATAGGTGTCGAGACCCGACTCAATGTCACATCGATCTAGCTCAGAACACATCATATCACTTTGCGGCCTCACGCACGGTATCCCAACGGTGTCGCCTTACCTTAGCCCGGATCGTTTGCGCCTTTTGGCACACGATATGATAGTGTCGCTAGCATCCATATGAAAAGGAGCCCGGCTGACATGGCTAGTCGTAAACCCAAAGTGGCACAGACTTACAGGACAGCATCCATGACCCAAAGATCGAACGTGTCGGTCATCGCAAGTAAGTTCGGGCTGTAGCACTGGGCTAGCAGACTCGTAAACCGGGCAGAAGCGGGCTAACAGACTCCGGTACTCATTGCGTGACATTTCCCGGGGATGCACACAGAACGAAGAAGGACACATGCCGGCCAGCCTAAGTGTTCCGGAGCATTAGCAAGCTACCATGGCTCGATGGAGACACTAGGAGACATTTCCGGTAAGAGAGGCTACTAAAGATAAACAACTAGATAGTCGATCCCACACATACCAAGCATTTCAATCATACACACAATATGCTCGATATGTGCAAATACAACAAGGCATCACAACATGACTCTCGACACAAGTATTTTATTTAAGGGCTCAGAGCCATACATAGCATACACACAAGCACGGGTCACACGACCCACATACAAGTCATACAAGCATACAAGCCAACAGCGGAAGTGTTTTGTCCGAGTACGCATAACTAGTAAAATAAAAGAGGCTTGGGTAAGCCTAGCTATACTACATGGTCCTTCACTTGCTCAGATCACCACCGGCCTTAGTCTACTCATCGATGTCAACGCTCACGAAGAACCCGTCGGAAGGGTTTGTGGCATCTTCAAAAATGTAAATTAAAGCAACATGAGTACAAAGGTACTGCAAGACTTACATCGACCCTACATACATGCATATTATCAAGAAGGGTTGGTGGGGTTATTGCAGCAAGCCAGCTTTGACTCGTGGCTAAGCTATCTTACGAGACACCAACTTGAAATAGTTTTGCGCACTCGAGTCCACTACTCATCATTTCAATACACCACCAAGGATCCACCTTCGTCTTCCTACGGAAGAGCCATCCTCGGCACTCACGCTTATCTTGAGGCTTTTAGTAGTATCCATTTACTTGTCTATGAACTGTATAGGCAACCAAGTAGTCCTTTATCATGGACGCGCTATTCAATAGATGATGTTAACCCTGCAGGGGTGTACTTCTTCATACACGCTCTCACCACTTACCGCCGTTTACACGACATGTACTCGGCAACCTTCAAGCGGAAGCCCAACGTGGGTGTCGGCCACGACCTACCTAGACACCTAAGTCTCTAGTCCAGGTTTATCGCCTATTTGGGTTCCATCTATGAGGAGTTCCGACCGAAGTCTCGCTCACAGCCCCAAACGATGTGAACAGGGTTCCCGAGATACCAAAAGGGCATCCGGTACACCCGGCCACGTACCTACCGCATCACAGCCCACCCCTACGGTCAGCGCTGTCCACGGCCTCCAGTAGGCTACAAACACCAGAAACTACTTGCAACTCCTGGACAGAGGACTAGGGTGCATAAGAAGTCGAGCGGGGTCATATTTCAGGGCCCAATGTATGGTAGTAGCTGATTCTTAAATCACACATACAGATCTCAGTGCTTAAGGACGGCCCCAATGAAACAACCCACCATATACTCCTACATGGCCTCTCATCGATACCTTTACCAAATCGTGTTCAACACCTTACTCTCATACTGACTCGATCATTTCACTCTAGCCATCACCCGATGAACCGGACGACACGACTCTAAGCATAGCAGGCATAGCAAGGTAGGAACAACACAATCATATGGCTCAATCAACTCCTACACATGCTAGTGGGTTTCATCTAGTTATTGTGGCAATGACAGTCATGCAGAGAAATGGGTTCAACTACCGCAGACACAAAGCAGTTTGAATCGCGTTGTCTTAATGCAGTAAAAGAGAGCAGGAGCAAGAACATGGGATTTTATCGGTATGATCAAATGGTTGGTTGCTTGCCTGTCGGGTCGGTGCACTGGTATTGCTCTTCGTCGGGGTTATCACGATACTCCTCGGGGGCAGAACCTGCCGCAGAGAGCACCGATACACAAACATTACCAAACAATATGCAACAATATGATGCATGCATGAGACATGGCATATATGAGTGTGTTGGGCTAATGCAACTAAGACCAAATGGGTTTGAAGCATTTTGAACCAAAGATGCAATTTCTAAACTCATATATGATTATTTAGGGTGCTTTAACTTGTTCTGCCATAAACAGTAGGTTAGCTTGCTTAAACATGCATGAAACCAGTACAGATGGATAGGTTGGATTTTTCTAATCATTTTTCATATATAATTTGTTTCATTTGGAGCTACAGATTAATTTCTATGAATTTTTGAAGTTTGCAACAATTTCTGGAATTTCCTGAATAAAAATAAATCCAGAAATAATTATTGCGTCAGCATTGCATCACGCTGACCTCAGCAGGTCAACAGACCGGTCCAGTCAAACCCGACGTGGGTCCGAGGTGTCGATCGATTAGTTTAGTTAGAATTTATTTAAAACTAAACTAGGTTAATTAATGTGGTGGGCCCCACTTGTCAGTGACTCAACGGAGTCAACCTGGGCCCACCCGTGGTCAAAGTCAAAGCCAGCGGTGCCGGCGTTTAGCCGCCGGCGAGCCCGACGCGGTGGCGGAAGTGGTTTTGGCGCCCGCCACCAAATGGGTCGCAAGGCCATCGGAGTGGAGCCGAGGACGAGCCGCGCTCTTGGTGGAGTCCGTTGGGGTCGGGGTGGCGGAGTTGGCGCCGCGACGACCTTGGCGGCCACCGGAGTTCGGGTGGAGGCGAACTTGAGGTAGAGTGGGTGGTGAGGTGCGGAGAGTGCACGTTGGACCCAACGCAGCGGTGAGTCGTTGGACACCGTGAGTTGGCGGAGGATGGCGGGAGCACGTCGGCGACGAGATCCGCATGGCGGTGCGTCGCGGGTGATCTTCGTCGCGATGGCTACACGGCTCGGGAGCGAGAGAAAAAGGTAGGAGGGTAAGCTAGGCTCACGGAGCGCTTCGTAGAGGCCCGGCGGGTCGGGACGAGCCGAGGCGGCGACGGCGTTGAAGGGGATCTCCGGCGACGGCGGACTCGGGCGAGGTTGGTGCGGTGGACTCGGGCCTTGCGAGCACACGGGGCTCAGCTAGCTCGATAAAGTGGACGGCGGCGGAGCTCCTGGACACGACGAGACGACGCACGGGCGGCGGGGAGCGTGGTTACGACGGAGGAGCGGCGGCGGCGGCGGCCATGGCTGGGGCCGCGAGGGGAGAAGCCGAAAGGAGAGGGTCGCCTGGGGTTCGGGAGAGAGGGAGTGATCCCGTCGTGGCGTGAAGAGGAAAGCGGCGAGGCGGCGAAAGGTGTGCGTGGCACCCATGCGGTGCTCGCCGTCGAGCACCTTGCTGCTGCTGGTCGGCAAGCAAGCTCATTGCCAAGCGCTGGCTGGGCAGCCAGGGGCAGGTTGCAGCGCCTGTAAGTTTCCTTTTCGTTTTCTTTATTTTATTCTTCGCAACTTTGTTGAATTATTAAAAATACCTAAAAGGTTCTAAAATTCACCAAACTACTCCTGGTCCATTGTTGGAATATTTCCAACATGAAACATTTTAGATTGGGAATATTTGGACATTTGAAATATTTTATATAATTTTAAATGCCCAAATTCAAATACTTATGATTTAATTCAAAGACCTTAGGATGACCTAGGAATTTGTGCATCACTTTTGGCAGAGGTTCTGAACCAAGACAAAAATGATGGACATTTTAGAAGGGCATTTCAGGTTCATCGAAAATATTTTTAGTAAACCCTAGTTTGTTTCAGAGGGGGCTGGGAGTTCTGTCATTCCCATTTCAGGTTTCTGTTGAATGAAATAGACATGATGCAACACTCTAATGCATGAACTAGCTAGGGTGAGACAATAGGATAGTTTTCATCATCCTCTTCTTCTTCGTTGTCTTCCATCATGACCCCTCTTCTCTGTGCTTGGTCCAAACATTATAGTGTGGCATGAAACCCTTCTCAAGCAGGTGGATGTTAAGAGTTTTCAAGGAAGAGTGATCCTTCGTATTCCCACAGACCATAAAACCATTCTGCTTGGTTGCCTCAGGCACATTGAGAAAAATATGCAGGCCCGTAATGTACTCGGAGGTGCGTCAGTCATCGTACATCCGTTGTCAGTTCATCTGCGTGCATTACATAATTAAGTGTATCAAAAACCATTACAGAACATCATGAATAGAGAAATGACCAAATTAATACAAGGTCACCATCACATTAAAACCAAACTACAGTGGTGATCAAATGTTATTGCTAAAAAAATAAATCCCACATACACTCCACTAAATGTTATTACTAAAATCAAAATTGTGCATCTAAATCAAAAGAACTCCCACATACACTCCTTCACTAAAAACCCACAAACCACTCTACTTCTAGAGCATTTGAAATGAGCTAAACTAGCAGTGAGAGATGAAAGGATAAAGTTGCTGACCTTTTAGAACACTTGTGTAGTTGGTGCACCGCCAAACCTAGACAAATCTGTTGGGGAACGTAGTAATTCAAAAAAATTCCTACGATCACGCAAGATCTATCTAGGAGATGCATAGCAACAAGATGGAAGAGTGTGTCCATGTACCCTCATAGACCGAAAGCGGAAGCGTTTAGTAACACGGTTGATGTAGTCGAACGTCTTCACGATCCAACCGATCCAAGTTGTTGGAGAAACCGATCACCTATGGGGTCACAAGGATCCCTTCTACATTTGGCGGGGGGTTAGTTGCACGAAGAGCAGGTCGAGCCGCTAGCACACAGGGATTTTTATCCAGGTTCGGGCCGCAGAGCTGCGTAATACCCTAGTCCTACTTTGTGTGGTTATATGTGTGTTCTTGAGCTTTTGAACTAGCTACGATGCGCGCTTTGTCCAAAAGTATGAATCCCCTCTCTGTGCGCCTTGGGCCTCCTTTTATACGCAAAGGGGTTGCCACAGTGGCACACATGAGGTGGCAAGCTATAGTTGTATGAGCTTATCGCTCGACCAACGTAGGACAAGCGCATTCAATGCGTTGCCTACGTGTCCTCTCCCTCTATTGGGAATGGAAGCAGAGGCCATCCCATCCTACGCCGCTCCTCCTCGCCTTGCCACTCGTCCGGGCCGACGAGGCATGCAGCACCATGCTGGCCAACCAGCTGCTGTGTTGGCAAAATGGAAAGCTTCCACGAAGATCTACATGCCACCATGCAAGCGACTGCTTAGTTGGCATGCCTGTCGTCGCACTGGAGTGGTGGCGAGGTGGCGAAACCTTGCCGGGCGCGGGCTTGGCCGCAACCCATCGATCGTCCCCGGCAAGGCTTGCCGGGGGCCTTGGAGTCGTCCCCGACAAGGGTCTTGCCGGGGCTCTTCGTCTTCTGATCCCACGTGGATTAGTGGGTTGCCGATCTTCATGAGGGGTTGCATGCTATTAGGCATGTGCTCTTCAGATCTTGGTCTTAACGTTGTCGATGGTGTCTGAGCTCTCAGCCCCAAAGGTGGTGGCCCTACTGGTCTCTTCGCAAGCTGCCCTGGCAAGGTGCTTGTCGGGGGCCTCGCAGGTCGCCTTGGCAAGGCTTGTTGCCAGGCGTGGCCCTGCTAGACTTTTGCTGCTTGTTACTTTGAGCATCTGTTTTGATATTCTTTGTACCTGTCTTGCTTCCTGCTGTCCTCCTCTGCTTTGCCAAGCCCTGCTGTAGGCGTGGCTGCGACCGTCCATGCACAAGTAAGGGGTACAGAAGTACCCACACTTTTTTACACCGACAGGAGCCCCCGGGCCTAGGCTACACATAAGCGCAAGGCGTAGTTGGGCCAGGCCCAGAGCAGTGTGTGGGCGGGAGTGGCAGAGGCGAACCGCCACAATCTCTCTATCAGTTGCGCTTCCCCACAACCCGTGTTGAGAACGTGACATGGGGGTCGTGCGTGGGATGGCCTCAGCATGCTTGCGTCATCCCGCAGTCGATAGCAAAGAGGCAGCCTGTGCTTCCCTTATTAAAAAGGAAGGAATCTGCAGGGGTGCTACTCATTTACTAAGTGGACCCGGGTCGCAGCTTGCATGGCGCCATACCCCATGATCACGGGGTAGAAAACGGTCGCCCCACCTGTCCTCACGCCCCTTTCGCTTCGCCACATATCCCTTAAGCCTTGGAAAGAGCAGGCGGTGGACACGGAGGACATGGGCAGTAATGTTGAGGCGGAAACCCAGGCATTTGTTGATTGGGGGAGCGGGTCGGCTCCAGTTCCTCGTGCTTCCGGAGGCCGTATTGGCCGCACGGGGCGGCCGCCCTTTGGACTGGGTGGCCCGGCCCCGGTCCTGCTCTTCTATAAGAAGGGGGGGACGATGCTTCTCCGCATTCGCCTTCTTCTCCCCCTCTCGCTTACTATCTTCCTCTCATTCGCCATGGCGAGAGGGCGCGCTGGCGCCTCGACGGCAGTGACGAGGGCTTCTACTCGACAACGCGTTCCTCCTTCCCCAGAGCATTCGGCGGCAGAGCCCGCTGCGAGGGGGAGAGGAAGGGGACGGGGCCGAGGTCGTTGTGGCGCCCGGGGGGAAGCGTGTACGTTGTCACACTCCCCGCCCTCCAAAGGTGCCGCAGTTCCTGAAAGATATCGTGCCAACAGAAAGATCCCGTTCCCGTAGATTCCGTTCGTTCCAGCAATCGTGCTGGAACCCAATAGCACCAATAAAAAGTACAATACAAATCAGAGTTATGGCATTCAATCTCATATTGCAAAAAATCCATTCATTTCTGGGAGCACTAGAGCCTTTCCATTCGTCTTTATTCGTCTTTCTTCCGGCAATCTATGCATAATTCTACTTCTTGAACCACCGAATCCGCTTTTTCCCGCTGGCACACGATTTCGATTACTTTTCTTGTTTCCCGTTTCGGAGATCCGATAATGGAATGCTAAATCAATATCTGGGGTCGAGCCGCACTCAACCTAACAAATCCTGATCAATTCAAGTGGTTAGTTTAAGGGGCCCCTTCAGACGACTTCTCTGCGCTTGCCCAGCACCTTTCATTTTATGGACCAGGACCAATTTCACCTCAGACCATGGTCAAGTCATAACTGACTGGATAACATTCTCTCAAGGACCTGCAAAACTCGTTTGCTGTTGGAACTCGGGCAGAAATGTGTGTCCCGGCTCAAATTAAAGCCATGAAACAAGTAGCTGGCAAATCCAAATTGGAACTAGCTTAAATTGTCCCGACAAGGAGAGATATTCAATATTTGAATCTTTTCGAGGTTGAGTTCATCTTGAAACCGCATTTGCTTCCTAATTAAACTGAGAAAAAATAAGAATATTAAAAGAAAGACTGGAACGAAAGTTGAATGAAAGTACTCAAGCTTCATGCATTCACGCCTCCGTTTGACTGCCGCTCGGGAATGTAGTTGTAGATACGTGAGTCTTAGTGGGTCGTTGGCTCCACTCGAGGGACCTCGTCAGATAAGCATATCCTATGGTAAATGTGGTACCTGGTCCAGTCAACTTGGAAGTAGAAACTGGCCACTAGTGGGTGTCAATTAAAAAGTCACTCTCATTGCTGCTGGGATAAGACAAAACCTTCTTCCTTGATCCATGGTGTCACCGCTGCTATATTAAAAGAGTAATTCTATTGGCTGGCTATGATTCCGGACACTTGAAACCAGGCACTGAAGCCTAAATGCTTCGCCTAGCTAACCAGATAGATTACTTCTATCTGCTAGCTTGCCCTAAGAAAAACAACGAATACTTCCAATTCCGGAAAGGTCATTGGGTCGCCTATGGAAGCTAAAGCGAAAGTTGTAGAAAGCCGGGAGGAAAAGCGCAGTGTAAGCTCCAGTAGTTAATTGACCTCCTCCAGCCACTTTGACAGTAAACAAATGTTTCTGACTCTCATATCAGTGAAGCCCACACCACCATATTCTTTAGGGCCTGCGGTTTTTGCCCGAGTCAAAAGACAAGCAAGTCCTTTGAGTACACAACGAACGAAGTGCCAGAATGTGAGCGCCAC